>VZTE01006390.1:520812-596045 GCA_013397775.1 Eulacestoma nigropectus | reverse complement strand
GAGATCATTCACCTGTTTGCACCACAGGCAGGCTTTTTCTGCCACCATGCTTTTTCTTCTGGTACCGCTGATAAGCTCAAACACTCCGCACAGGAATGGGTCTGGACAGATGCATCCTTTTTGGAGGGTTCTATTTGCCTACATACACTTGTAGTAACTGCAGGTTTTGACCGTGTAAAAACCATTACTAACAGAAAAACAAAAACCCAATACCGACCAAGTAACAAAACACAACAATTAACAAACTAAAAACCCCACTAGCAGGGGGAAATCTGCAGCCTTGCTCGTTTGCCCTGCCTGCGCGAAATGCCGCGCAATGCCGTGCCACGCTCCGGGTCGCCGTGCTCCCTAGGGCCTGTTTTTAATTGCCCTGCCGCTCGCTGGAGGAAGCCCCGCCCTGCGTGACTCACGAGAACTGCTCAGGGCGTACTGAAATGCTTAGTACCCCTGTCCAGCTTGCACAGGTGAGTTGTTATTCTGTAGATCTCTGCTGTGACAATGAGAAGTAGCAAAGGCAGGGGCCCAGAAATAGTCTGAATTTATCTGTATCCAATCTGAGTAATCAGGTCTTGTAAACAGCCTTGCAGTAATGACAAGTTTGGAAAGGGTTATGGAAAATCTGCTTCAGATGCTACAGTCAAAAAGCCATTTGCCACTAATATTTAGTAAAATAAAGACCTATAATAAAGCCTGAAGCTAGACAATGTGCCTTGAGAGGAAAGTAGGAAAAGCAGACAGTTTAGTGCCTGAGGTCCCTGGAGTAAAATTTTTAAAGGAAACGATTCTGAAAGACAAACTCCAAAGCTGTTTGTTAGAAAGTGATGAATGACAATATTAATTAAGAGGAGAAAATTCGGCAAAAAATACCAATGTACAATTAAACTTAAAATTAAAAATAATAACGGTGGCTCTACAAATGTGACCAAGGAAAAAAATAATACTCTTTTCTCCTAAAGGTACATTTTGTAATCAACTTACACCAGAGCAGGAGTGGGATAACCAAACCTGCCACTTGAGATCTGAATGCCCCCAGAAACTTCTCTATTCCCTGCTTACATCTTATTCCTAGCTGTAGACAATACTTGTCTACATTGAAGAATTGAAAGCCCCAACCCAAAAGGCCAAACTGAGTGCCTAATGCACCCGTGTTAAGGTATCCAACTCCAGTCTTTACATGTGACGGCCTGCCTTATTCTCCTTCCTCTATGGTTACTATTGATTAACACTTTTCCTTTCATAAAATCCTCTTTCTCTTGATTACCCCAGCACACTCAAAGCCATTTAATTACAGACTCCTTCCTCCAAGCTGTGCCTGTTTTTTCTGCTTCCTTGTCCAATCAGACATCAAAGTTCTCTTCTTTTCTGGTGCAGGCACCCCAAAGCTGCAGCTCAGTGTTTCCTGCCCTTGTTCTTGCTTTCTATCCCCATTTGCTTCCCCCTTAGCTGTGGGCAAACACCGCTGTGGTAGTCCTCCAAACGTAAAAGGTCCACATGCTGTGGGCAACACAGATATTCATAGAAGTTGTCACTGTAGCCAATATGCATACCTGCTTATGTGTGCTAAGGTTGCACGTGAGAGAAGACTGGAGGGGTGTACCAAGCATAAGGCACAGAAATGACAACTTTGCCTGGATTCAATTATTGTATTTTCACTCCTTCCTGCTAGTGGGGAACATTGCAGCTGGGCACAGGAACCTACTCTTTTCCTGGGAATCAGAAGACTTTGCATGTCTTCCAGGTATAGCTTTCAGTGAGTTCTGTCCCCACGATCTCTTTTTCTCCCTCCCCCTTAGCCAATTGTATGTGAGAACTAAGCTTACAGGTTTAGAGAGATGATTTTTATCTTAAATGAATGGATTTTAAAAAAAATCATTTATATTCACCACTAAATGTAATGCAGAGATGCTGTGAACTATAAACTGTCATGTCACACATAGAGGGAATGTTAATGCTGAACTAAAATTCTAGCTGTGTTCATAAGCCTCATAAATCACAACCACAAATAGACCTCAGCTACTGCCATGGGGAAAGACTCTGCATATTCATAAGGTTCTTGTTTCATATCTTGCCGCTAGAATAAGCCTTGAAACGATAAGCAGTTTGCATCCAGTGAATCCGTGGCAAGGTAATGGCATTAAACAAAATACTTCAGTGTGATAAACAACTCATATCTGCAGATCATCTATATTGTCCTTGTCTATAAAGTCAAAGCCATTTATTCAAATGTCACTTTGATTAATAACATTAGTTGCCCTTGATAAGATGCTGTTTTCTTGAGTATATCTGGAGGCTAAATATATTACGATATTCAGAAAAGAAGAAAATATTTTTTATTCTTTCTTATAGATTTTGTAATTATTATTCATTACTTCAATGGCATAATAGAGGCAAATGATGCATTATAAGAATAAAATCCTTTCTCTGAATCTTTTATAACTTAAAGTCCCCCAAATTATTTCTTTAGAAATATCTATTCATGTCTGAAGATTTTTTTAAAATAAATGGTAAATCCTGGAAAAAAAAATTAGAAAAATAACACTAATTATGTTTATAAAATGGATTTATTAATTAATTTAGGCAGAAAAGCTGATGGAACTGATATGAAAATTAAATTAGCATTTCATTTCACCATGTCAAAGCATCCTCTTTTCTTGACATTAAATCAGGAGAAATCCCTTTAAAACACATTTCTTTTTAAAAATCTAGGAGAAGGGAACAAAGATTTTCAAAAAGGGCAAAGTAATGACGGGGAAACAAATTTCAGCTCAGGTTGAAGGAGCTGAAGGGGGAAACTTCATGTGTGTAGAAGAGAGCATATTTTTTTTCTATTTTGTGATACAAACAGCAGGCAGAGCTAATATTCAAGCAGTTAAATGGGAAGAGCAAATATTGATAAGCTATTTGGCTATCTGCAAATTGAAAGGAAAACAAATGCCAATTGCCTATAGATCTAAAAAGGTTTGCTTGGAGGCAAAATGCACTTTTGAGGCCATTTCTGGTTACACTTTTATTTGCAACATAGTGATGTGATTGAATATCTCAGGAGAACTCCTGAACATTTATTTGAATTCTGCAGTAGGAATCAATTCAACCGTATCAAAGCTGAGTTGAAGTGTATTAATGAGTAAGTGTGTGGAAATTTCTGTTTTATCACTCCTTAAATTGTAATGCCCTACAGCCACATAGTGGATAAAGAAGTTCTTCAGGAATGTTGCTTATCTGCATACACTGTTTTATTCCAAAAACTGCTACAAAACCATATTTTCTCACTACACTCCTTTTTTTGTGTATTGGATATTATCAATTTTATATCCTTATTTGATGGCAGTGTTTCTACTGATGCTTGTTTCTGTGAGTTCTGAAGAGGAAATATGTAATGGATGCTGACCTTCTGATACAGGGAGGGGAAATGAGGTCACCCACATGCCACGTCATTCACAGGCTGGGTCTTAACCCTGGTCATGACTTAAAGTTCAGTCAGTCTGGGTGAACTCATGCAGTTTTCCACTGAGGGCACAATCTGAATTGCTGAAAGATTGCTCTAGACTGAAAAACTTTTACTGCATGCAAGAAAAAAGAAGGTGGCAGGAATCCAACATGAACCCTAGAGTTTTAGCTTGTGGGTTCCCAGCAAAGGTGGCTGGGAAGACAAAAATTTTTATTGGTTAATTGAGCACATTTACACTAGTGTAATTAAAAGTAAGATCACAATTACTATAGTGCTGGTCCTGTAAGAAATATTTGACAACATTAATTTTTTACTTGATTCATTTATTCTGACTGGGGCTCCAAGAAGCCTCAGATATGAGGTTCTCTTTTGAACTACACACAAGGGAAAATCAGAAATCCAGACCAATAAACCCCATATGAAAAATATTAAAAGATAGACTTTAATGTTCTAAGACGTGTGTTGAGTATTGTATCATGCTGTGAATTGCCTAACAGGTGTAACAGAAAATTTATTTTGTGTCTTCAAAACTAATAGCTCCCAATGTCCTTCTATTAAGGTAAAGGTTCTGAATATATTATTCTCATTGTGACTCTGAAATCAGCATTTTTTTATAATACACTGAGAGTATTCCTCCTAGCTTCAAAAACTTACTGCATGCTACTTTTCTTCAAAAGGTAGAAATATCTAATGCAGAAAGTGCAGCAGATATATTTAAAAGAAAAAAAAAAAAGAAGGCAGAAAATGAGCCATACTAACTTGGGATAAACCTGCTCAAATAAATTAGCAATGACTCATCATAAAACTGAGTTTGGCATTTGCAACTGGAACAAACTCATGTCTTAATGGATGGATCCCCTGTTATCCATTTGGACTGAGATAAGTGAGCAACTAAGTTACCCACCGAGGCACAAACGATGACCTGTGTTTAGTCTCTTTACCTCTGCAAGTTTGCTCCATTGGTGAACTGAGATGAGGCTGGTATGCTTGACAGAAATGTTGTGCTGGTTGGTGTCTGTGAAACATTTGTGCCCCTCAGCAATGAGGAGCACGAGCAGTTTCATGAGAAGAAATGCCTTTCCCCCAGCTCTCATGCTAGCTACAACAGCAAAACAATGGCACGATGTCAGAATAATGGCATGAGGGAAGATTATTTAAGGATTATTGTGTGATTGGGTACAATAGAGGCTTTGCAATGAGTGTGTAGAAAATGTCTAAGGGAGCTTCCTATCTTGAAGACCCAGTTGTTTGGAGAACAAGAAATGCAAAAGACTTCTATTCGCTCTAAGCGCAAAGACACCCAGAGCAAGGCAGAGTTAAGGTCAATGAAATTCTTTTACTAAATTTTGAACTGCTATTTGACAGAATGTGTTAGAAGACTTACTCTATTCTTGAATTTAATTGGAAAGTAAATCCAGCAGACAAGCTCTTCTAAAGAAAAATAATTACATAATTCTGGTTTAAGTCTTTTTTTTAATACGGGGTACCAGTAATTCTAATTATATTTCATGGTTTCTTGCCACTTGACAGGGATTGCTCTGCTTTTGAAGCTCAACCTGGACTTGAGCTGTGACTAAAATAAAAATAATTTATCTTAAACTGCTGTCATTAAAAACAGACCTAAATCAGTCATGAGGAAAATAACGTAATTTTAAAGTATTATAACTGAAAGCCTCAGGCATCCGGGGGAATGAGCACTTTCCCACACTTGACCTACACTCTGGTTTCACACTTCTTGCTGGCAGTAGTTAAAGATCAGAGATTAACACGGACTTTGAATAGAAAGGGCTAAATTGACTCAAGTGGATCAAGAAAGTATTCACACTTTCCTCCTCAAGCTCCATACAGATCTGAAGATGGAACACGTGGCATCCATGCATCTCAGCTGCCCCAGTAGTTTGGATATCCCAGCAGATTTTTTCAGCCCAGATAGAAAACAGGAACCAATGACAAATTTTACATGGAAATGTTATTAACTTGTTCTGTGTTGCCTTTTTTTAAGGGTTTCTGGCTTACTAAAATGTACATTTACATTTTTAAGACTGCCAGCCTCAGAATATTGAGACATAAGCACAGACAAAAACTGTACAATATCAGTTCCAGGCAGAAAGCAGAAATCATTTGGAATGGTTAATATTTTTAATAGAAAACATGAGAAAAGAAAAATAAGTATTTTAAGTCCTACGTCATAAGAAAGCTATATTATCTTTGAATAATATTTCCTGAGTGAGTTGGTGACAATTTAACATGTGCCGCTCTGATAAATAACCAGTTTTGACCTGGCCTGCTAATCTTTTTCAAGATTTATCAGTATTAAGAAATGTGCCTATATTTCTGAATATACCAATACTGTAAATAGTGATTAGCAATGCTCCCCTCTTTCAGTCTTCACTTGTGTAGTTTTCCATTTTAGTCAGTTCGTATCTTTCACCTTACCTCAGTAGTTTGCAATAGGATGATTTCTGAGCGCATCATTGTACTATGCAAAACCAAGCAAACATAACTATTGCAAAGACAACAAATTCTGTTTACATTTAGCTCACACAGAGTACCTACAACTCTGACCAAAAAAGATCAAAAGGAACCCACACTCATTGGATGTCAATAATCTGTCACAATCAGAAACCCCAGTGCATTATCATTTCCATCAGGTCAGTCTGCTGCAAGCCTGTTATAACAGAAAATAGTCGTGAGATTTAATTCACAGAGATTTTAAGCTGTAGCCTTAGAACTCCCTGGGCACTTTCACTGTATTCTCTGCACTTTCCATTTGGCACTATTTTTTTTGTTGTTACACCAAAGTTTTTCATAGGGCTCCCAAAAGAATGTTAGCAATGATAAAGTCTTGGTTCCAAAATTATCAAATTTCCTTTCTGATGTAAGGAAGAACAACGCTTTACAACCAAAGGATTAAAAATGTAAAACAACTTTGTGATTAGTCTGCTGTATATGCTGTTCAATAACTCCCTGAGGAGTTAAGGAGTTTTTTTCATACAAAGTGAATAGCAGATTGTAGAATTGCAGACAGTAGCATAGTAATACTGTGCTTTGGGCAATGAGGAGATCAATTAAAATGGTTAAGGCATGCATGGAAAACCAGGTCAGTAGATAGTATCAAATGAAATATGAAAATCTGTCATAAGGAAAAGAAATTCCAAGGAAGGAAAGTTTTGAATTTTCCTCTTAGTATATACAGATCTATTAAGCATATTGAGCATTGGATGTAGCACTGTACTCCAAAAGCAAAGTTCGGCAATATTTTATAATATTATTTTTATTTGGGGCCATTTTGAATATACAAAGTTCTGTACATATACCTGTCTCTCTCTATCTTTGTGCATATTGTAAGTGAGAAAAATGTATGGTATAAAAAGTACCACTAGTAATTTATTATAGGAGATTTACATGCTTTATATGGACAATATAAGTTATCAGTTGAAGAGTAAAAATGCATTCTTCTGCAGGGATCAGAAATATCCATTTAATCATTATTATTCTCTAGGATGGTTATTTGGGCTTTTTCCAGATGTAAGGAATCAGTCAAGAAGTTTTCCTGGACTGGGGGTAGGATGGAGGAAGGGGAATTACCTAATCCACAGGAAATATCAGAAGGGATTGTCTTTTGGGAATGGAATATTGCTAAGAGCTGTGAGGGCTTCCAAAGGCATGCTGCTAAAATTTATTTGTATCATTTCTGGACTGCTGTTATTATTATAAGGCATATATTAAATCAGAGTTTAAGACATCAGCTTCTCAAAATTACTGAAACTTTTCTAATAGAATAAATAACCCTTGAACTTGGAAGGACTTTGAACTGGCTGATAATGACTCGGTGTCATCCATCCTCTAATGGTCATGAACTGTGATGGAAAAGTCTTTGGAGGTGAGCATTCCCAAATCCAATACCCAGCTGATTTCAAGCATCACCCCAGAAAGACACAGAACTTTTTACTCCATTTAATTGGTTGTGGTTTGAGGTTTTTTGGTTGGTTTTTATTTGTTTGTTTGTTTGTTTGTTGTGCGAGGCTTGATTTGCTCAGGCAAAGCTCCATGAGTTTTATCAGGTCATTTCAGACTCATCCAGAATCTGGCAGGTTTCATGTTTGTAATATTTTTGCTGGGGCACTGTGATAGAAAACTAGAAAGCACAGTTAACTTTATAACCTCAGATAAATCAGCTGTTACTTTCAAATATGACCCTCACTAGCAGTCCAGTGAGAAATGACAAAGACTCAAAATCTTTGGGGAAAATAATTTGCAGATGGACTCCAGTTCCTTCAGAAACTAAGGGAGCTTGCACATATCTGGTATCTCTTATCTCTTATGAATAAGTCAAGAGCATCTTGAATGCTGTTTTGTCTGTTAGTAATTTGCAGGGATTCAGAAGATGATACCAAGTCAGCAAGCCAAAAGGAATGTCTGACCTGCTTCTGATTTTCATCTTGCAGTGCTTAACTCTATCTTTCATAATATGGGGAGAAGAGAGGAATGTTTAAATTACATTGTTAAGAAATTATCTAATTTCCATGGACAGATTCCTTCTCATTGGCCTGAAGGCCAACAGAGCTGACGTGTTCCTTATTCCACATGGAATTCAAGCACTAACCTTACTGAATCCAAACAAATTCACTGCATGCAAGGATATCTTATACAATGTTTTTTCAAAATGAAAATTGCAGCAGAAGCAAGGTAATGGCTTAAAAAGAGATGGCTTTGACTAATCAGAGCCTTGAGTTTGACTACAGGAAATAATACATTCCTTAATACTTCTCCATATATAGAATAAAGACTTGTTTTACACGTTATAAATGTGAAGATTTTCAGCATATCTGTACCATTAATTTGAATTAATTTGAAGATTTTATTGCACATTTCCCCTTACCTCTAGAAGGGAAGCTTAGAAAGCCTTTTATCAGACAACTTCACAAAAAATGCTGGGCATTTTTTTACTGCAAGACTGAACCTTCTTGCCTGGAGAACTGACCTGACTATGAATTGCAGTATAAAAGCTGGTTTCATTATCATCTTGCTCTTTTTCTGCTATAATGGAGAAGCATCTATGGAAATCAGTGAAGAAACTTAGATGAAGTCCCCATGGAAGCTTTGCTGGTGACTTTGTGACATGAAGGTGTTAATCCAAATTTCCAGGGACGGAATATGAGGAGGGAAGGCTCAAGAAAAAGGCCAGAGAAGAGTGAATGACAAGGAATATAAAGATCCCACAGAAGAGAGAGAAGTGCCAGAAGAAAGAAACATGAAGCAGGAGAAATCAAAATGGATTTCCAGGTCATTATGTTAGGAATATAATTAAGAAGAGGTCTATTAAAATGCATATTTGCTAATAATCTATCCAAGAGTGCTCCACGCAAAAGTTTGAAAACACTGTGTTACAGATACAAAAACTTTTAATGACATAGCTGCCTTTCCCCTACATTTGAATTTTTGATTTTGTAATCAGGATTTTGTATGCAACTGCCTATTACTAAATAAAGCTACTGTTTTAGATACTGCAATTGATGCTTAGCAATTTTTAAGCTTTTTGGAGAACACATGCATTATTTATATTACAGTATTGCTGAGAGAGCTGTACCTAATTTTACTAGGTGGCAGGCATAAACATAACCATTCTTAAAAACCCCCTACCATTTATCTAGCCAATACAGAGAAATTGTTGGACACAGAAAATTACAATATTTTAGTCAGGGAAGACAGACTTAATAGCAAATTGGGGGTAGGATTCATCTTTATCTATTTACAGACATTTTTTAGTTGACTAGTCTGTCTTCTCTTTGTAGGTGGTGGAGAGAAGGTGTAAATTATCTGATCTATTTTTGAGTACTGTTGCAAGGTTTAATGAAAAGTACTCTAGAGTTGCCCATTTCTGTGTTATCTGTAGCTGATACTGAGACAAGTAGCTCAGATGGGACTCATTTTTTTTTTACAAAATTAAAAATAAAAGGTCAGAAAACATTTGTTTACTAAAATTAGAGCTTTTTAGAGGACTTCTATATGTATCAGTTTATTTTTCTGGCCAATGTACCTGCAGGAGACATCATCATCATCATCGTTATTACTATTACTAGTAGTAGTAGTAGTAGCATTCCTTGCCAATTTACATAACATTGTCATAGATGTTATGTGCATTGCTATATAGAATATCATATACATGATGTACACTGAGTTCTTGATATAGGTTATTCTGGGATTCCTCATGTTTTAGTTTTCCATATCAAATGTTATTTTTGCAGAACATAAGAAATTTTTTAAAACTTGAGAAAAAAAAATCAAAACACTCCAGTAAGAGAGATTCTTTGTGTGCTGTAACTTGCTTACTGCAAGGAGTGAACAAGGCTACATCTTCTGAAATGCAGAACTGCATAAAACATTAAGTGAACTGTGCCACTGGCTGTGGGAGGCAGCTGAGTGTTCCTAGAGAGCAATTCCCCCTGGTCCAGGGTTCTAATTCTAGGCAGACATGATTTACCAATACGAATACTCGAAAGGATAGAAACAACAGAGGCTGCATTAGAGGCAGCCTTTTAAGAGTTTTGATACTTTCAAATACTTTCTTACTTGCCTTATAACCATTCCTTCATATTTGTACCTTTCACCTACAAACTGCTGTTGCCTTACTTAGTAGTCTTTTAGATGTACTACTTCTAAAAGTTCAGCTGGATTTACAACATGAGGAGTTTACCACAATTAGAAGGCCAGCGCAGAAGCCATTGGAATGTGTCACAGAAATCATAATGCTGCTGGTTGAGCTGAGGGCAGCTTTGTGTGGCCTGTGCCATTTTTTTGAGAGCTTACTGTAATAAATACTTCTTTTTCAGGAAAAAGAGTATATGCTACCTTTCTGAAAATAGAATCACTGCTTTTCATTATCAAATTCATCTCTCCAGTTAGGCTTCGTCAGTGCACTTTCTCTAGCTTAAAAGCATCTGTGTGTGGTGACACAAATGACACCAGGTTTCTGGTTCAGCACGGATATTTACATTTTAAGTTTTAAGGATTAACTTAATATATGACTTCATTTACTGTGATTATTTAGTTTGGTACTGCACAAGGTCTGTCTTCATACTTTGCATATGGCAATGCATACTAAGCATCTCTCTCCACAAACAGCAACTGATTCCACAAGAGACTTGTAGAAATATTTTCAACAGTGGGCATCTAATTCAAAGGTCTTGCACGAAAAGGAAGGAAGGCGTGATAGATACTTCAGTGAGTCAAGGAATGTTCCCACATGAGAGTCGATTTTTACATTATTTATGTCTTTTTTCAGCAGTGAATGTTTAACAGTGCAGACCAAGCAATGAATTCTTTGGTATACGCTCCCTTTAGTGACAGCATGGCAATATAAGAGCAAAATTTTTCTATAAAATTTTTCCCGGAAAGTACTTAGAGTATTTAACAGTATCCATTTAACAAGATATTAACAACAGCTTCAGCTGTCCCCAGCTGTTTATGCTGTGTATTATTTTCGGGGCTGAAAATCTTGCAGTTGCTCTCTAAAATTAACAGGGAAAACCATGAGAAATATGAGATCTCCTATAGAGATGAAGATAACATCACACTTCTGTGACCTTGACAAGGTTAGGGTAAGGTTTAACTTAAGATCGTGCTTTGGCAGTTCAGTAATCCTGTTTTCTACTAATAATATGGTTTGTGACATCCCTGTTGTCAACCCTGCTCATGTGGTTGGGTTCTTCAAGTAAAAGAAAAATGTTCTCCTGAAAAAAGTATTACCTTCCTTTTCTGCCTTTGCATTTGCTAGGGAGGCATCATACAGCTAAGACAAACCCTGCTGCTGCCAGATCACTGCGACACTTTCTGAAAGAAGCGAAGGAGCAAACAACCCACTATTATCCTGAACATCTAGGAGCCAGTGACCGGATGTAAATGAGACTGTGTTTCTAATGATGCCTGGTACTCCCAGAAGCCCTGCAAAAGGGAAGAACATCAAGCAAGTAATAGAACAGGTGTACCAGATATGTACTTACAGGCTGGTAACACTGCCACACCTGAGCCTTGTCCATAGGTTAACCTGTAAGACAGGGATCTTGTCCAGTGGGATACCATTTATATACTGAAAAGAAGCTGACATCTCTGTCTTCCTCAGGCTGAAAGGATTTTTTTTCTTGTTGAGATCATAAAGTGAACAAACAAATCTTGAAGGGTCTGGAAGTAAATCTGGGCTCCAAGACATCTCAGTACTAAACTGGAAGAGCCCCAGAAAGTAGAGATACTAGAAATAGAATAAAGAATTAAGTAGCTGCAGACAAAATAGTAGTAGCTAGCTTTAAGGAGAGGAGGAGAAGAAGTGGATGAAATGTGGCCCATCTATGCCTGTTTTCCACTGTGCGTCTCAACTTGCAGGTTGAGAGTTGGGAGGTGAAGAACAAATTGTGCTTGATAAAGCTAAGTTCAAATTTGACAATCAAGAGATTCTGGTATCTTGTCAATGAGAATGGCAGCTAATGTTGACAGAGAGTATTTGCACATAATTTGAAAGCTGTGGATTCTAATTTCACTAGCCCAGGTTATGGCTTTGAAACTAAAACTAGCTCATGCACTAACCAATTCATATGTCACCATGGTGAGTGGGTCTTTGGGTACATACAGTCATCCCCAGTTTCATTTGCTCATACAACAAATTACACTGAACATCCCACAGCCCCACCATATTCAGGTCTACATTAGACAAAAAATTACGTGAAGTCCTGCTGGTACCTGTAGAAATACACAGTTGTGGTGGCTGTGGGAGTTTTGCAGACATTTAAAGGAAATGCAAAGTAATGTTAAAATTAGCCCTAAGTGAATTGCTTGCTTGAGAAAGTTCTTTTAATTCTTGCCAATGCCTAAGTACTCAATGGCAGCAAATCTGTCTAACTGTTTCAGGGCCCTCCTAGTTCTGTTTTTTTGCTGTTAGGGATCCAGAGCACTTTACACATCTCAGGTGTTTTTAAAAATATACTGCAGATGCAGCGGTAAATCTCTTGTTCTCAAGAAAAGGAATATCTGTGCTGTTTGTGAAAGACATTTTAAATGGATAGAGTTCCTCTTGTTTTCTAAATTAGCAGATATCAAATGGGCTGAATCAATCTTTATCGTCCTGTCACAAAGCAGAAGAGATTATATTTAGATGTTGAAGTGAGTGATCTGTGCTCTGCGTGAAGGTAGTCTCTCGTTAAAGATAGCTTACAGTGAAAGAATGAATTTTTGTTGAATTCACCTATGGGCGTACTTTGTATGCTAAAACAAGCCCGAAAAAACTGATCAGTCTGGGCTGATGTTCCATTAGGGATTGTACCGATTTTGGCCAAACTGATTCGTTTATAGCAAATTAATTTTTCCCCTCATGATACTGCATGACAGACTCTCTCTTTCCAGGAAACCACATAATTTTTGTGGTCTTTTGGTCTGACTGTTTTTAACAAATGATAAGGACTGACTTTGCATGCCATAAACCAGCAACAGCCATCTTTAACTTGCATTAGCATGTAAAGCATGTCCATAGGTGAATTAAGTCTGTAAAAATACCTAATTTATAACACATAAATATCTAAATGTTAAGCATATCTATGTTTAAGTTTTCACACTGGACACTTAAACTAACGAAGAATAATACAGTATGAGTGGGTTGGTAAATAAAATAGCTATTCATTTCTTGCATATATGACATAGGAAATACATATAACATAAAGGAATATGAGTTCTTGTTCTGTTTGGCTAAAACTCCGTAGTGCTGTTTTCTGCCATTGTACCTGGTGTGGTGTGATGTTTCAAGAGGACTACACCAGTGTCCATTTGTTTCACTCAGTACCATGTACCTACAGAACATTGTCTATTCCCAAGGTAAATGGTTAAAGAGGTGACTACCAGAGTGGAAGAAGACAAGGACACAAAACATGGTATCAAACAAGACTATGGAAATGTAGAGCAGAGGATTATAACTGGTTTTTTCTTCTATCCTTTAGCTGTTTCTTTGCTTTTGTCTTAAACAGCCTGAACCTGAGTTCACTTTTACTGGGTCAAGTAAATTTAAAGCAACCCCTTCTAACCCTGGTGTTACTCTGACATATAAATTCTTGCTTTCTTGTGTTAATGGCAGAAGATGTCTTCACTGCAGAGAAAAGGGGTTTCTAGTTTATGACAAATTGCATTTCAAAATTTGATTTCGCTCTAAATCATCTGATCAAGTGAAACAATTCAGAATTTCCTGAGAACTACAAATTTGTTAGAAGCTCCATTTTGAAACATCAAACATTACTTCACTGACCACATGTGCCCCAGACCCTTATGGACCTATAACAGTATGACTGAATTTCTGAAATGTAGATAAACTTCTCTGAACAGCTGAATGCGTCACAACGGTCTGTGGGATAAAGCCTGGGCTGCTGTGGCACTGGCTCCATGGAAGAGCATGGTTGTATCAGACTGGGCTGCCCTGCATCCTGCTCTGCCTCTCCTCACAGCCAGGTGGACTCAGGTCTCCTGGGTCCTTGATGGATTTTGTAGACCCCCTGATCTCCAGGGATGAAGGTAACTCAGCCAAAGGTACACCAAACAAAGTATCTTGAGCTTGAATGTGAGGGAAAAATGGTAATCACCTCTATTTTCACCTTTGATAAATGGACAGAGTTTATTGTGCTTTACCCATTCCCGTGAGAATGGTTTAGTCAGCTGCCTCCTGTGTACCTATTTACCCTCACCAGTTTGGCAATAGGCTGTACGAACTGGACCCCTTGCAAAAATCACCTTCAGTATCTTCTGTGAAAATCACCTTTAGTATTTTATTTCAGAGGCCCAAGAAATCAGTCTGTACCATAGATTAGTTTGAAGAAATAGCGGTTAGGAAAAGCAAACAGCTTGGAAAGTAATCATATTTGATACCCGAGCTCTTGAAAGACAGTAAACATGAAACCTACAGATATCGGTTTCACAGGGTCTCTTTTCAGAGGAAAACTGTGTGATAAACAGTGGTTTTTGAAAAAGGAGAATTTTCTTCATTTGAATTATTCATTTTTACTCTTGACCATTATTCCTATGCTGGTTCCTGATAAAGCATATCATATCCAATAATAATATGGTATCATAGCAACATAAAGGAACCCAGTCTCAGAGACTCTGAAGATGCTGATATCATTGCATTTAGCCAATGCAAAACAATTATTAAGCTGGCATCTTCAAATAACTTTGTTTTCCAGTGAAAAAAGTGGTGCTACTATCTGATATGACATTGTGCCTCTAAGTTGCTTCAGGCTTCTTTTAAAGAGTCTCTAAAAGTCAATTCTTTTACTGCTAAACAACTTTGTCATGGCCTTGGCTCTTTAACTAGCTGTGCTGGAAAATATTTTTCTTTCATTTTAATGTCAACCACTAACCCAAAGCTGTCATTGCAATAACATTGAAAAAAACGGTGTACCAGCTAACATCTCCTGCTGTGCAGTCTCTCTTTTTTCATGGAGTGGATGGAAATTTCAAAAAACAAATCACTAAGTTGTGTAACATTAACTAGGCTCACAATAAAAGGAACTTAAACAATATTTTTGATATATGCAAGTGTTTTAAAGCTCATCTTCCTGACCTGAAACACTACAGTGTTAGATCTGTTTGGGAAAAAAAATTCTCAGACGTAAATAAATTTACTTCTTTTGAGAAGCAAAAAGTATCAGAAGTTCAAGCTGTGTAATTAGTTTTTCCTGCAGAATACCTGCAAGCATGTTCACATTCTCAATTTTTAGCAAACTGACAGCTATGGAAATAAAATTCTGCACTCTTTTGAGAATGCAGCCCTTCCTTCCAAACAGTCCTCAGAAAATTACAGTGAGGTATAGATGCCACAAAATTTATGCACTGGAAATGGGACATGCTTTTTACAAGGCATCTACGAGAACTCCAGAACATTTGCAAGCATTTCTGCCGCTGTCATTTTGGGTTTTCTTCAGAAATGTGTGTTTTTCCCTCACATCGAAGGCTGCCTTTGTGGCTCATGCCGTACCT
The DNA here is from genome assembly GCA_013397775.1 of Eulacestoma nigropectus. Lineage (NCBI taxonomy): Eukaryota > Metazoa > Chordata > Aves > Passeriformes > Eulacestoma > Eulacestoma nigropectus. Next base: position 580,591 of record VZTE01006390.1, on the reverse strand, counting down.
CGCAGCTCCATCTAGCGGGAAAGAGCAGGACAGGGAGGAGAACACGGATGGTCCGAGCTCCTGGAGCAAAATCGGGGCCGTGCAGAGCCCGACTGGAGGGGACTGTGCCAGCCTGGAGCAACTCTCTCCTGGTTTCAGCTGGGGTACAGTTAGTGCCTTCTCAGTACCTGTCACAGTGCTCTGTTTCGGATTCAGAATGCAAATGGTGTTGATAACACATTGATGTTTTGGTTTTTTGGTAAATCATGTTTATCCTAAGTCAAGGACTATTTTCTTCCTTGTCCCACACTCTGCCAGTGAGGAGGCAGGCAAAAAAACAAACTGGAGGGAAGCATAGCTGGGACAGGTGACCCGAACTAACCAAAGGGATATTCCACACCACAGAACATCACGCCCAGTATATAAACTGTATATCACCTGAAAGGGTGGCTGATCTGAGTTTGCGAAGGAGGCTCTGGCATCTGTCAGCAGGTGGTGAGCAACTGGTGGTCATATTTGTTGGGTTTTTTCCTTTTTATTATCATTATTATTATTTACCATTATTATTGTATTTTACTTCATTTTCAATTATTTAACTGACCTTAACATACAAGATTTACTTCAATGCTCCTCCCCATTCCACTGCAGTGGAGGGGAAAGAAAGGGGAGGCTGAGTGTGTGGCTGTGTGGTGTTTCATCTCCAGCTGGACTTAAAACCATGACAGTCTCTAACTCCAGTAGCTCATCATCAAACTGTTTGCAACACTAAAGTGAAAAAATAGGACTTGTTCTGCATTTTCCTATGTGATTGTGTTAGTTACAGCATTATGTAAGTGCAGAGAAGACCACTAAGTTGATCAGAGGCATGAAGCACCTCTCCCGTGAGGAAAGGCTGAGAGAACTGTATTTGTCCAGCCTGGAAAAGAGAAGGCTTTGGAGTTACCTACTTGTGTCCTTCCGGTACCTGAAGGGAGACTACAAGAGAGATGAAGAAAGATTATTTACAAGGACTTGTATTGACAGGACAGGGGAATGGCTTCACAGTGAAAGAGAGAAGATTTAAATTAGATGTTAGGAAGAAATTCTTTACTGTGAGGGTGGTGAGGTGCTGGAATGGGTTGCCCAGAGAAGCTGTGGATGCCCCATCCCTGGCAGTATTCAAGGCCAGGTTGGATGGAGCTCTGAGCAACCTGGTCTAGCGAGAGGTGTCCCTGCCCATGGGAGGGGGCTGGAACTACATGATCTTTAAGGTCCCTTCCAAACCAAAGCATTCTGTGATTATACTTTATGAAATAGAATTTTTTATTTAGTGTTTGATTATCAGAAACTGCTCACCTTGAACTCTGGCTACATAAAATGGGCTAAAATGTAAAGAGAAATATGACAGAGACAATGCTTAATGATTTGTTATTTTACACTGAAAATTTCATTAAAAAGACTGTATGCATCCATGACTAGTTCTTTGGAACTGACTAAGCTGATACTGTCTAGATAAGAAAATATATTGCAACACTATGAAAAGATGCAACTTGAAAGGTAAATTCAAATACTCAGAAAAACAGTTATCTGGAGATGGGGAAACACAAGTGCAGAGGTCAGTCAGTCTGTAGCTACAGGGAACAAGATCCTACACGAGAGAAAGAACAGCCTTTGAAGTGCTCCTTGACCTGATGTGTATGATAATACTCTGGAGATCTGTTTAATGCCTGAGACAATAATCCCCTGAAAACTTTTCCTCATGAGTGGACTTGCATTCTTCCTTATGTTTGGACCAATCTGAGGAGGAAAGAACAGCAGTCCTGGATTAACAGGCAATATTGAATCAAAATTAATGGCCCGCAATTTTCCAAATATGTACAAGAACATCTTGTGAGCTCACCTGCTGTTTTCCCAGCTACATCTTCACTTTAGCCTGGAGCTGTGAAACATCACTTGGCACCATGCCCAGTGCTTAAGGGACACCCATGGGGCCAGTGCAGAAGGGGTGTAGATACTGCCTGCTGCACTGAGACCTTTCCAGGGCCAGCAGCTGGCAAGGTGGGAGTTGGAGCCTCTTCACTTAGTGTTGCTCCCCTCCACACTCCATCCAGCTAAAGCAAAACCAAAACAGGGACTCAGAAATTACCCAGCCAAGCAGTTCATCTGCTCTGAGAAGCACACTGATTCCCGACCAGGAATTCTGAGGCACCCAGGTGTCATGGCACACCTTGCCAGGGCTGGACACATCCCACCAGTCCACACAGAGCTCTTGGTCACTACTGGCACTTCTGCTGGTTGTCTACTCATGCAGAGAGGTTTTACCTGCAGATTGTGGGCAAGGCAGGTGGGCCTCTGGGTTCTTACCTGTCACTTTTACTATTGGGAAGAAAGAATTTCAGAGCAGCTTCAGGGCTTTTTTACACATTGTCACAACAAAGTAACTTCTGAGGAGATTAGAAACTGGTCATACACCTGAAAAAGTAAATAAGGAGGACATGAGCTCCATGGATTTGTATCTATGATGGCTGTGGGAATGTTGGTGTTCTTTGAAAATAGCTTTTCAAAGACCTGAGTCCAAGATAAAGCCCAGCTTGCTTTTCTCCTCTCTTTCATAGGGACAGTTAATTGCACATTAATGAAGGTACTGCATACCTTAAACCCAATATTAGTTTTGAGTGTAGTTCCTACAGGTAACTCAGTTTTCATGGGACTAAGTTGCAAAAGGAGGTACAGTGTTTTTCCTGGTCATATTGCAAACCAAGGCTCTTGTGGAATATTCTCTGTACTTTTCAGACAAGCCATTTCTTAGTGATATGATAAACCTCTGTATATCCACCTGGATCCACATCAGAAAACCAACTCCTTCTCCTCTGACTTCAGTGGAGACAATACTGCACTAACAATTCCACATTTCCAAGAACAGTGAATGAGTGCACCAACATGGAAGTTTGATAGCAATTTTATACATTCTCATCTCCAGTACTTTCCTAAATGTTTATTGATTCTCTGCAAACTTCCATTCTGTGTTTACTCTTCTCCTCTCAATGGATTTCCTCTCTAAATGAGAGGTTGCTAGACTATACTGAACCAGTTTCTGTGCTTAAATAAAATTATTGCTTTGAATTTTGGTTGTAAAGATTCTGACAGAATAAGAACTTTTAAAACTAGACGTGAAAAGAAGACCTGTGCACTGGAGGACAAGATTTAGCAAATCCAAACACTAAAAGGAAAGGGTTTATATCAGATATATCAATTAAAACTTGGGTATTCTTTAGCTTCATGCTTCCTGCTGTCAACTTAAGGGTAACAGCAAAATTATTTGTGGATTTGTTTTTTTTTTATCCAGATGTTAAAGACTTTTGAGGAAGCATATAAAAAAAGAAATCACTTTTTTTTTTCTCTTTGTGTAAAGAGACAGGTATGTGACTTCTGTATCAAATATTGTCAAGAATGTTTAGAATTTAAATTACTTCTGTATTTAATATTGATAAATCTAATTTGCAGTATTTCTGCTCCTTCTTTAACCTAGAGACAGGATTAATATTCATGACATTGCTTTTAGTGGTGTACAAGAAATTCCATAAGTCGAATTCGCTCAACTAATATTGGCTGGAATATAGAATATTTACCTTTGCCATAATACCTTTAATTTTGTCAACACTGAAAGCAGATCATGACTTTGTTTGTAATGCTGCTAAAAAAATTGTCAAACTGTTTTGACGTTCAGCAGAGTGCTATTCTTGTTCCCACTCCTCAAGAAAATAACAAAAAACCTTCAACCAAGCACAACAATAAATAATGTTGTTTTGTCCTGGCAAGAAAATTTTTGGCATCTTGTAAATTACCTGCTTTATTTCTGTGGTGATAATGGTATACAGAGAGGATAGAAGCTGCATTCCTTGTGACTTACTGCAAGTGTTCCTGGACAAAATTAAGGGGTTTTATTAGTTACATTTTTTAGCTCATACTGAAATATTTTTCAAAATAGTTTTGTTAAAAAAGATCTAGACTATTTGTTCAATTATTACGTAAATAGTTTGCTATGTTCCTTCTCAGCTAACTGTCACTGTGGTTAGCTTAGCAAATGGTGATACAGTGTTTGGTCCAAACCTCATTGTACTGAGCCTGCTCCAGATGTCATAAATACATCTTGTTGGGGATGTTTTATTTCTCTCACATCCCTGCAGGCAGCCCAGACTGGAATGGATTTATGTATTTTTATTTTGGGACCGTTTTTGCTGAAAGGCCTACCAAAAAAACCCCAGGCTTTGCATTTTGAGTGAGCTGAAGTTGCACAGCACGTACACCTTAATTTAGCGAGTGAGTTGATTTATGCTCAAAAATATCTGAAGTGGTCCCCCTTCAATAACTTTCAGATTCTGAGATATTTTCTCTCATTTTCTTGTCCAGCTCCAAGTGAGAACAGCTTGGATAAGTATCAACCTTAGATTTTTGCTATTAAATTTTGATTACCTTTTCAAATGAAGAGTTCTACTGAGGCTGCATGGAAAGTATTCTGAGAGCCTTTACTGTAGCTAAAAGTGCCTATTGTGTACAAGATAATTATCTCTGTAAACATCAATGCATCCATTAAAAAAAAAAGAAACCAAACCAAACTTGGTTTATTTACTGCAAGGATTCTCTTAATACAATATTCTCATTAAAATATTTCTATCACGTCTCCTAGGAGGTGTCTCTAGCCTCCAGCTAAGTAGCGTGTACATAGATCCCTCTGAATGGACTGAGATATTCAGATATATCAATCAAAAAAAAGCAGCATCAAGTAGAACACTGGTGGTACATGATAAGAACATGATTCTCTGCTTTTCTAGCATGCTTTGTAACTGAGTCAGCAGAGGACTCAGAGGACTCTAAATCATCCTCAAACATTGCTAAAGCCAGTTAAATTAAGTGGGGACATGCATATCTGCAAAAGAGTTCTCATTAAAAACATTCAAACTGAAAGAAAATATTAGTACAGAGAAGAAATTTCAACACATTCTGATACTTAAGAGCAAGGTGATCATCTCAGAAATACCTATATGTGGTGTTCTTAGAGTGTAGAGGAGTGTAAAAGAGAAATTAAACACTTTTATTTCTTATTCCTAGTGTCCTGGTTTTGTGGGATGGAGTTTTCTTTTCTTTCTTTCTGGTAGCTGTTACAGGACAATGTTGATAACACACTGATGCTTTAGTTGCTGCTGAGCAGTGCTTACCCTAAGTCAGAAATTTTCAGTTTCCTATGCTCAGACAGTCGGTGGGTGCACAAGAGGTCAGGAGGAAGCATGGCCAGAACAGCTGACAGAAACTGGCCCAGGGTTATTCCATACTATAGAACATCATGCTCAGGATATAAACAGGGAGGAGCTGGCTGGGACCCGCCTTTCACAACTCAGGGATAGGCTGGACATTGGTCAGCAGGGGGTGAGCAATTGTACTGTGCATCACTTGTTTTTCTGTGCTTTTATTCTTCTCGCTCTCTTTTTGCTGTCTCCTCTTTAGTATATTACTACTACTACTACTATTATTATTACTATTATTACTATTATTATTATTATTATATAACCCATGGGCTTTATTTACCTTTTTCTTTAAGATTCTCCTCCTCACCCTACTGTGGATGTGGGTATGTGAGCAAGTGGCTCCACGGTACTTATCTCTCAGCTGAGGTTAAACCACAATGCCTGGTTACAGAGTGAATATCACAATGACACTTCGTATACAAACATTGCTTCTAAGACTTTTTTTTTTATGCTGTGAGATAACATAGGTAGCACAGCCTGATACATATGTTAAGCAAATGTGGAGAAGAGTCCATTTTCTTAAGAGAAATGTAATAACTTCCCTCTGTCTTGCAGGAAAGTAACCTTGAATATCTGCAAGTGGTTCTTTGAAACACAGCAAGTTGAGGAAAGAGACTGTTGTTAAAGAGGTAAGATTTGTTTGACCCCGAGACATGGGTGGAAGTATGGAACAAACTTGAGATTGTCAACTAATAAGTTACATTCACGAGCTCATAATTTATTTTGGGGTGTCAGATGTTATAACACCCTCCACTCTAGTTTTACTACTGTCCTGTGCAGCCTTCTGAACAAACACTGTGAGCCTGTTACTTATTCCATCTATGCTCAAGTATAGTACTGTTAATGTCTTGTATGGGCAATTTTTTTTAACTATTGAAAAAATAAAATTAAATGCTAATCTTAAAAATTGGGTATTTTGTTCTAAGTTTCTGTTTAAAACTGTTTCTCTGCATGTCTGCTTAGCTTATCAGGGCAACTGAGACTGACATACATGATTACTAATGCAAATGCTGCTTTTATATTATATAATTAGACTCTGGTGCCAATTTATCTTATGCTGACAACATTGTGCCAGCTCCTATAAACAAACTGTTTCATAATAAATATAAAGATATTGCATACGAATAAATTAAGTGACTTTGCTCCTGAGTGCATCAGAGCAATATCGGTTACTTGATGGGCCATAGTTTCTAATGTGTTATGTGTTCAAACAGTCAAAAAAGCTAAAAGGTATTAAGCACTCACTTTAAGGAGGGGAAAGACTTCAGCTGTTCTTGAGATGGGACTTAAGACCCATAAAATGAGTTTAGAGGGAGATGCCATGCACGTGGCTCTGAGGGTGGATGGCCCAGCAGAACTGGGTTTTGTGCGACTCCAGGACAAAACATGGACTGGCTGCATTCATCATCCCGGTCATCCATGATCTGCTTCAGCCTCAGTCATGTCAACATGAGAATAAGATCAAGTTTCTTGGTGCATTGGTGCCTGTTACAAATGTGTGTTTCTGTGCAGGTTTTTGTTTTATTCCATAATGCACATGCACCATGTGTTTGTGGCTAAATGGTCCCAGGGACTGATGCAGCCTTAAGGCTAGAAGACTGAGTTTATTAGCAAAGACATTTGATTACAGATAAGCCTAAAATGAGGGTATTGTAGCCATTTCAGCAACTGCCAGCATACGTGCCTTCCCCAAAGTGACTGGTTTGTCAAATGTGGTTTTAAATTTTCCTTTCCCTTTAAATTCAAGTGGCATGAGTTTATTGTTTTTTGTGGCCCATAACTTAGTTTGGCTAACCTTGTGAAAGAATAACAAAACACCAGGGGTTAAAGTCATGGCAGTTTTCCACCAATGTAACTTGGGCCAGAATTTCACCCTGGGATGTAAAACAATTAATCACATATCACACAGTAGCAAAAAGCTCTTAGGAAACCCAGACTGTCCAACTTGTGATCTATCCACTTGCATGGCCATGCTTCTGCATTTTGACACCCTGTACTGGAAGAGCTTCCAGACTGAAGCAGCAGTGCAGAATAGGAAGATTTTACAACAGCTCCATAAATAGATCATTAACAAACGTAGCTGTCTAGGCAAGAGGGAGCTTAAGCCTTTGTTTTCAGTCCGTAAGATAAAGTTTGGAGGATCCTGGATTAGAGAGATGACTCTGAGAATGAGATGATGAAAGGAAATGGGTCACACACACCAATGCAGAGTTTGTGGGGAGAGCAGTGAAACACCAGGATTTCAGAGACAAGTCTGAAAGTGATGGAGGTTTCCCAGTCCAGCTCTTATATAATTGCAGGCACAGCAGAAGGATGAAGAAAGCCACAGAGAAAGAGAAAGAAGGAGCACTGAGGCAGACTGAATCAGTGGGGCTTGGGCACATGTTAGTAGGCAGGAATGGGTTTTGAAGTGCAATCAGGAGCATGGCAACACAACACCTTGAAAGCAAGGCTGGGAAGTTGAAATGAGGATGAGCACCTGTAGCTGGGCCAGGCTCAGCTCTCAGTGCTTTATTCTGAGCTCCAGTCAAGACAAACAAGAACCCTTTCATGGTGTTCAGCATTGTGATATACATCCTTACTTTGTTGCTTCATTATGCAGCTGTGTAAAGATAATTGAGAGAACTAAGCTAGATTTTTCATCAACAAGCAATAAAATGTGATAAATATGTTACACGGAATGGCAAATGTTAGAATTAATAAGCTGAAGTGTTGACGAATTACTGTTTATATACTTGACATGCAATAATTGCTTCATTTATCATCTGAATCTGGAAAACTTAAATAGCAGGCATTTATAATTAATTTTCTCCTCTTGCAAACTGCAATTCATTCTACACTCAAAGGAGTCAGCGTTAATTTCTTTTCTATCAGCCACAGGCCATAAGTTAATGCATTTAAAAAAGTCAGAACATTTAAAATAACAGTCTAATTAAATTATATCCTCTACTGTTGGAGAAAAACACATGATTCTTCAGGAGATAATCAGTCACCACAGTAAACACCATTTAGTTCTTCTCACAAATCTGTGTCTACCCACTGGCAATCTTGGACTGTCAAGATGAAGAATGCACTTTACTGAACAGATGAAAGATATTGACTTCAGCCTCATTAGCAACTTCAAAAGAGAATGACAATGGGAGTTCATTAAATAATAATATTTTCCATATACTGAGTTTTCTTCATCATGCAGAAGAATATGCTTTTCACAGCAGCCGACAAAGCCCACATTTCTGATTCATGCTTCCCTGTTGATCATCTAGATAATGCCCTTTCCTGAGGGTCTTTCCTATTTGAGCAGCAAGGGCTGCTACTGCCTAACTGAAACCAGTAAGGCAGATGGTGCCCACCTCAGCTCAGAACCGTGGAAGTGCCTTGCTCCAAGTTGGATGCATTGAAGTCTCCGGGAAGATCTGGAGATTTCTGTGAGGACCACATCAGCTGAAGTGCCTACACAGCAAGTGCTCTTCACAAACAGAAGTTGCTGTCCTATGGAGTGGAGTGGAAGAGTACCATTAAATACCTGTGGATTTTTACTCATACAGCTATTCTAGTCCAAGAATGTTCTGATAGGTATGAGAGATACACTTAATGTATACAGCTGGGAACAGCTGTCAAAGACTAGCTACTTTTACACAGCAAAATTATCTCAGGTCTCTCACACATAGCTATTCCTTTGTCTATGCATAGTGTGTGAGGTACCTGTGAAAATCACTGATGTAACTACTCCAAAGGTTATTTTATTATAGAATTGTTACAGCTGAAAAAAATTTAGGGTTTTGGTTTTTTTTTTCCAAGCTGGTAGACATTGTCACATAATAAGTTTCAATAAGTTCTGGCAAGAGATTGAGTAATTCATACTAAAAAATTTCCCTCAATATAACCTATGATGTTTTTCCATCTAAGTACTAGCAAGAATCTTGAAATACTAAGGATAAGGATATTTTGCAAACTGAAAATAATGAACGCTTCCTTGTGTACAGCCACCACCAATTAATTCTCAGTTTTGTGTTAGGAATGTCTTTTCAAGTATTTTTAATTTCAAGAATTTCAGGGCAAAAGAGCATGTGACTTCTCTTGCAGCTCCCTACCCTAATTAGTACCTTAATTCCACATACAGAGAACTAAGCAGAGCTGACAGACTACAGCTTCTCCTGCATTCTTGCAATTCTCTTTTTCACGAGATACCATTGAGGTCAGGGGCTTTAGCAAAGTATGGATGCTAAAAAGTTAGAAGCAGAGAAATTCTTCAGCTTTTTCTCAGTATTCTGTGAGAGCACTGCTTTCACACGCAGACTAGATGAAAACAGTGAAGACTGTTTTGTAAACTAATTCTTTATCTTTGCACCTGGAGTTTGTTGTGCAGTGTTGTTATGGTACACTGAAGAAAATATTTTCAAATGGGTGTTGAATAGCCTCCACCAATCATTCTAGGAGGTGGTTGATCAAGGGACCAATAGTACCATGCTACTCTTGTGAACCAAGTTATATAAACCGATTTATAATTAATTAAATAATCACCTTTTTCCTGAACTTGAATCGTGTCGTTTCTCGCCACTCTCAGTACGACTGCAACAGAAAAGGATAGAAACCCATCTCTTTCAAGATGCATTCCAGCACATTTCTCATGGAAATTTAGGAAGGTCATTCATTTGTGCAGGTTATTTGAAAGTCCTCCTTTGGTATTTAAACCTTCAAGACAGTGCTCCTATCCTTGCTGTCTTCAGGAAAAGGCATACCAGTCTCTAGCAAGCTGCACTGGAGGTGTATGTAATCCTGGAAGTCCTGACTCCTGCTCCCATAACTGTTGAGGCATTTTGCACTGAAAGGTCATGGGAAACAATCTGCAGCAGCCTCTCTTTCAGAGGGCTTCACTGCTCCCTCTTCCCAGCAGAGTGCCTTTCCTACTGGGCACTTGGATCAGACTCCTTTGGTGCTCCTTTGCCCTGTCCAGCGGGGCAGTGGAGAGAGGAAAAGAATTCCTCTTTGCAGCACTGAGGATGCTCATTTGGGACACAAATAATGAGCACTTGAACTCATTTGGCTCACCTCAAATCAAGTTAAGACACTTTGTTTAGAGGTAAGTGACAGCAACTTCGCTAAGCAAGACTATGGGAAAAAGAATAAGCCAGTTGTCTGTGGACACTGAAAAGCTTTAGTGGAGGGATTTTTCAGCTTTCTGCAGCATTCTGTGAGAACTCTGTGTCTCTCACGAAAACTGTGCAAAACACTGCTACGGGTTTTTGTAAACTAATTCTCTATCTTTGCACCTGCTGTTGTTCAGTTAGTATTGTTATGGTACACTGGGGAAAATATTTTGAAATGGGTGTTGTATAGCCTCCACCAATCATTCTAGGAGGTGGTTGACCAAGGGACCAATAGTACTATGCTACTCTTGCGAATCAAGTTATATAAACCGATTTAAAATTAATTAAATTAGCCATTTTCTCCGGATCGTGGTTGTGTCGTTTCTCACCGTCCCGGGTACAACAGCAACAGTTGTCTAAAGAGAAAAGATAGCATCTAAATCCCAGAGATCATTCTAGGCATGAAATCTAATTTTACTTAAGCACCTTCTTGCATCCTTGGCCTAGCTCTAGGGTTAAATGAGAGATACTAAGCTAACATTTCTTTGTAGCCAGCAGAGATGCTGTCTTCCCTCTCTGCCTCACTCCCTCAGCAGACTGACCATCAGCTTCAGCTGCAACTTTGGCCCCTGGAACTGAGCATCCAGCAGGAATGTGGTGCTCAACACTGGCACATCCTTGCCCTCTTGCCAATCATACCAGGAATCATCTAAAGTTGTGGTAAGGAGCCAACATAACTTAGACTCACTAAGTCTGAACACATTTTATGCAGTAGAAGGGAAAGTCAATCCAAATCCCTTTCTCATGACAAAACCACTATTCCATACAAAGAGGTGTTCTGATCATGCAGTTGACTGGACATCCTTATTGAAAGTGGAATATCAGGGATTTTTGCCCAGTTTCTTCAAAGAAACAAAACCAAAAAATTGAGACAATTGAAGCAATGGACAAGGAGTTTCTCTTGTGTTATACAGAAGATGAAGCTATCAAGTAAAACTTCAATTAGACTTCATAATTCAGATACATTAGCAAGAATAATTTTTAACAAATTGCAACTGCATTATAATTACATTACAATTACACTAATTGTGTTGCAGTTAATGTGCCTGTACTATAATGTGCTTTTGTTTTCTTTCTTTAAACCCAAATAATCAGGTGAACTAATTACAAATAATTGTTTGAGCTATATGAAAGCTGCTCTTTTTTGGCACAAGTCTAGCCATGTTCATCATCTCAGCTAATTACAGCTTGTCCTGTTCACTGCAGAAGGTGATCTTTGGAATTCTCCAATAATCAGCATGAAAAATGATGCAGAAAGTGATTTTGGAAATAGAGCAACATTTTAATGCTTTGGAAGCCAGGAGAGGATGTTATCGCAGTGTGGGATAAAATCACCTTCATTACTGAAGATCCAGTTCCAAGTTATTGTTCTACTCTAGTTATAGCAAGTACCTGAATTTAAATTTCCTTATTCGTTCAAAGATAGTTTAAAAAATTGTCTTAATGGGATTTTTTAGGTTATTTAAGATTACTCTGGAAGGTCCTCCATACTGGATCAACAAAATTCTTAAGCAAACTGAGGCCTATATTTAAGAAAAAAAATCATTGCATCAAAACAGTTCTATTTGTCAAAAGGTAACTTTTCCAGACTGAAAAAAACCCAAAACCAAACCAAACAAACCAACCAACTCAGTATCAGTGCTATGTCAATGTTCCCACATTGAAGACTAACATATTTTGGACATCCTGTTTCAAATCCTCCTCTCCTCTCCTCTCCTATCCTCTCCACTCCTCTCGTATCCTCTCCTNCTCTCCTCTCCGACCCTCTCCTCTCAGACCCTCTCCTCTCCGACCCTCTCCGACCCTCTCCTTTCCTCTTTTCTTTTTCTCCCCCTTGTTCTGTTCTAGCTGTTTTCCTTTTACATGATTTAATTCTGTTTCTCTCCTCAGGTTATCTTGTCTTGCCTTAACTTTTAAATTCATTATAATGTTGTTTGTTTCTTTTTTTTTCTAACTTAAAAAAAGAGGCAATTAATATCAGTCTAAAAGAAAGAATTAATTTGTCAGCTCCTAGCAGTTGCCAAGCGGCAGACTACAATATCACCAGTCAGTTGATGATTGGTTTAATTACCATCTAAATAAGTATTGTTTAGGTTTTAATTCTCTCCTATAACATAGACTCCAAGTGAAGTCTACTAGGCTAAAGGTTTCAGGTCCCCAAAGAGGAAGGATGGCAAGCACTAGGACTGCTAATTCCTCCACATAATGGAAACACTTGCCTATTATCTAGAAAAATAATCTGTGCCATATGACTTTACACAGGATGCAAACTGTCATTCCAACAATTGCTTTTCCAAAGGTCCCTGGACACCTGAGCTGACAGGCCTGTGTCCATTAAAATGTATGTCTGGTGCAGAACAGTGCTTAATTTATTTTATGCTTGAAGATAATATTTGAAGATATAATAGGAGCAAGTTGAAGACATAAGAAATATAAAATGAGTAAAGGAAGTCCATGCTGTTAAATCCGAGAGCTTTATCTAACTATGGCAATTCAATAAATAGCATTGACAGACTTTGACTTATAAGCAATAAAATAAGACACTAGTCTCTATATTTTTAAATGTGATGTTTTAGATTAACCATTTTGCTGGTGTTATTGAGACTTTTGACTTACCAAAACTGATTTTGTCTGAGTGTATCAATTAGTACATAGATTTTAATACATAATAAGGCCCATATCCTATGCAAAAATGTTATGATATTATTTGTCTCAGGGCAGTGCTGTTGAGAAGGATTGACTGTTTTGCTACCAAGTAGCATAATTCTTAATATCTTTTAGCAGAAAATCTACTCAACTGTCTAGACAGCGCCAAAATAAAGATTCTACAACCAGAGATAAATTATGACATTGAAGAGTGCCACTGGGTACTCAGGAACTCCCACAGAACACGTACTGAACATGGGAAGGGAAGAGAGGAGATATTGGTAAGGTGAACTTGAAGAGACTTTTGTCTGTTTCATCCTTGGCCAACAGTAATCTTATGATGTTATATTTACAGATGAATGAGAAAGAGCTGTGATCATTGCTGGAAGACAGCTGTACCAGCTGCAGGACGTATCACAGTTGTTTACATCAATATGTGAGGCCGTCAGCTGAAGAGGCTGAGAAGAGGATAAGCATGGCATTCAACCAAAGTCATTAAGTAGGGTGGTAATCCTCAATGCATGCATAAAGAAGGCACCTGGAATAGTAACAAAATGTATCTGACATGATTTAAACAGATCGCAGGACTGGAAGAGTTTTGAAAGGACCTCTAGTCCCACCTCTGCTCAAAGTAAGGTCAATTAGAGCAGGAGGCTTATTCCTGAAGATAAGATATCAAGATCTCATCACAAGTAGCCTAGCAATATAAACAGCATTTTGCAACTCAATATTAATCTTTGTCAGTGCAGGACTAGCTCAGTTCAGCTTAAGACAAAAATATGCTTCATTTTTCACATGACAGATTTGCAGAGATTCAAGTCTGCAGTTTGGGACTGTTTGGTAAATGCCTTCAATCAATATATGATATATGATATATATTATGTAATATATATTACATATTATATATTAAGTATTATATATATTGTATATTATATATTGTATATTATATATTATATTGGTTAAAGAAATTCTAATTGAAAAGTCACTAAGGTTTCAGATAAATTTCATTTGCCTCCTGTTGTGTTGGGTTTTTTAAATTTGATGGTGTAAAAGTACACAATGTTTAAAAATCTTAAAGCAGCCTTCTTCTGATTAATTAACTGAGGAATATAATATAGGCTAAGATGATATGTACGACAGAGAGCTTAGTGTAATACTTACAAGAATGTCTTGTGAGTCAGTCTTGTCCATTCTATGGTAAAGTGAATTAAGGATCAGGTTTAGTCCTCACACTGGTGAATGGCAACAGATTTGAGAGAAACGCATTCAGGCCTTATTTGCATGATTTCTGTTTTTATTTCAAACGTCAGATCATTCAAAACTTAAAATCATAATTGAAGTCAGCTGCTTCCCTTGATCCCTAACAGTTTCCATGAAAAGTGTTGAATGAGACCAAAAAAGGGCTTTTAGGAGTCTGAGTCCCCACTGGTCAGAGAAAGTGACTTTTGTCTAGATGTATCAAGAAACAGTGTTAGGTCCTAAAGCAGTGTGTTACTATTTTATACAACTGTATTTACCAGTGGTTTCCTTCCTCTTATGCATGTGCAAGTTTGTTTGCACATTATTTCTGACTCAAATAATTGATTAAGAGTCAAGTTCAGAAATGGAAAAATTTGAGGAAAGAGCCAAAACAATGTTCTCAAAGTAAAAAATAGAGGACTTCCCAAACAAGCTGTCTTCCTTTCTTATTATTAGTCCATGCGTACTTCCACTTATAACCATCATCTGATTTGAATATTTTTTCCCTATTTAAAGGGACCTCTATACAAATTATGCTCAATATTGATAAAGCTAAAATCATTGCTTTCATTTTCTTGCCAAGCAACTTCATCTCTAAGGTTGGGAATAGGACAATGCTCTTCTGTATTTTAACTTTCATGTCTCTTCGAAGGAAAACCAATAATTAGAAATCACTTACAATTAAAGGAAGCTCAATATCTATACTTACAATGAAAACTTTGTCCTATGGAGAAACAACAGATTTAAGCATATTGTAATGGAAGAAAATTCATTGGTAATACTAACCCTAGAAGGAATAAACAAGCAGAGTATTGCTTCACATTTGCAGCAAGTGAACTGAAATTCCATCTCATTGAAGAGCTTGGCTACATTTTAAACAGAAACATAACACAGATTTAGCATTTTCCAATGCAGGGAGGGTTATTCCTTTCTAAAGGAATGTTCTTTTTTTTATCTGTTACAGGATACCCAGTCGCAGAATTTAAATGCGAACAGTCTGGGACTTCAGTGACTTCTTTTTTTTAACCCTTATGAGGTTGTGTGATCTCAATACACTTTAGTACTTTATATAGGCATTAAGACAGTAACAATAATTTTAGTGCATTAACTGAAAAAAATTACCGTCAAATAGTAAGAGTGATTTAATATGAACTGATTTCCTTTGCTAAAACTATAAAAGTACTTGCCTCCTCTTCCCATTTTGTACAGTGGTCCCCTGAAGTTCCTACTTCCAGCTGTATTGTAAAACCTTCTCCAACCGTTGCCCAACTATTTTCACTCCAGTAACACAAATCTTCACCACTGATTTGTCTCTTGAACCTTAGGATCAGTAATCTGCACTCTGCTCTCTGACTATCAGCCACCTCTGCCAATTGAGCATGATCCTTTTCTGAACAGGCTTCCTGTGCACCCATAACTTACTTCCTATACTCCTCCATTTACCTTTCCTAATTACTCTTTCAGTGCATTTTTGGAGGATCCCTCAAACCAGACAGTCATGATCTGGACAATGGGCACCCTCAGAAATTTTGAGGAGAATGTCAAATTAGAGGTGTTGGTGGACACACCAGCGGGCAGGGCTACCATCCGTGGGGAACCTCAGCAGACTGAGAGGAAACACGTGAACTTCAGCACTGGCAAATGCAAATCCTGCCCTGGCTGGCACAGAGCAAGCCTCTGCACCAGCACAGGTTGGGAACTGCCCAAGGAGACCTGGTGCACAAAGCTGATTATGAGTCAGCCCTACACCCTTGTAGCAAAGAAAGGCATGAAGGTGGTCACAGACTGGAAAGAGATGCATAGTGAAGGCATAAAATTTCAATTATTACATATTAAAATTGTAACGGTATTGTCTGCAACATATAACTATTTCAGATTGAAATATTATAACATCGCTACTGTATAGAGATAAAAATTAGAAAAGAAAGATACGGTATTTTTTTTCTCCTTCTTCCTGATTGTTACCCCTTGTATTCTTATCTAGGCTACAGTGCTCAGAATCAATGTCAAATATGATCTTGAATCTTATTTGTGGAGCGAAGAACAAACTGAAGAGAGAAGGAGTGCAGGGGCAAAGATGACTGCCTTCTGCTGACTCCTTAGTGTCCTTGCTCGGACCATGCACCACTGACACAAGCCATCTGTTCCTTCATTCAGATACTGGTCTGCACTGAACATTTGGGCTGCCTTAGGGTGAAAATGGTTGCATATATCCAAAATGGGACACATGCTGTATCACCTTTATATTTTGGCCTGCCACTGTCATAGACTTCCAATTACTCACAAACTTAGGGACAGAAACGGTAAAGAAGGGATAAATAAACCTATTTAGAGAATATAGAATTGCTACAAAGAAACATAGTAAGATTTTGTTGTGGCTTCACCCCAGCCAGCAGCCAAGCCCCACACAACCACCTGCTCACTCCCCACCACTGGGATCAGGGAGAGAGTTGAAAGCATAAAAGCTAGAAAACTTGTGGGTTGATCAAAAGACAGTTTCATAGGAAAAGCAAAAGCTATGCATACAAGCAAAGCAAAGCAAAGAATTAAATCTCTGCTTGTCATTTGCAAGTAGGTATTCAGCCATCTCCCAAAGAGCAGGGCCTCATCCCACGTAACATTTACTTGGGAAGAAAAATGCTATCACTTCAAATGTTGTCCCCTTCCTTCTTCTTCCCCTCACTTTATATACTGAGCATGATGTTATAAGGTATGGAATATCCCTTTGGTCAGTTGGGGTCACCTGTCCCAGCTGTGTCCCCTCCTAATTGTCCATGCATGCCCAGTTTCCTTGCCAGTGCGGCAGTAGGAAAAGCAGCAAAGGCCTTGGCTCTGTAATCACCACTCAGCAAAATCAAAACCATCTCTATATCATCAACCCTGTGTTCAGCGCAGATCCAAAACAGAGCCCTACACTAGCTGATGTAAAGAAAACTAATTTTACCCCAGCCAAAAAAAGCAGATAGGTTTACCACAGTGATGGTAAAGCTACAACATGAAAGTCAGAGAGGTTTGTTTCTGTACAAGTTTATAGCCATAAAGCATAATATGAAGTCGTATTTAAGTCAACGGTGCTAAAGGAAAACAAAAGAGAGGTTTCTGTGACCGGGAAAATAACGCCAGATCACTAAACTGAGCAGAATCTTAAGCCGGAGTGCGTATCCGTTTTGCAGCTGCGCACCTGGCGAGCACCGGGCCGGGACGCGGGGACGCTGCGGGCAGCGCCGGGGGCGCAGCGCCACCTGCAGCCCGCGCCGGGGCACGGCCGGCACGGGAACGGCGGGGCCAGCCGCGCTCCTGCGGCTCACCCGCCTCTGCGCGCACGGCGCCGCGGCCCTGCCCCCCCGCCGCCACAAACCGGCGTCAGGTGCACGTCGCTGTTGTACCGGGGACGGAGAGAAACGAAGCAGGCAGATTTCAGGAAGAGCGGAATTAATTATTTATTTACAGACCGGTTTATATCCTCTACGTCGCTTGAATGGCATAAGGTCATTGGTTCTTTGACCATCCACCTCTCAGGATGATTGGCTAGATTCAACAACACCCATTCCAAAGCAATTCTTCAGTTAACCATAACAATATTGCAAAACATCTCACAGGTGCAATGATAAAGGGATTATTTACAAAAACTCTCCAACTGTTTCTCAGCCAGCATCCGTGTGAAAGTCTTCGCTTTCACACAGACACTGGCAGAGAGCTGGAAAATCTCTCTGCAACCAAGCTTTTAGCATCCACAAATGCAGGCTTAAGATTTTTTTTTTTTTTTTTGCAATAAATCTTGTCTATTTATTCAAAAGAGCCTTATCTGAATATGGTTAACTTTCAGCAGGAACTGTGCTAAAAATTTGAGATAATGCTCAGAAAGCTAAAGTCCTATAAATTTTAATCTATAAGTAAAATATCAAACTTTCAAAATCATAAGCAATCTAGTACAGCAAATGTACAGAATCAGTTTCACTGGAAAAGGTATGATTAAATGATTGCATTTTGCAAATAATGTTAGCAAAAATCTGATTATTTGGCCATTTCAACTAAAGTGTTCCTTTATGGCAGTAATTCCACAAGCAGTGTACTTCAGAGAAGGTAAACAGGAAAGATTAAACCACTGCTTTTTAGTGACTCAGCTTTATTGAGCCTAGCAGTTACAGTCACAGTAGCCTTCAAAGAGTTTTATTGCTCTAAGCATACACTAAGCCAGATCCTAGTTTTCCAGTTAACTACACTGGGACCATTAATGCATATCTAATTTGGACATGAATTATTCAGATCCCATTACTTTCGGCATTATTAAAAACCTTTAGCAAGTCAGGTAAGTGGTTAAGAGAAGATAAATGTATTTGCCATGCTGTAAATGTACCTCATTTGCAACAGTTTAATTACATTGTTAGGGGAGATGGAGTATTTGCTGATGACTTACATTATAAAAACCTTATAAAAATATACGAGGACATATTTTCACTGGAATCACATTTTAGGTCAACCCTGACGATCACCTGTGCTTAACACTTTGTCAGAGCTTGACTGTTTGATGAAACTTGTTCCACAAGTAAACCCCTCAAGAAACCCACTCCTTTCCTTCTTCTACGGTTGCAAGCAAAGGTGCAGAACTTGAATTACTGAAGATTGAAAAAGGTTTGCAGCTTGGGCACTGACCTTCAGAAACATTCTGGCTGTCCTACACCAAAAGTAAACTCAGGGATCAGCAGAAGAGATGTCACGACACCTATGGGATGGAGGTGAGCTGGGTTTTTGATACGAATTCACAGTCTGAACAATCAGGTCCATAGGGCATGACGTTTAGCCACTATGTGGTGGAAATGGCATACCATTAAAGAGCCAGAAGGTATTGCCTGGTCACAGGAGACTGCTCCTGGGCACAAGCTGCTCACATAATGAGTTTATAGAGTAATGCTTAAGGAAACAAGGAGCTTGGAAAGTTCTTTTGCATCATAGCTGCTGCAGTCCAATAAAACATTTAGCCACTTACTTAAGCAAGCTCTAACTTAAATGTTTAATCTAAACACTTCTAGCTATTTCTCTTGACATGTTCTTAAATGCTTTGGAAAATTACTCTTTTCTGAAACGCTGCCACCAGCACTGTGTATGATAAAAAAAAACAAAACATTTTAACAGGAAATCTTGAGCTGTGCTCATAACTGATATATCTGGGGTGGTTTATTGGGGAGCCTATGAACAGCACAGATATGGTTATAGATAAGCTGCAAAAGCTTAAATGTATTATGTAATTTATTTCAATAGTAATAAATAATTGGAAGGAGTCAGCTCAAAAGAACTGAGTTCTTCTTTAATTCATACAAGTAGAGATTATTTTGGCAATGCAGTTTGAAAATTATGTTTATTCTAGGCAGAGAATGGTAAAAATGTCCGAACATTTCTTCACGCAAGTACCTTTTCTCAGTACTAAGCACTAACATCTGTTTAGCTGTATGGTATCTACTACAAGAGGATAGCATTCCATCTAGTGTATTACCAGGTAGCAGAAATATTACCTATTATCATAAATAATGGTATTTATTCTCCACTATGCATGGATGGCACTCACTTATTCAACGTAATTGTAGGGATCACATTTTAATGCCATAGTCCAGTACCAGTCACAGGAGAAAGGCTGGTAGAGAACCCTTAGGTTCTTGAGAACTGAAGTGAAATTCATCTCACCTAATTTCAGCCTTTTTCTTCTGCTTACCTAGATTTTATTTATTGCCTGTAATGGAAGAAAAACACCTCCAGAGAGCAAGTCATTAGAGACAACCAGGGCAGAAAAATCAATTCAGTCCTAGATGTTTGATAATAGAGAAGTTTTGCCTAACACTGAAGTCTTTATTTCAGAGCTGGTTTGCCTTGGTGTTCCTGATAATTAGTTGTCAATGAAGCTTTCCTGGGGATTGTACTTCTTACTTGCCCTGTTGATCAAAGACGATCTACTCCACATCTTTTGCCAGAAGAAAAATAGGAAAGAAAATTTGATCTTTCTAGTGGATATTGCCAGGCTTTTTATCTTTTGTAACTGGCAAGATATATGCCAGTTCAGAGCTGGTTCTATTATGGCTTACACAAATCATGTTTAATTCATTTCACCGTGTGAAAAACGAGCACAACTCTCTTGCTGCGAGGTAGGAGATGTTTATTGATAGCAGCAAGTGTCCAAGGAGTGTCCAAAATAAAAGCCGAAAATAAAAAGAGCAAAAAGAAACCGGGTACGCAGCGATCGAACACCCGGGCCACCGCACGGCTGCCCTAGGACAGGGAGCTGTATGGTGTTGGAGTGAACTCCGGCTAGTCCGGAGCTCAAAACAATTATAAAAGTCTCTTTTTAAGAGAGAAGAGGCCAACTTCCAACACCAGCCCTTCACCACCACTGATTGGAGGAGAAAGACCCAGAACTGCTTGCGCAGCCCCTTTTATAAGGTGTGGTCTCCACCCCTGCCCGCCCCTGTCCTGCCTCCATGGTACCTGTGGATTGGTCTGGTTGTCTGATTGAGAGGAGGCCTTCCCACCAATGGGCTCGTGCTGCTAGGGGACAGCAGGATGTCAGTTGAAAAAGGCGGGAAGGCTCCTCATTAATATTCTCGGTTACCATGGAGTTAAGTTACAGGGCAGCAGGGAGGAGCTATTTTTAGAAACTGGCAGTTTGGAAGACTGGTATGGGGAGCTTAGGAATCAACTTTAGCAAACTTAAATCTTCAAGAAAACTTAAGTTAAACACACAAAATAAACTTTTAAAATACAAAATAATGATAGCAATACAAAGAAAGATAAAAATCAACGTAAGTTAGAAAGGATGGCTGCATCTAGGGGATGTTTGGGTTTTGCTTGGCTTTGGAAAAAGCAACTAACTTTAATAACTTTTACTTGTAAACATGGAAAACTTTGGGGAGAAAATGGTTATTCCTCTGGGAATGTCTGGGGTTGACTGTGGCTCTAGGAATAACCTTAATAACTTTAACTGTGTTTAACTAATTAATAATTGTACAATTAACAACTAACAATTAACAAACGTGATTAACATAACATATAACCTTAATCTTCGTCACAGGTAGGACAAAAATAATTATGCAAAAGATCAGTTATGATGATCATATATGACAACCGTTACATTACTCTCTATTAAAAAAAAAAACCAACCTAAACCACCCACCAATATATGTCTCAGTAACTAATTACTTGTCTGGCAGCCCTAAGGTAAGGTAAAATGAAACTGCCTTTGTCATTATGACTGCCTTTGGCAATGTAATAGGAACTTATTATTATAGGTTAGATAGGTGAAGATGTATATGAAAAATGTGAAAGGTCATGAATAACTCTTTCCAGGTCCCATTTACACTAGGAACCTCTGTCAATAGCATGTCTCTGCTGTAATATGCTGGCTTACCTGCCATGTCCACAAAGAGCAAAAATGACATCAAGACTTTCACTTATTTCCATGCCTGACCCACACATTAGGAGCAAACCTGAGCACAGAGGCCATCCCAGCAGAGACTGCCAGAGACACGTGCCTCACTGCAGGTTTCTTTCTGAAAACAGGGCTGGAGAGCCTCAGTCTTTTGGGAACTTTGGAAGTGATAGATTAAAATTTCCTCACAAGGTCTTTGTGATGTGGTGTACATTTTATCCTAGGAAAGAACAGGGAGAAAAGAGAGAAGTTCATGCACCGTTTTGAAGATGCTGCCCAGAAAATTTTGATGACAAGTAGAAGATTTATTACAGTTCTCCCTTGCCACACTGAAGTGGATGATTTCCATCTGCCCACTCTGAGAGTTCCAGAAATGGGAATAGCTGTAGTAAAGAGTCCCAAAAGGTCTGAAAGGTCAGTAAAATTTTACACTTCTTTAAGAAAACTGCAGATCATTTCTCAGCTGGTTGGGATGTGCTACATAAAACCCTGCAGCCTCTGTTTTTGTGCTGTTAAATGGCTTCAAACTGTATTTCTTGACATTTTGTTGGCTAATAACAAAATACACCTAAGAATAAAATGCACATATGGAACATTTATCTGTCATACCATCCCTGACAAGTGAATTTTCCTTTTGACTATAAATATAGAACAGCTGTGAAAACCTAGACAACTTATTATAAGCAAGTATATGCTGAATGAGAAAATGAAAAGCAGTTATTTTGGAAATTGAGTCTTAAGTCTCTAAATAACCCCATAGAAAGTTTAATGAAATTCTTTATCCTAATCATACTTTTCTAAAAGGAGAAATATGGATTTTTATATTTTTTGGTGATACTGGTGTCTTCAAACTTCATCTGTTTACATTTATTCATTAGACAGAAATGACAATCGGCAGTAGTCGATGTTGTTGTCTTGCACTGACGTAAGTTCAAATGTGAGAGTAGATCCTTTCTAAACATTTAAAATAGACTTGTAAGCAGAAAGGAAATTTTAACATGGCTTTCACAGATTTGACCATGTCAAGATACATAGCTTTGAAAACAATTTGGATGAAATCTACTGTCTGTAAAACAGTATTAATGAAGATACTTGTTCTAAAGTTTATTAGACTGTGCGACTGTTTTTCCTATGCAAACATAGTGGAAGAAATATAGCAAAAATTTTATAACAAAGCACGCTCTATTTAAAAAGTGCAATGCAGCACATTCTATTAAACAAGTTTCTTGGAAGCAAGATTTTAGAAGTTTTTTTTTCCCAAAATAGAGCTTCCATGTAAAAAATTAGATGGAAGCCTTGTGTAGTCATCTTATGTCAACAGAGAGGGATATATTTCAGGCACTGAAATCAACATAAGTCCTTGGGCACATAGTACAGAATAATTTAACACAACTGGTGGTCTTTGCTTAAGAAAAGCCAAACACTGGAGCAGCAGGGATTCTACAGGTCAGGAAACAGCATGGGAAAACCTGCTGGTACTGTGGATGGCATCTTCATTTCAGTGAACGGCAATTATAAACATTCTCTGAAAGTCATAAAATACATAAAACCTTTCAGATTAATTTTCACTTTAGTCAATTATCTGGAAAGATGAGAGATAAATGGTTTACTTTATGTCTTGCCTTAAGTAATTTATGGTTTCTATTGCTAGTGTTCCAGGATATAAAACAGCATTTGGACACTTAAGACAGAAAATGTTTTCAAACGTTAGTTGTAATAATCTGCAGTAATAGGTCATATTCTTATATGAATAGAATTAACTTAAAATATCACCATGAAAATAATTTTAAAAAGGGCTTCAAAATTATATTATATTGTCAAATTGCACAAAATGTCAAGTTAACATTTCATGTCCCTCAGTGTGAAAATTAATTTTAATTAGATACATTTAAAACCAGTAATTATGGCAGCTTGCTCTGATTAACGAGTTAAAACAAGCCAGAATTTATGTTAATTGCATTAAATACCCAAATTATAACTTTTGTTATAGACAGAATTTTTTCAGAAACTTATAGAAAAGAGCTGAATAGTCTGCTCTAAGACTTTGAATGTGCTTGTTTTTCATACATTTTTTCATCTTTCCCTTAACAACCAGACAGAAGAAACTTTCCTCTTTTTTCTTCTCTACCCCTACTCACTTCAAAAGCATGTCATCACAATTGAGGCAAATGCTGATCATCAAAAGAAAACAGGAGAAATAAAGGAAGCTATTCCACTCCTGTTTCATTACAATAGCTAATGTCTTACCTTGCATCTTTATTCAGCAGAGATCTACAAATTCTCTCCTGATCTGGTGCTTGAACCCAGGAAGTTAGGTCTTTATCCTATTTTTAATAAGTCCAAGATAGGTTTTGTGTGTCAAACTCACTCTGAAACGTACCACCACATTACCTAGTAATAAGATTTAATAGACAAACCCCTTCTTTTTGACTGTATTTTTTTCTAATAGCAGGTTTAGTCTGAATCTCTAAAATAACATATATAGTTGACTCAATCTATCCCACAGGGCTGCCTCTACTGTTGCCAGAATTTGACATTTATAAGTTTATGTAAGGCCATCTTTCTCCACAGGCTAAGAATCACAGCAATGTCAGTTTTTCTGCTTAACAAAGCCAGTTCCCAAAAGGACAAGCAACTAAAGGATCCAATTGCTTGGAAATTATTTCCAAAAACCTGAGAGAGCAAAGAGAAGATGAGATTTAATAGCACCTCTCATTTATCCAGAAATTTAAAATTCTGGAGTTATGTTATCTGTTAAGAATGATGAAGTGTATCAGTGCTTTTAGGAAGTCTAGACTGGTCAAAGAAGTGAGCTGACACTGAAGTCAATGGAAAACACCCATACATAGCTAAGGGACCCTGGGTCACAATCAAGTTGGCTTTAGTGACAGCAATCGTATATGTTGATGGAGGACAGTGCTGTGTGCCTAGAAAGGAAAGGCATTTTCCCCATTTCTGGCATCTGCAATTCATTACCCACATGGGACTGTGAGACGTTCAGATGCAACTTCATTTTTGTTCTCCTGCTGCCAGGACTAATTTTTTATGGCATTTGTTTTTCCAGTACAACAACTCAATGGCCTCCCCACTGCCCCCACTCCCCTCCCCTCTGCGTAGTAGCACTATACAATATCTGAAGTTTTGCACAACAGTTGGTTTGCATCTTTGGTAACAAAGTGCAATTCGCCTTGATGTAAACCACCCCCCCCACCAATAAACAAACTAGAACCCAAGAGAAACCCCCAAAACATAATGCTCTTAGCTTCTTTCAGTTGGATTTATGCCACCAAGAACATTACTCCTTCTGAATTAAGATTAAATTAAAAATACCCTATATGCACCCAAAGAACTTTCAACAACAGTCACTTTCATCTTTTTTAATTGCATAATAATGCTGTTGGGTTTCTTTTTATAGCTGGCAAAAAACCATTTCAGTACCTTTCAATATTAGTATATATAAGATATATATATATATAAGTGTATATATATAAGTATGTATATATATATGTAGTTCCTTATGCTGTAGAAGATCTTGATTTGTACACGAGCTGCACTTGCAAATCCCAGTCCTTCCTTTTCTGTTTTCCTTGAGTATTGCTATTACCTAGTGCAGAACATAAAATACAATCTTACTTACGAGCTCTTCTTCCTTCCATTAAAATCAATGAAAAAACACACCACCACCAGGAAACCCCTTCTGCCAGACGTGCACATGGCAAAAGCCCCAATAGACATGGATGTAGAGAGATTTTTCCTACATTTTATCTTGTTCTCTGAATGTTGACTCTCACAACAGTTCCCAACACTGACTTATGCCCAAAGCAAACCTTCCCCTCTCACTCAAATCAAGCATCAACCTGGTTGCTCATTCATTGACACCTTTCCCAGGTGAAGTACAACTCCTGCTCTTCTGGAGTGCAGTCCTACTCCCGGAGAGACGCCTAGGAAGGCACAGGTGAACTCTCTCTCGAGGTTAACATACCCTCTGATGTTCCTGTTGCAAGCTAATGAAATTTCTATTACTCATGCACACATTATTAGTCTACTTCCCATTTTCAGTGTTTCATTCTGTAGGATATATGACACATCAAAAAATGTCGTATATTCGATTCAAACACAAAAGGGAATAACCTCTACTACACACTGCACTTCTTTCACATATCACAATCAAGATTTGCAGATATTAACAAAAATAATTTCAGTCATTCCACATACTATATATATGAAATTGACACAATCTATATTTCACAGGAAAAAAGTTATCTCAGACTGCTATACTTAAGAACGCTATATTTGTTGGAAGTTTTAATGATGAAACATTTAAAGTAGAATGTGACTACAAGCCAAACAAATAGACTCAAATCCACAAAAGCATCACATAAAACTTTGTTACAAAAAAGTGAAGCTTCACTGACAACTATATTTAGGGTTACTCTTGCTTTAATGGTACTGTATACCACAAATTATAATGTAGCACTAAGTCAGAGGCTTATCAAAATTCTGTATAAGACTCACATATCCTTACAAAATAAAATCAGACCATTTGACAAGATGTATTTTTCACAGTATATAGAAATGTTATAATTTATACCTGTCTTGGTCCAAATTTCTTAATATAAATATCCAGCTCTATTATGTGGACGACTGAAACAAACAAAAAAAATTGTTAAAACCCACCTCAGCTCACACAGTGAACCCCTGAGATGCCTGGTTAAACAACAGAGTTCACATTTGTACGTTCATTAATGTCAATGGTAGAAATGAAAAGCAGTATTAATTCCTTCTGTTTTTCTGTTCATCTGCACATATTCATACCAGAGAGTGTATTTAAAGTACGTAGTCAGGAAAACAATAGTTCTAGAACCTTGGTCTCAGTACAGTTTCACTATGCAGCTCTGTGCTACCACTTTGTCCACAGGGAAGCTGCAGGATTCGTGCTTTCCTCATGGGGCTCTTTTGAGAAATAAAGCAGGGAATGAGGAGAAAACAAGAAAAGTTAGGTGGTCTTTTAGAGTCTGTTTCCTGGCTTTGCTGAGAGTCTCCTACATAAATCACGCACCAGTGCCAAAATGGAATGCTGACATCATTTTATACCAAAGACATCTGTGTTTGCTTCTCAGGTTTTTTGAAGGTGGTTCTGAGTGACACCTAAAATAACCTGTAAGCATGACTTGCTTCAAATAAGAAAACTCAAGACACTTCCCTTGCAGAAAACAATATACTAATTTCTCTCACACATCTGTGTCTCTGGACTCCTGGTCTTCAAACATATACTGGATTGCCATCTCAAAGAACTTTTTTTTACTCTGGGTGGCATTTTTGGCCTTTCTTCTATTTTGTTCTGAGGCACTTCTTTTCATCAGTAACTGTGGCTAACAAGGTAAAATTAATAAAGCAGAAAGTACAGCTGATCCAAAATGGATATGGTCATTGGCTTACTCGATAAAGCGGATAAACTTTTTTAGAGAGGAGAAAATGAAATATAAAACCCCCCAAACAAACCTTTCTGAACCTTCTGCATACACTGTTTCTCTCTGTGTACCTTACTGAATACGTAAAATTTGCAGATGTTGTACTGACTCAGCTGTGCCGATTCTTATTTGCATGCTTCTCTTTATATCAGAAGGGCTAACTCAGTATTTTTTTTGGCTTCATGATAGACAAATAATGATAGAGAAATAATGAGAATGAATGTTTCGACTTATGAACGCCGCCAAATGAGACACTGTGGATGTTTGTTTCTGGCATGACAGGACACAGTCAGTGACTTTTATAGGTTGACCTACAGCTGAGTTTTGGCTGTGTAAAATGGTTGAGCTGAGGATCAACTCTATAAACTCCCTATCATCTCCCTTCAATATTTCTCAGTTATTTAAAATAGAGAAAAAGCATAGGATTTTCAAGGGGTTTAAAATGAAATAGTTTCTGTTTTCAACATCTATATTAAGAACAATCTTCATGACTGGAAAGCCATGGGTTAGAAAAACTAAAATGGAGTCAGGGGTTACTGTCCAGGTTGTCAGTATGCCACTAACATGATGAGGGGTGATAATGGAATGTAGTTACTCACGGGCTGCTGTAAATGGAACTAATAAAATGTTGATTTCTTTTTCTAGTAGAGGACAAGAGAAAAGTTTTCTTCTTTATTAGGGAGTTGTGAAGAGTAATTATTGTTTGAAATGTGTGAGGAAATTCATGACAATGACAAACCATGTATATCCTTTTAATGCACACCATAAAAAAATACTTGATGGATAAACTAAGGAAAGCATGCAAGTGGCATTGGTATTGAATTTCTAAATGCTTGCTTGGAATAAGATTTGGCTACATTTTATATATATTAAAATACTTTAAAATATAAAGTATGTAATATAAAGGTATTAAAGTTCTTTTAACCCATATAATTTTGTTTTCATTATTAAAATAGCTCATGTGAGGGTCATCAGTAAACAAGAGAAAAGGGATTCACTAGGGAAACAACAGTTAAGAAATGTGCAGTCTTTCAGGTTTAGGACGAAAAGCAGTGAGGTTGAAAATAAACAGTTACAGAAGCAAAGAAGAAATTTCAACCAAAAAGAATTCTTCTTGCACAATTTTTTTGAAAATATAGAAAGTACTAAACTATAATTGACAACAGTTTTCAACTTGCTGCAGAAGCTGACTCTGAGTGCATCCACAGGACTCCAAAGATTCTGGTTCCAATAAAATAAGAAAGACTTATTTGAAGCTGTTTCCCACAAAAATTCTCTATATACTTTCCAACACAATCGGTGTGAATTGAGACCTGAGGGCTTTAGAGACAAGATGTCTTGTAGTCTAAATGTTCAGTTGGAAAAAACTTCATAAACATAGAAGTTCCTAACATAAAAAAAAATATAAAACATGATTTCACCTTTGGGGTTATGCTTCCATTAAGGTCGCTGTTTCCTATTCACTCTTTCATTCACTCATTTGTTCATCATGTTATAATGAGCTGTTTCTGAAGAATAATATGAATGTCTCTTTATCTGCCCTATGATGGAAAAAGAAAAATAACAGAGGGGAAATAACTGTATAATGCAATCCATTTTCAGTATTTTGTTCTACTACCATCTTTCTCCCATCTTATTTGAATTTCATGAGACAAAAGAAACTCAACAGCTGCCTTTCCCTAATCTTGGTGTCCTGGCAGCTTCAGATTAGTGGAAAACCCTGCAAACTGCTTAGTTTTACACTAGGTCTAAGGGACATGATGACAACAAAGTTCTTTTGTCTTCTTGTAAGTAATACTTAGATGGAAAAAAAAAAAAGGAATAGAAAATGGAGACTAAGCATAGTGTCTTAAAAAAGAGGAATTTGAGAAACTCTGGTGTGACAGTAGAGGTTGTACTGAACCAATCATTCCTTCTATGCAGCTTCTCTGGAGTATCAGGGCCCACAGTTCAGAGCTGTAGGGCATTAAAGCAAAAACCCAACAAAACAGGAAAAATCCCAGTAATGATGAGGCTAATGCTACAGAGTATGTAGTTAGTAGGTATCAATTATTATTATTATACATTGGATATTATTGCTTTCTAATCAACTTCAGACAAGAACTGCTAAATATTTCATTAAGGCATAAAAAGTCTTACTTAAGGTGAACTTGCTCCCATTTCAATTAAATTCAAATATGCCTTATCAAATCAAGTGCATTTTAGACATGCCTTCCCTATTAACTAGATTCTAATTTCTATATCCTTCAGATATTTTAGGAGACTTGCTTCAATTTTTTTTTCTCATATTGAAGATCACAAAACCACAAAATATGTTCTTGGGTGTGTCTAATACTACATATGGAGTAAAAATCTTCGAAAGTCAGATATGGACTCTTCAGAAATTTAATTAAAAGTGCTTAAATTCTGCAAGATGTGGGCAGATAATGGAATTGGTAAGTTTTCAACACTGATTTGAGTAGCTGGAAGACCGTATGAATTAGGTGCCAATGCAGACCTTGCTGCACGTAAAAACACCCTTCATAGAGAGTGAGATGTATTTCTTGTTGCCATAAATATCTACAGGATTCTGAATTTGCTTTTTTTTTCCTACTTGTAGTAGTAAGCTAGAGTTTAACATCTTTTTACATTATTCATCTGTTATGAAAGGTTTTGCCCTGACAGATTATTTCACCCAGTGCCACCTCTTCTTTTATAACTACTGCTTTAATTCTTGTTACCTTAATAGAGGTATTTATGTTCTGTTAATGTAGCTAACAGTTAACACTAGTTCTTCCTCATTTTCACTAGAGAATATTAATGCAGTTCAAGGGAAAACTTATTTAATAGCTTTAGGCATTTTGGGAATGCAGAAATAATTTCAGAATAAAATAACTTGAAAAAAGGACTGGAGTGCATGTGTAATTAATACTCTTTTTTCTCATTTGGGAGAAGGATTGGTGCTGAAAATGTCAATGCAGTTTATGTCTTAGTAAATTCCATTTTTCCTCTGACTGAGGGGAATCCTTTCTTTTCACAAAAATGATGGACAGTTAAATCGAGTAAAGAGATAATAGATACGAAGATATTTCAACATTAGGTTTATGTCTCTCTAATATTCTTGGCAGTAACATTTTCTATCATTAGGGATATTTGCAAAGTGTTATATAAAGGTGTATTAGGAACATTTTCTTAATGTAGTTTCCAAAGGTCTTGGATTCTACTGAAGGCTTGTTAACTCCTGGAATTTTAAGAAAGGCTAAAATTCTCTGAAAATACCAATGCACAGGCTCAATTTTTTCCACTTATGTAAATGAGAGATTTTGTTCCACAGCTTGAACTCCCAAGGCTGTTGGGAGGTTCATGCTTCTCAACAAGCTGACAGCATTCATTATTCTTAATATGTCTGTAAATGTAACCCCTCTGATAATAGGTGAATTCCTCAGTCTTCAAATCAGTGTGGCAGCATCCATTCAATGGATAAAATTTATAACTAAAATTTATAATTTATAATTAAAGATCAAGTACAGAGTAAATTCTTTCACAGAGATGTTCACAAAGGAAGGGTGTGGATTACTTTGTTATGTAATTACCTTTAAAGTCTATTTTTCCACAGACTGATAGCTTGATTAACATTTCCTTCATGATGTTCATCAATATTTCTCATTTAAGCAGATTCAGTGTCTCATAATTTTGTGTTATCATTTGTATTTCACTCTTAATGGTTCTAATCTCCTTTTTACAGAAGACAGAACATTCTCAAAAACTCACACATCTTCAGAGATATTTTTCCAAATTTAACTGTCAGGAAGTCTTTCGGAGTAGAGGTTGTGGAAAGAGAACAGCAAGTCTGGCTTCAGCATTGCTGGATCAATCCCAAGACTCCTTTAGGTCAGCTTGCTTTGCAATTTTAGTTATTATCTAATCTTTTTTCAGCTATCAGTTTTGTTCTGTTACTATTTTTGCCAAACTAAACAACACCATGTAGGATCTGAGATGTGTTAAAGCAAGAATAATTTTTTACTTACATCTCACTCAATTCAGATAATAACAATAAGCAAAGGAAAATAGCACAAATTAAGAGGAAAAAATAGCTAAAATGTCTGTGAAAAAATGGTTTTCATTATATGCAAATTATTTTCATTCTACCTACAAATAACAAGTAGAAACACTTTGAAATGAGGGTTTCAGGACATGAAAACATCAGAAAATATAGTTTAAATTTTACTTATGAATTTGATCAGTTGCAGACTTGAGGTAATACAACAACAACAACAATACCAATAAAAGTAATAATTCAGTTTGGCCTCATGTTTTAAATATTTCAGAAAAAACACTTTTAGGAAAATTCCAATCTAAAAAGTATAACATGATCTAAATAAAAGCTGCTATAGGTAGTGAAACTGTGGGCTGAAGCATCACTTTTATTACATACCGCTGAAGACAGCAAGGGGATCTAAATTTGAACAACGTAGATGAAGATTAGGCTGAGGCCCATGACACAGCCTCTGATATGGCTCATATGATATATTATATATATGGTACAACATATAACAGGCACACTTATCTGCCTATATATTTCTGCAGAAGTACAGGACTGCAAAGTACCATATCTTGTTATCTCAAAGAAAAAAAGGAGAAAATGTAATAGTTTTAAGTGCATGTGTTTAAAATGCAATTTTGCTTTTAAATGGCAATGATGTTAAAACACCGTGTTCTGCTGAGGCATTAGGAGGGACCAGCATATACTTACAAATCCTTGAGGGAATGATCCTGACCTTTTACACTAACCAAGTTTTGTGGGGTGAATGAATTACTGATAGATTGCTAAATGCACCTGCTGCATCTAAATGTTTTGTGTTTTACCATGAATTTATGAAGTTGTGCTTTTCCTCTTGTCTGATATTTATTTCAAGCATATGTGATTCAAGCTTTCTAAGTCATAGATATTGGTTATGTGCTGCAGGCCCAGCTCCTCTGTACATATGGTTTAAATTATATTTTGGGACAGCGATCAGATCTTAACTGTGATGTAGTGGTCATCAGATGGGGGTTTTTTGAGCATAAAGGCTCATGATATACCTTAAACCATAAAAATCCTGTTTAGAGTAGTGGTAAAGGTTTGAGATATTCCCAGTAGGATTCAAGGAGATGACATCTGAAGTGCTGATGATCAGATATTATTATGAAAGTGGAATCTTTACTTTCCAAAGCAGTACCTCAGAAGAAAATCTGACAAACTGACTGCTAAGGATGGACCTCATAAACTTCCTGAACTTCTTACATCAACAGTTGCATGAATACCAGGTATTTACATGTAATTTATCTGCAGTGCTATAATTTATATATTTATCTGTGTAATAATCCTGTGAGCATTGTTTTTAATTCTTAATTGTAATTAGTTGTGAGTTGATTTTATATTTTATTGGAAGAGATTGTTTCCCTTCATAACTTTGATGTAGAATATTTTTTTAAAAATTTAAAGAAAATATGTTTTCCTTGAAAAAATTATTAATTCTGTTTTTTCTCACAGAAAGATATCATTAATCTCGCTGAAGTCAAAATTATTACAGAGGGAAATAGATTTTATTAGACTCATGACATAGCTAGAAAGAAAAAAACCCACAAAGACAAGTGATTTTTTTTTTCTTTTTTTATTTCTATTTGTCATTTCAGTCTTTTAAACAAATCTTGGTTGTTTTGGTCTTAGCTAAAATTTATGTTTTATTTCTCAGTCACAACAATGAAATCTAGTTTTGGAACATTTATGCCATCAATCTTCATTTTATTGCTGTCAGTTCATTGAAATCTATGTTAATTACTCATCTCTTTCATCTTTTAGTTCCTTTTTCCTGCTCCATAATATTTCAAAATATCCTTAATGTTAGAAATTTTAAGAAGAGTAAATTATCCTCACCCATTTTCCAACAAGAAAAATGTCTAATGCCACAGAATACTTTAAATTAAATCCAGTGGCAACAACAACAAAAAAGAAAAACCAATAAAGATAAATAATATTTCTTAGTGATGGAAAAAATTAGTAATTATTCTACTGCAAATCATTCAGGGAAACTGTATGGAGGAAAATGGAAATATTTCATAAAATTAATTTTTTTATTA
The DNA here is from genome assembly GCA_013397775.1 of Eulacestoma nigropectus. Taxonomy (NCBI): domain Eukaryota; kingdom Metazoa; phylum Chordata; class Aves; order Passeriformes; genus Eulacestoma; species Eulacestoma nigropectus. The sequence continues at coordinate 547,314 of VZTE01006390.1, read as the reverse complement.
GCTTGTTTCATTTCTTTTCCTGCAAAAGCTTCCAGGTTTTGTCTTTATTTGAAAAACTGGTCATAATTATCATGGAACTGGCTTGGGTCTCTGGAACTATTTGAATCAGGGAAGAAATACTAATTAAGCTGAATTTATTTTCAGCGTAACTTACATATTTTCAAATATATTTATGATGATAAAATTCAGTCTGTGCATTACTACTTTAAACTATTCATGCAAAACTGTCCAGCATTTTATGGCATCCTTACATCTAAGTAGACTAATGCAACACCTGCACATATGTGGGCTCCAGTGAACATAATTTTGATGAGCCTTCAATATTTTTCAGATTGGAACTCTGTGAAAGCTTATTAATTCCTCTAGGAACATCATTTGTCCCTGAAGAACCCATAGACCTATTTTGAAATCCTATGAGATACTCTGTATTTACAAACATATTTTACTATTCATATCCATTTAGGTGTGGATTAGCTGGCTATTGTAATGGATGTCTCAAATATGACTGCTTCTTTGTTACATAAAGGCAAGGCAGGCAAGAGGTACACTTAAGAACTGAAACTTCCAGAAAGATAGAAAAGGACCACCTCTTTGCCAATTGCATCTTCTGAGACTGTATTTCATCTAGGCAGTGGATCTCACAGCAGTGAAAACTGATATCTTAATGCAGACCAAATACGACCCGATATGATCTATTTTAATACGCAGAAAACATAAAACTTCATTGTAAGTGGTCTACAGCTGCATCATGCTTTGTACGTATGTACATCTAAAAGCTACTGTAATTGGATATGTATTTCTGGTTGCTCAGTTTGTCTAACTTGTAAAGGTCACGACTCAAGACGTTTGGCAGAATGATATTTGGAGGGAAAAGGAATCCTTTGTTATGGAAAGCAAAAAGAGATAAACAGGAACACAGAAGAAAGCATTAAATGTCAAGCACTTCAACACCATGCCACTTTTCACATTTTTTATGTTAAAGTATTTACATACAAATTCTTAACACAGTTTGGAGAAGTGGCTCAACAGTAGACAAAGAGATGAGGTGTAATTAAAAATAAATATTGGAGAAGAGACTACATTTACTTTGATTACATGAGAAGACCTAAACCACAAAATTGATGTTACCACTGACAGGGAAGAAGAGAGAGAAGAGAGTTTGCCCCATGTCCTGTTCCCCTGCCAGGACATTAGCAGTTGGCTAATGCAGTGGGAAGTGCAGCACCAAGGTTTTGTCTGATTTTTCAACCGATGCATCACCGCCAAGGAACCAGAGAGATGAGATTCCAGAGAGTCACCAGAATATGTGTTTTTTGTGTGATTTCAACCAGGCACTCTAAATTCATGCCTCCTCACCATGAACTGTTATAAGGGAGAAGGGTTCAAGACCTTCTTTTTTATTAGGTTTGAACCTAAGCCATACACAGCATTTGCTGCATGGGAGAATGCAAAATTGTCTGCACAAAAGCTCTGTTATTACACAGTGGAGCTAGAGGAGGATTCCAAACAAAAACTCCTAGTCTGCTCTAAGTGGCATGTTACCATACTTAAATTCAAAATTTATTTTATAGTAGTATTACAATCTTGACTTGATATTAGCTGAATCTGAAGTGTAAAATCCTGGTTTCACTGGTAGCAATATGAATTTTATTATTGCCATTACTGAGGCTAAATTTCAGCTGATGCATAGTGACTTGGTGAACCCATGATGATTTGCACCACTCGAGGGTTTGCCCGGATTTGCTGAGCACTGCTGGGCTTTGCCCGATGGACACTTGCCCACTGGGAATAAGGTCAACCACTAGCTTTCTTTACAGGCAAAACTATATCCATCAAAAGGTCAGAACTCCCTGTCAGGACTAGCTCTAGGTGAATTTCAGAGACTGCTGTAAAAGTACCTTAATGAAATGCAGAAGACAATACAGTATCCCAGAAGCCACTTTACAGCAAAGGAGAATATATGACATCCATATCGAAGAACATATGATAGATTATTCTTTCCTCCATTATTGCAGAGGTTTTCTTTTTGTAGTAGTTTCAGACACAACATTGAACATTACTTCATTCAGTTTTGATGCCTTATTTTAATAGTAACTGTATGAGATACAGTCCCAAGCCCTTTGTACAGATAATTTGATACCGAACAGATTCAGCATTTCTTTTAAGAATTCAGCCTGACCTGTGGATAAACCTTGATCAGGACTTAGAAGTATGCTATATTTTCATCACTCAGAACAACTGGAGTAGGATGACCAAACTTTTGCCCAATTAAAATGTATTCACTAACAGAAATTGTTTCCTTGTCCAGAATGTCTCTGATCCACTAAATGTAAAAACTTCCAGCTCTTGCTACTTCCCTTGTTCCTGCACTTGAACCATAAAGAATCATGTACAGCAACGCAGGAACAGCACTTCATTTCTAATAGCCTGCATTGCCAATGCCATTGCAGCATTTGCCCCATTTATCCTATGAAGTGCATGACAATTATGCTTTACCTAATTTCTTATCTGTTAAAAAATCTTTTAAAAAGATATGTCATCCTTTGGTGTTCATGGCTTCTGGCTCTGACTGAATTATGAGTTGAAGGCTGAATGTCATAGCTGGAGGCATTTAACTTTGAGGGTTAAAGGCAAAAGGAAAAAAAAACTTTATAGGGGACATTACCTCGATAATCCATCTCCCTTATATTTTTTCTGCCTTTCTTGTACATATCCATAGTAGCCCCAAAAGTCAGGTAGGTTCACCAGATAAGACACATTCTTGGCCCTCCTTCAGGCTCCATGAGTGTCATGCAGGCCAGCTGCATCCCTCAAAGGAGAGACTGAGCTTTGTTTTTGTACATGTGGTATATACAGACTGTCTGAAAGTCTGCCTCTGGGCACCTCTGCTCCCATTCTGGCATCTTCCCAAAGCTCACTAACTGCAAGAGAGGCAGGATTTGTGTGCATTACAAGTGCTCCTTCTCTGCACATGAAGGATGAAATCCATTTAATAACTCAGAGAATCTAAATATTTTTTCTTTTTGGAACAATAAAGACAAAAGGCATCCAAAACATGTGAAGCATATAATTTAATTAAACTATTAATTGCATATCATAGCTCTTAAATATCAAAAGTAATGAAGGAAAAAAAAACATACTGGGTAGCATCAGTCCATATTTATGAGTTACTTTTGGGCTCTGGTGTGCTACTGTAGGAATTGCAGTTGTCTGAACTGTAAAATAAAATGCCAGTGATCACCATCCAAAAGATGGGCTTTACTCCAAAGCATTGTGGCAGAAACAATGCTGCTAGTCTGTATTTGCAGAATAGGAAAATTTTGCAAAATCTTAAATGCTGCCACAAATGCTGACTTTTCATGTGCATTTCAACAACAGAACAGATAATTATGTACACAACAGGAAAAACAGTAGGGATACTAATGCTAGAGGAAGGAAGTGAAAAACATCATAAATGTATGCAAAGGTAAGTCAGAAAGTGCTTGAGTATTTGACTCTGATATGCAGCTTCTTTTCATAAAGTACGTTTGAGGAAAGTTTGACAAAAGGAATAATATAACTTCCAAATATAGACACTCTGTGTAGGTTTAAAAGGTTATTATGAGTAGATCTATTAGCCTGGCTGGAAAGGAATATAAAATACAGCATGAAATAGCTGGAAATAGCATGTGGTGAAGTGCTCTGAAGGAAACATGAAGAGACCAATTATCACTGTACCTGCAACAAAATCTACAGAACAAGAGCACAACTATTTTAGGCAATTCTTACATCGTTATTTTATGTTGAAGTATATAAAGCTAGAAAGCTAGATGTTGGCTATAACAAGAGAATAAAGGAACACACCACATCAAAAAGTTTTTGGTTTGATAGGAAATTTCACTTGATGTGCAGAAAGCACTGATGGATGTGAATAATTAGACCAGAAAGCCTGGAGTACAAAAAGCAAAAACTTTAATTCCAACACGGGTTTCAATCTTGTGTTGTAGCTATGATAGCTGTAACATTATAATATTGTTTCCATTGGAAGATACTGAGTCCTTCCAAAAGCAGAATCCATGAGCACTCCTAAATATTACAGAAGCCAGATAAAAAGTCTTAATGTAATAGATAGCTGTAATGGTGATGCTATCCTTGACACTGAGGTAATAAGTGAGGTAAGTAATCAACAGAATAATAGTTTTTACACATATTTCTCAGAAAGATTGCCCAGGGTAAAGAACCATTATTGTCTTTGTGCAAACAGCAATCCAAAGCACATACAGAACATCACATCTAATTATGGCTGCACAGTAAATCTGAAACATATCTGGGAACAGAGCATGAGGTTACTAACTCCCAGGCTGGGATTCTATCCACATAAAAACATTACCCTTGGCTGAGATCATATTACTAGGTTACACTGTATGAAGAGAATTGGAATAGTAGCCATCAGACAACCATTATATTTGTACAACACTCAAATTTATAGGATCTGGTCTAAATCTTCTTTATGGACTTGAAATAGTGAAGTTAGTGGAGTCCCAGTGGAGCCTGTGAAAGTGCTGTTAGATCAGAACATAGCAGAGAACAATGCTACACATACAGTGCTTGAGGTAAAAAACAGCTTTCTAAAGTAGTATAGGATGAAGGCATAATTTGTTGCAGAATGAATTCTCTCAGGGAATATTTTGATTGATTGGAATGATTCCAAAAAAGCAAAGCTTTTTATTCTGTGATAAAAACAAAAATCCGGCCATAAAGCTTTCACTAAGAATTTCACTATTATTTCTTACATAATTTAACATTCAATGCACTTTAATATCATGCTCTTTGATGCTCTTCTGTCAGGCAAAAGTTACACAGTGTTGCAGCAAACCAAAAAAGGCCTTGAAACCAACACCAAAACCTTATATGTACTCATTTCAAGCCTAAACCTCCACTTCAGTGTACAGAACTCAGACTGCACCTGCAGTCTAATGGAAAAAAAACCCAGGCTATAGCAGGTTCAGCCAAGGCAAAGAACTGCCTGAAATTCAGCAAAGGCAAATGCAATGTTTTGCCCTGCACCTGGGAAAGAACAACCCCCTGCACCAGTACAGTGTGGGGGCTGACCTGTAAAGCAGCTCTGTGGAGAAGGACCTGGGGGTCCTGGGGGACAACAAGCTTCCATGAGCCAGCAGTGTGTTCCTGTGGCCAAGAAGGCCAATGGAATCCTGAGGGGCATTAGGAAGAGCATTGACAGCAGGTCAAGGGAGGTGATCCTGCCCCTCTGCTCAGCCCTGGTCAGGTGCATCTGGAGTGTAGTGTCCAGTTCTGGGCTCCTCAGGACCAGAGAGACACAGAGCTCCTGGAGTGGGTCCAATGGAGGGCAACAAAGATGATTGGACCCTCTTATGAGGAAAGGCTGAGAGAGTTGGACCTGTTCAGCCTCAAGAAGAGACAACTGAAAGAGAACCTCGTCTCTGTACAGAAGTATATGCAGGGAGGGTGTCAAGAGCTTAGAGCCGTGCTCTTCTCGGTGATGCCAAGCAATAGGACAAGATGCAATGGGCAGAAAGTGAATCACAGGAAGTTCCACCAGAATGTGAGGAAGAACATCTTTAGTGTGTGAGTGACCAAGTACTGGAACAGGTTGCCTAGAGAGGATGTGGAGTCTCCTTTACAGGAGATATTCAAGAACCATCTGGATGGAATTCTGTGCAATGTGCTCTGGGATGACCCTGCTGGAGCAAGGATGCTGGACCATGTCTCACAGTGCTCCCTTCCAACCTGACCCATTTTGTGATTCCATCATTCTGTACTAAATGTTGTCATCAAGTAGTGGATGACACCAAGTTGAGTTGTGTAGTTGGTATGCTGGAGGGAAGGGATGCCATCCAGAGGGACCTTGACAGGTGGGTCTGCATGAATCTCATGAAATTCAATGAGGCCAAGTGCAAGGTCCTGCACCTGGGTCAGGGCAATCACCAGCATAGACTGGGTGATGATAGGATTGAGAGCATCCCTCCAGAGGACTTGGGGATACTGTTGGATGAAAAATTGGACAGTAGTTGTGTATTGGTTTGGCTTGGCAAGATTTGGTAGCATGGGGAAGCGGGGGTGACTTTTGTGAGAAGATGCTGGAAACTTTGCCTATGTCTGAGAGAGCCAAATCCAGCCAGCTCCAAGATGGACCTGCCACTGCTCAAGGCTGAGTCCATCAGTGACAGTGGAAGCATGTCTGAGATAATATACCTAAGAAACTGACTAAGCCTGCAGCCAGGAGATGGGAATGGGAACATGTGAGAGAAACAGCCATGCAGACACCAAGGTCAGTGAAGAGTTGTGGAGACAGGACATGGGGCAACAGTTTTAGACAGAAACAGGGTAGGTTTAGACTGGACACGAGGGAAAAAGTTGGTGCTAAGAAATTGGAATGAGTTTCCCAGGGAGTTGTGGGTGCCCCATCCTTGGAAATGTTCAAAGCCAGAGTGAATGGAGCTTTGAGCAAACTGGTGTAGTGGATGGTGCCCCCGCCCATGGTGGGGAGTTGGTCTAGCTGACCTTTAAAGGTCTCTTCCAAACAAACCATTCCATGGTTCTATTAAGTGGTGACCGTAACACCACCAGAAAACTAACAGAGAAGCCTGGCACTTCTGTGAATTTTTGGAACATATTTCAATAGATTTATGGTGAGACTGAAACAGAAATTATGTCACAGATCTTATTCATCATCTGTTTCTCAAGAAAATATCTTACTCTACTGCCCCTTGTGCCATAATTTTACTTTGATCAATAAACCCATATAAATTGCACTTTGTAGCTCTTCATATTAACCATCTTGTCATAAATAGCTTACAAGAAAGAAACTGTGTTACAATTTTTTTTTCCCACTGTAAATCTATCACCTTTCTCAGTACTATCACACTGCAGTAAGGAGAGCCAGGAACCCATGAATGCACATATTAATTCACAAAACCCAACCACGCTAATTATGAAGGATGAATGATGAGGCAATTTCCCTATTTGTAGCCCAATTCCCTATTTCTTTTATGGAATCTCAATATACTTCTAAGATAAAATGCTTAAAATGAACTTCAGATTTAAAGCCTCATTTTAGACTCTGAAGTTATATTGAAAGATGTTAGTGAAGGCTGATTGCTTTTTTAAAAAAATATAATGCCATTATCATTATAAGCAAAATTCTTTCTGACTTTAAAATTTTGTTATTTCTTTCTAAAATAATTAAAGCAATAAAATAAAAATATGTAACTCCCACTGTTTTGAACATTTTTATTTTCTTCCTAAATGGATGGCTGAAATGACATCTTGGTTAATTGACACTTCTGAATTAACATAATTAATCAGAAATATAACCATCAGGAGAGTGAGTTGGATTTTTAATCTAGTTTTTAATAATGACTGATTTTTCTAAAGTAAAATAAGTAACATTTTTTGCTTAGCTTCTTGCAGGTGAAATCATTGATGATCTGAAGTTTTTGAGTTTTAGATGGTTTAAATTTTTGAGTTCTGCATAGGAAAGTCCAATTGTTTAATTCTATTGTGTAATTTTTTAAAAATATGCAGTTGAGAGAGAAAGGAGAGGAAAGAACTTATTATTTGACTTTCATTTTTTACATTAAATATATAAAATGTATTTAAAAAAGCAGGAAAAATGTTTAATGTAAAAGACTACCCTGTAGTGGGAATGTGGTGAGTTGACCTTGGGTAGCTGCCAGACACCCACCCAGCTGCTCTCTCACTCCCATTCCTTAATTGAACAGGGCACAGGGGGGTAAATAAGATAAAAACACTTGTGAGTGGAGATAAAGACAAGGAGATGACTTACCAATTAGTGTCACAAGCAAAACAAACTCAATTTGGGGAAAATTAATTTAATTCCTTGACAATTAAAAGTTTAACCAGATGGTGAGATACAAAAAGTAAAACACCTTCCTCCTAGGCACTTTTTTTCCCCAGATTCAACTTTGCTCCCTCATTTCCAACCCCCTGACCTCCTCCCTCATCCAGTTTTGCAGGGAATATGGGGAATGGAGATGGAGATTTCGATCAGTACATAATGGTTCCTGTCTGCTGCTTCTTCCTCTTCACACTTTTCCGTTGTTCAGAACGGCTCCTCTCCATGAGCTGCAGTCCTTCAGGATAAAACCTGCTCCAGCACTGGGTCCTCCATGGGCTGCAGTGTGAATATATGCTCCAACACGGTTACACAGGCCACAAGGGAATGTGCTCCAATACCTGGTGTACCTCTTTCCCCTCCTTTGTCTCTGACCTTGGTGTTTGCAGGATTATTTCTCATGCTTTTTTTCTCACTCCTCACTGCTGAGTGGTGTTTTGCTCTTCATTAAATACGCTTCGCCAAGGGCACCACCAGCTTGGCTGATGGGTCCAGCTCTGTCCTCTGGTTGGTGTGTTACAGATCCAGCTGGAAACAGCCGTGTCCAGCACCAGCAGCCCCTGGTCTCCTCACAGAGGCCACCCTTGCATCTCCCTTCCTGCTACCGAAACCTTGGGACCTACACCTGATACACACTAACACTGGAAGGATGCCCTTATACCTTCTATTTAAAACATGTACAAATGCACTTTCAAAAAAACCCAAAAACAAAAACGAGGAAGGAGGAACTGAAAAAGTGTATTACTATGAATGCTCCAGGAAAAAAAAAGATAAAAGAGGATGGCATTGTTATGCTCTGCAAGAATGTAAAATGCTTCTGGAATAAAGAACAAAATAATCAGTTCTCCATGCCTAGGGAGGATGGAAACTGAATTAATGGGTTTGAACTACAGCTTAGAAGATTTAAGATAGATATTATGTAAAACTTTCTAATGACATGGATCATGACACACTCTAACAGCTTGCCTGAAGAGCTTTTAGAGTTTCAGTCATTGGAAATCTCTAAGGACAGGTTAGGTTAGCATCTATCAGAGTTGACAGGTACAGTTGATTTTGCCCGCAGGCAAAAGCACAGAGTTGATGACCTCCTGAGGTATCTTTCAGACTGTTTTTCCCTTATTCTGTGATAGGCAGTGATTTAGCCTACAAATACACTCATGACTTCAATAGGGGTGTTTATACAAGAAAGTACTTCTCAGAAAGACATTTGCAGAGATGTCTGTTTTTTGGAAAGTAAGGAGGTATGCATAAAAGGAGTAGAGCTCCTGGCTGGAAAATGTAATCCACAATTATTTTTCTGATAAAAAAATAACATCTTAAATAGATTTTCTCAAGAATACAGGGGACAGTTGGGTTTGAATTTTCAAGGTGTGCATGGAAAGCCACACTGCCTCCCTCATCACTATAAGCAGAGCAAAATACTGAAACGCATTTAAATGTCTATCTTCTATATATTTACAACACATGACTTTTGTAGAAATAAACACTTTAGTAATGGGCACTTAACTTACACTCAGAAGATGATGTATCTTTGCCTGAGTAACTGCCCACGATTTATCTGCATGGAAATCTCTAAGGACAGGTTAGGTAAGCATCTATCAGAGTTGGCAGGTACAGCTGATTTTGCCTGGAGTCAAAAGCATAAAGTCGATGACCTTCTGAAGTCTCTTTCAGACTGTTTTTCTCTCATTCTCTGATACGCAGTGATTTAGTCTACAAGTATACTCACGACTTTGCTAGAACTTCCTTATTATAAGAAACTTTCACTGAGTAATCTGACCAAATAGCTGCAGTTACAGATATTTGCACTTCTACACCTGAGACTTCCTTTGCAATCAGGGGTGAGGAACAGGCACATTGTTCAGCTCATTTATTTTCAGTGTTGCCTTTAGGATGAGATGAGTTGTGCCCTGGAATTACTTTTTTATTTCCAATGGACATGAAGAAAATCAGAAATGAACAGATGAAAAATTAGACATATGTATTAAACAGGTGAGTAAATGAATATCACTCTTCTTTGGATAGATTTTCACACTGTACATCATCACTTCTCTTCACACAGCTTCTGTGAAATAAGAAGAACTGTTGTCTCCTTTGTGAAGATGTGGAAATGAAGCACAGGAGAGTTACAAGAATTGCCCAAGGTCACACCACAAAATTCAGCAGAAGAGAAGCCTAAGTTTGTAGTCTCTGACTGTTCCACAGAATTTTTTTTTTTTATGTAACGAAAATGAATTTTTTAACGAAGTATGTGTTTCTAAGACAGTCATCATTACAAGTCTGTTGCTGTTGCTGTCCTTGATTTATCCCTCCAAATAGACACTAATTTCCTTAGCTAGATTAATAAATGAAAAAAAAAGAAAACAGGAAAAAGAAAATTGCTGTGTGTGAGAAGGAGTGAGAAGACTTTCTAAGTAGGATGCTACAAAACATGTGAAGATTACATAATAGAAAATTGTCTGGTGGTACAAGGATGGCAAATCTGCAAAAATACATATCTTCAAAATGAGCATAATCTTACAAACATCCATATGGTAAAACATTCTTTTTTTTTTTCTGATTTGGAAATGAATCAGTTATCTTCCAGGCTAAAATGCACATACAAACACACATTCGTATTCAAGTACGATATACGTATTCATACTTACATGACATATATATACAAGCATTTCTTTGTTTTCATTAGTTTAATCCAAGATGCATCTAAGTGTTTTCTTCAGGACCCAACTGTTTTCTTCAGAATACCTAGTAAAAAGGAAACAGAAATATGGAATACTAGAGTTGATAAATGCCTAGTGCTTTAAGTATTTTTTGATCAAGAAGAATCGCCAAGTGTATTTGTATGGGGAAAATCATGGTTTATCTTTAGCTATGTGACAAGTGGTACTGGTCCTACCAGAGAAGGTATCCAAGGCAAATAATCTTTAAGAAAGTTTTCTAGCTTCTAACTTTTCATGAAATTCAATAGGCCTTGATAGCTACAGTTTGTCATAAATATTTGAGGTAAAATACCGGTCCTATTTGAGAAGAATAACTACAGCCTCTTGGAGTGAACAAAATAAACATTTCCTTCTTGGCTCATGAAGGGATTGGAGTTCTAGAAGCTAATGTCTGAAATGTATATTTAGTTCTGGAAATGGAGAGCTGAGCAGGGAAAGGAGGAAAGAAGTAAGAGAATAGAGAAAATAGCTTTCCTACAGTGTAGGAAAAACATGCAACAAAGAATCTCTAGGACACACAGAAGTACATTGTGACACACATTAAAGCCCCAGCTTCTTTTCCAGCTCCCATGATATTCTCCAAAACGATTTCTGCATACAGTCAACTCTTATATTAAATTCATTATCTTATACTGGGGATAAATCTCACCTGGGATAATACACCCTGTTTCTCAATACACAGAGACTTCAAAGAGCATCAGATGTAAGTGCCCAGGTAATTCTCATTGTCTAATGTTTACTGTGTTCCTTGATCTAGGTGGAAAGATCCTGTAATGTGTGAAGAACTACAAATCAGAAATATTATTGAATGCTTCTGAATAATCTGTAAAATGATACTTCTAAGGTTCTTAAAAATTTAAAGTTGGTATAGCTGGTTTTAAACTATCCAGCACATGAACCATCAGATCAAGGGTGATGCTGGCAAAGACAAGAAGTGGCTACAAAGCACAGGATATATTTTTTAATTACTATATGTGAAACAAGACATCCATTAGCAGCAATATTTTATTCAGACTACAAGATCTTCCCAATAACAATTGTGAGAAAGGTGTCTGGCTATATGCAAACACTGATTCATCTTCTCAGCAAAACTAAAGACAGAGGACCAAGGAAAACTGAATTAAGCTCCCTCATGTTAATAGTTCTGGGGACAAATCTGGGCTGCAGCTGGAACAAGCCCTTAATGAAGTGCAGATGGTGTCTCTGCGATGTGGTCTTTAAATGTGTTACCCAATGATTTCAGCCCCTAACTTTTCTTCTAACACAACATATGTGAATCTCTTCTGTATTCTCAGTGAGCTAAGGCAAACTATATTTGCCTGGTAAGCTCCACGCAGAAGTCCTCCACAGAGGAGGAAACTTGTTCTGCTCTGTACAGAAAAAACAGTTTGCACCAGGATATTTTCCTCCATCAAAATAATAATTTAAAAATAAATGTATAGAATATTAGGCATTCTTGAACAGGCCTATTTTAACTTACCTGGTTGAAAATCTAACTACTTTAATTTGCAAGCTTTCTCTAAAGTACAACAAGATGGAATTCTAAAATATCTATGCTTTACTTACAATCCACTTCTTGTTGATGAACACTATGATATGCCTAAACTGGTAAAATCAATATTAATTCAAAGATATATATCAATAAATGTAAAGATTACAGGAAATAAAACAGTGGAAATTCACATTTTCCTTTCATTTACGCAGATCCTTCCTTTGATACAGAAGTTTTAAACAGATTTGCAGATTACTCTATCATTTTTCAATGAGTTTTCTGCACAGGGATTCTTACCTGTGCTATGTTTTATACATGCCAGATTATGTGGCAAGAGGAGGCCCTGCAGCATGTCACTCATGGCCACATGGCTGGCCTGCAGGAAGGCTGGGACCCAGCGGCTGGTGTTCTGATTCATTAGCTGTACTGAAAATTGAAGCACAACAGGCATGTTAGTCTAGAGCTACACTAACAAAATCTTACATTTCATTACTACCTCTGCTTTCTATCATGGGGCTTACTTTGTCTTTTCTTTTTATACTTCTGGTTAAATATACTGTTTAAAGTATTAAATATCTTTTGCAAGGCTTTATCTTTACCCCTATGCTTTCTATCACCAAATAAAAACAATTCTTTTTTCTTTTTACAAATTCCTCTTTTTATACCCACTACAAGTCTGAAGGTAGTTTAACTCTATGAGTCCTGGGAGGTTGTGTCCAACCTTTTCTTCTTTGCTTAGCCTGCAAATTCCAGATACAGTTTGCTCTTATGAGTTAATGTGCATAGCTTTTCTATATTAAAGTCCTTAAACTCTCAATCCAGTCATTGTCTCTAATCAGTTCTCACAATTACTTAAAGTTTGACCTTTCAAAACCAAAATCCTTACTTACAGACATGCTTTTGTTTATCCCACTGTTTCATTTAAACCAGATCAGATGGAGATTATTAGATTCAAGGTTTTCTGTAGAAGGCTCCTTTATAACATGACTCTTACGTCGTCATGTAGTTCATTTTACATTCATGTCTTATAACTTCTGTTAAAAGCATTTATTGAAGAGACAGGACAACTACTAAGCAAAGGAATTTTAGATATTAATATATTGCATGCCACGAAGCTCCATCTAAACCCAATGGTATTAAAATCATAAGTACAAGCATTCCAAACTAGGAAGTACAAAAATCAAAATTGCAAAAATCAAAACGATCCTGATAATTATTTGTATACATTTCTCATGATCATCATGACACTGTATTTAGCTATGCAATCAAATTTCCCTTACATTTTCCACAGGAATTCTCCCTCAGGTGGTGCATAAAAAACACGAAGATGAAGCTGTCATCTTCTATTGGAAATATGTATTTCCCAATTTTGAAAGAGCTGAATCATGCACTCAAATCTTTACACAAATATATCACAGGAATTGCAGAAATACTGTATTCCAGGAAACTGGCTTACTTCTCAGATTCAGTCACAGTAGTGTATACCATTGTCACATACGGACTGAACCCTCCTGAGTTCAGTGGGGAGCAACATGCAAAGAAGAACTAATATCTCCAGTTTGGTGCAGCAAATTGGCGTGAAAACACCACCCCAATATTTGTTAAAGTAGACATGTGACTCATTCAAAACTCACAAACAGTTTTAGGCTACACTGGTAGATGTTTCTCATGGAAACTAAGACCATACAGACCATTATAGCTCGCCTTTCTATGTATTGAGGACATTTTCCCTACGGTTTCATTTATGTCAAAATGAAAGTATATTCTGAATACTCTGAGTGTGACTCTTGAAGCCTTTCTTCAACAGTGACAAAATGGTACTATTATTTAGCAGTTGCATAGGTTTTTCATCTGTCCATTTCCAATAATTTTTTGGAGATGGAAAGACTTAGGCAACATAGAAAGAAACTGTATATCTGAATGTAAAAATAAACGGACTACTCAAAATTGAATACTTTAAAGGAAAAAGCTTCCCTCAGATTGAAGGGAAGCAAACTTTTTATTTTATAATCTGATCCTGCCACTCACTTTCACATTGACTAGGCTTATTTTAAACTAACTAGGTAAATTAGGAAATGTGGGCTAATTTACTCAATTCTGAAAAAAAAAAAATCTTCAGTAAAATCTATAGGCTTTTAGAATGGTTTAAGTAAACCATTGTTTAATTGTCATGCAGCCCTTTAACACAATGTAATTTGTCACTAGGAAGGGATCTAGCTCACTCAAAGTCATTACATTTTATTTTAAGAGGGTGAACACTATCACCTTTGTGATGATGAGGTGCTAAGGAAGGTAGGAAAACATAATGAAAGAGCTGCCAAAACCGATAATTTTCATAAAAGGGTTTTCTGCTGTTAAAGCACACAGGTTGAATTGAGTTTTGTTATTTTGTCAGGAATGCCCTGGGCTAGAAGGACTGAAATGAAAAATAAGATTTGATGTCATTTCTAATGAACATAAAACCTGATTTTATTTTTTATTTGTAAAAATTAAGAACAATACTTTGTATCCTGCCTTTTAGACCAATGAAGAAACTGCTGTATTTTCTCATAATTTTATTTCTAACAACCATGAAATAATATCTTTTAAGAAAATCACAATCTGCTTCTCTCTTTTTTTTTCTTTTCCAGAGTTACCATGACAACCATAGAATTTTGGTAGGGATAAAACATTCAACAAGCACGTTGTCTTTCTGCTTTTAAAGTCTTCATAGCAATATAGATGATCAGACAGGCATTATTAAACAAGGCTGAGAATTATACAAGTGTGAAAACTACACAAATAACTTGAGCAGGTCAGGAAAAATGGTATTTCCTGTCAAGACCATGATATAAAACAACAACAGAATTTGTCATTGCAGTAACAAACATCAAAATTGTGATTACCTTTTTTATGGGAGCAGTGGGTAGGGAAGGATATTTTCAGCTACGGTGAATGGACCTGATATAAATGGGAAAAAGTGTCTGAAGAACAGCTCAACATCAAACCCAGTGCAATATCAGTCCAACTTCTCAATCAAATTAGAGAAATTTAAAGAGTAGTACAAAACCCAAACATTCTCTGAGGATCCTTATCTTGCTTCACCAAGATCGTGAAGACGTCAGAGACATCAGACCCCAACACATCTTTTCCTAGATATTAACACTATTAAACATCTTTTGGCAAGACGGAGGACAGGCCTTTTAAATTCTTGGCATTCTAATTAAAATTGAAAATGTGGTACTTCAAAAAAGGGTTTCATTCTGATTTGGAAGTAAAACTAAACCTTAGAAAAATCTCCTAGAAACAGAAATGTGGAAAATATATAATTTCGAGGTGAATTTTGCTTAGCTAAAATGAAAATACAAGCTGTAGTAAAAATTATTTTTTTGTTAATTTGGTAGATTTGCAAAATTTATCCAGTATGTTATTTTTACAGTTATTAGTTCATGGCATATCATCAGCAGCATATTCACCTACAGCACTCCTACTGGTATGTGACAGTAAGAAAAAATATTTAAATATTTATTATTCTTAAAATCAATCCCAAAATTGATTCTAGCACTTTTCAAACAATGGTCCTCTTTCTTTCCCCTGTATGAAAGACTTCATTACAAACCCAAACAGGAGATTGTTTAATGTAAGTATCAAACTGCTTCATATTTTCTTTTCAAAGCAGTCTTTACCTATAAAATTTTAGTTAAAATTAAATATTTTAAAAACATTTCCATTCTATATTAAAAGCATATTTTCAGAGACATACATTTAGCTGAAAGAATTCTGATCAGTTTGGCTGGCTGCAAATAACTATTTGGTTTCCCTGTTTAATTTATGTATGCCGTGGCATCAGCTGAGCACAAAATGTTAAATATATTGGAATGTATGTTGTGGGAGAGCCACTCCACTGTATCACTATTTCACTATTAAGCTCTGACTACTTCAAACTCTGAATTAAATTTTCAGAGTTTTTTGTGGGGAAAAAAAGGATTTTTTTTCTCTCAGCCAAGAAAAAATGGGCAGTTCCTATAACTGATAGTTCTTGCTAGTGAAGGCCTGGTGAGTACCCAAGATCGTAAGTATATACACTGATGCTGGACAAGCTGCCAATTCATCTGCTCAGTGACATTTGTAAAGACAAGTCAGACAAATCAATCATGTTGCTTAAGACACAGTTCAAAATTAGCCTTGGAGGTAATCAGAAGGAGTTCTGCTTAGTAGTATGGGGGATGTATTTTTGACATTTGACTGGCTCATTTCACTTGTCTAGCTAAGCCATAACTAATTACTTCTTTTAGCCGAATTAGACCATCACAGCTCGGATGGCTGGACAAGAAGATGGCAAAAACCTTGTTGGATGGGCAGGGTCAGGGAGCGGTGACAGTGGGGAGCACCCTACATGGCTGCCTGTGACAAGAGGATACCACTGGGCTCTGCACTGGCACCTGTCAGTTTAACAGCTTTATCCGTGGCCTGCAGGTAGTAATGGAGTGCACTTCCATCAAGTTTGCAAGTGATCTCAGCCTCAAATTTAGGAAAACAGTAAATGTGATGAAGGGCAGCACCATCATCCAAAGGGATTCAGGCAGGATGGAGGAAGGGCCCAGCAGGAATCTCAAGAGAGAAAACAAGCATTGCACCTGAAAAGGAAGAATCCCAGGCACCAACACATGCTGAGGACTGATGAACTGGCACAGATCATTGAAGTGTTTTCTTATAATGGCATCATATTTGAAGATATTGGAGGGTGCATATCAGTATGGATATCCCTGTTTATATTGTTTGGTCACATCCCCTTAAGTTTTGGTATGACAGGGAGTAATACAACTTTCACCAGACTCTCTTCTTCTGAGTGGCACAAGGAACACCACTGAAATTTATTACAAAGTGAAAAGAAGCAAACAAAGCAACTTTTCTGGGGTCCTTCACTACATTTAGGAGTTCTTCACATATGTGTCTATCTGCACATGCAAAAGCACAGTTACATATTTAATCATTTTTAGTACAATTAATAAAAGATTGGGTATAAAGGCAAATAAATTGCTATGGATTTTCCTTTTATTAATTTTAAAATTATTTAACCTTGAAGAGAAAACTGTGAACAATAGTCTGAACTATTCTGTATTTTAAATCTTAGAATTTGCAACACAGATCAAGAAAATCCATAAAAAACAAATTTGAAGGATCAGCTTCTTCTTAATTGTTGTCATTTTTCATTCTGTCACTTTTGGTGTTATTTTAAGTTGAAGGACACTACACAAACAACAACCTCTCAAGCACATCAAAAGGTTTCCTCTTATTTCAGGAGAACACAGAATGTTTTTATACATCATGCCTTACTTTTAACTATTTTGTGTTCAAAAATGTTACTGCAGACATTGAACAGGAATATTAAGACTTCATAATTATTAGTTAGATATGTTTAAAAATGATCAATTAATTATGTTGCAGTTCTGGTATCTGAAATGATGTTTTCTTAATTAATTTGCAAATAAATCTTAAAGCATGAATGATATTAAAATTATACATTGATGGGAGTTGAGAACCGATATGTCGTGCAATAGGCTGGGTGGTTGCTTAGGACTGAGGCTAATTAAAAAGAATTATTACAATTGTTCAGACTCTACACACATCAATTGATAGTTTTCAAGCCCCAGAGGGTTTTCACCTTGATAGGTTTGCCTCTCCTTGGCAAGAGCAATAATGGCAAGTATGGTAGCAAATTAAATCGATGAATGCATGGAAATAATTTTCATACACATATAAAAAGGAAATCTGATATTATCTTTTTAGGTGATTACAAATCTGATTGGCAATGTCAAAAGCATGTCACTTGGCTTATTATGCGACTTTCTAACAAAAATTTGACATTCAGCAACAATCAGTGCAAAACATTTGTGTTATGTAGACTAGAAAAAAATCTTTATACTATCTCCAAAACTAATTGTAAACGAAAAATCACAAACAAATTAATGAGTTTAGTGTTGGCTGTTCTGGACTCAGTGTTATTTAGTTTGTATTGGTGATTAGAAACATATAATAAAATCAATTCTTACAAAGTTTCCATATGACATGATTATTGACTCAAGTGATAAATAATAGATACAGAATTCTGAATCACTCAGTAATCTGAATTCATTTTTAAACATCATGCATTTTAATGCTGCCATATGCAAGATTGTGCATCTAGGAACACATAAAGTAGGTCACACTCAGAGACACAAATATTTCTCGGAAAGCCTTTGTCTCCTAAAGCATTTCGGGTCTGGTGACCAACCAACTGAACATGAGCTCCCAGCAAAATACAGTGGCTAAGAGTAATGTAGCTCTTAATTATATAAGTTGAAGACAAATAAGACAGATTATAGATATCATATTTCATCTGTAGTATGACTCCATTACTAGAATCACATGTCCAATCCTATACATCCCAAGGTTGGAAACTCTGAAAAAAAAACAGATTTACAGACTCTGCAATACAGCAACACTTCACAAAGAAATTTCAGTTTGGTTCATTTATAAAAGAAGTTAATTGTGGTCTGCAAGGAACCTCCCTTATATTTCAGATTTAGCTTCAGATACATACAACCTATCTTCAGGTGGATTTCAACATGAAAGGAAATCTTCATCTATCCAAAAGGTGGAAAGAAGTTCAATGACTAAACATTAATAAACACTGCAGTTAGGCTAGAAATACGGTACACATTCTTAATTTAGGACAACTGCAGAAAAAAAATCACTAAAGATGTGTTGCCTTTTACACTGTTTTCTCTCCTGATATAAAGAGTGGTGCCTGTTTAAAAATATGCTCTAGTTCCATCAGAAGTAAAGTAAGGCATATACAAAATGCAAGACAAAGAATTATGGTCTGTTTGAAATCAGATCAAATGACTGAAGTGATAAGAAGCTGCTGGGAACATGCCAGGAAGACACATTTTTATTGGAAAACTTATTTTTGCTAACTATTTGAAGACACAGATTTGGAATGAATGAAGCCTTGCCTTTGCCCTATTTGTGTGACCCTGAAGAAGATGAGAGTCCCTGGAACGAAGTAAGTATGTTCATTCAAGTAAAAGCATAGCTTGCCTCTGACCTTTCTTTATGGGTGTCTCAAGCGCAACATTTTCCTAGTTCATCTCATTTAGTCTTTCTTTAGTGTTGCGGATGAAACCTTATTTAGGATCATCACTTGGGCACCATCTTTGAGTCTAAGGGTTTGATCTCCACATCTTGAAAAGTAAAGATTATCTAAATCTGGATTCTTTGGCATGTCTCTAATTCAGTCCTTTCTATTCATCCATGCAACTAAACTTCTATTATTTTCCATTCTAAACATTTTGACTTCTTTTCTCTGCTCTTGATATAGTAGCAAATATCTATTTGCCAATAACAGAAGAAAAGGTGCTTTCCAAGCCTTCTGTTTTAATTGTCTTGTCTCTCTTTGTATTTCTGAATTTGCTTCTCTTCTGCACTGCATTATGACACAGAACATTAAGTTTTAGTTCAACACTGAAAAACTCAATCCTTCTTACAGACAACTGACTATGTCAGCAGTTATTCTTCATTTCCTAAATGTTAAAATAAGCACCTTTATGCTTTCTTTTATGTTTCTTATGCCCGGAAGAATCTCAATAAAACTATCCCATCATTTTGTTTCAAATCCCTCCACAGACCTCACTGTTCTTGTGTTTCTCAGACACACAATATGAGACTTACCACATATTCAAAATTACCTAATTGGTTTCCTATGCTTCCTCAAAAAACTTTGGATAGACATACATTGTCTCTTGCTTTATGCACAAATGATGAGATTTTTGAAACAGTGAATCATTACTTCATCCTGCCTTTCACTGTGACTGCTACCCGCACTACTAATATTCTTACTACCTATTACTGATTTTCCTTGTACAAGAGGAGATGGTGATGCAGAAAATTCCTATTGAATTGCTCCTGGGAGAAAGTATTATTATAAGGACTCAATCTATGAATGAAGAACATCAGCTTTACAAGACACAGAGATGGATTTCTGGATTTTACTCACAGGTTTGACTTAGGACTACGTAAAATTCTACTTCTCAAAAGGAGTTGGAGAAGGTCATTAACTTCAGGGACCACCTGAGGAAGGAATGACATAGACCACCCATAAGACCCATGGGAGAAAAAGAGTTTCTATGCAGTCCTTACCAAGGGAATGGAGTTGTATTCGAACCTTGAAGGAATATTCAAAGCCATAAGAAAGTAAATCTTTTCCTCCCATTCACAGGCATGAGTGTTTGTCCTCGGATGGTATAAATGGCACAAATTAATTTGTGGCACAAATTAATTCTTTCAATGTCTGCTCTGGCTTCCATTGTTTTACTTGCAGAAAGAAATGGTTTTGTGGAGTCTTTCAAATTCCCTTAATTTTCCATGGTAATTTCCAATTGTCCCTTGAGCAGCAGCAAACTGTAGGAGACATAGGCTGATTTCAAAGCTCAGAAGGAAGAAAGGACTGGTGTCTAGCAGAGTTCTAGTTACTAAAATTTCTTTGGTGAACTGCTGCTAGCAAGAAATCACAATCAAGAAATCATAGATGACCTGGCCATTTTCCAACATTCCATTAAGCCTATAAGTGCAGTTAATACAGTTAAAAATATACCTAATATTACATCGGAATTATTGTATCTCTTGTATATATATATATATTCCCTTCCTTCTGTAAGTCCTGAATTACTGAACTGAACATGCACTGTAGGTGGGACATGCAATATTCTCTTTAATCTCAGGCCATGAATTCATTAACAAAACAAATAGACCACTGATATTTAAAATACTATATAGTTCAAACATAATTGTGCTTCTCCATTAAATAAGTACTTCTAAAAATGTACCTGCAGACGTCAGTGGAGACTATGGCAAGCAATTTGTTTTCAAGGTAAACATTTAAAGTGAGCATTTTTATTTCTTTTTCATTTGGGAAGTGCAATTGAAAATACATTTGTTTGTTCAATTATTGTACTGTTCAAATCACAGAAGGGTTGAGGTTGAAAGGTCATCTGGAAGTTATCTGGTCCAACTCCCCTGCCCAAGCAGGGACACTTACAGCCAGTTGACCAGGACCTGGTCCAGACACCTTTGGAGTATCTCCAAGGATGGAGACTCCTCAACCTCTCTGGGCAACCTGCATCAGTGCTTGACCACTCTCACAGGAAAAAAAAGTGTTTCCTGATGCTCACAGGGCATTTCATTTCGTTTCATTTCCTCATTCTCTGTTTGCGTCTGTTGCCTCCAGTCCTGCCACTGAACACCACTGAAAATAGCCAGTCTCCATTTTCTTTGCTGCCTCCCTTTGGATTTTATATCCATTAATTAAGGAAATCCCCCTCACCTTCTCTTCTACAGCCCAAACAGTCTCAGCTGTCTTTGCTATCCCTCACAAGAGAGATGCTTCAGTTCCTTCAGCATCTTCAGGGCCCTTACTGGATGCTATCCAGTATATCCTTGTCTCTCTTGCGCTGAGGAGAGGGAAAGGATGACCATTCCGGACCTGCTTGCAATACTTTGCCCTATGCAGACCAGAATATCTTTCACCTTCTTTTCTGTCAGGGCATATTGCTGGCTCATATTCAACTCCACCAGGATCCCCAGGACCTTTTCTATCAAGCTGCTTTCCAGATAGGTGGCCCCCAGCATTTTCATCTGTGCATGGAGCTGTTTCTTCCCAGGTACCAGACTTTGTACTTTTCCTTATTGAACTTTATGAGGTTCCTGACAGCCCATTTTTCCAACCTGTTGAAGTCTCTCTGGATGGCAGCACAATCCATTGGTGTATCAGCAATGTCTCCCTCTTTTGTGTCATCAGCAAACTTGTTGAGGGTACACTCTGCTCCACCAACCAGGTCATTAAAGAAGATGTTAAGGATTAAGGAAATGTGCCTGAAAATGTATTTCTGGATTAGCTGCTTCATCACCTTCCCAGGGACTGAAGTGAAACTGCTTGGCCTGCAGTTGCCTGAGTTGTCCTTCTTCCCCTTTCTGAAGATGAGTCACATTTGCTTTTCTCCAGTCTTTGGACATCTCTCCCAGTGAGCGATCAAAGATTACGAGGAGTGGCCTCACAACGACATCTGCCAGCTCTCTCAACACTTGTGGGTGCATCCCGTCAGAGACCATGGACTTACTCATGTCCAGTTTACTTATATGTTCACTGACCTGATCCTCTTCTGACAGGGCTACAACTTTCTTGCTTCAACCTTCCCCCTGGTCTTTAGGACATGGCATTCCTGAAGGCTGTTCATGATAATAAGGTCTGGGGAAAAGACAGCATTCAGTTTAACAAAGTCCCCTGTCTCGTTAGGTAACAGTCCCACGTTTTCCCTAGTCTTATGTTTGTCTTCCATGTACTTATAGAAGCCTTTCTTATTCTTGAAGTCTCTGGGCAGATTCAATTTCATTTGGACTTTAGTTTGATCCCTGGATGCTCAATGTTTCTGTATTCTTCCCACTTACGGGTCCTTGATTCCATCCTATGTATGCTTCCATTCTGTGTCTGAGTATTGCTAGGAGCTCCTTGTTCATCCACAGAATTC
The DNA here is from genome assembly GCA_013397775.1 of Eulacestoma nigropectus. Classification (NCBI taxonomy): domain Eukaryota; kingdom Metazoa; phylum Chordata; class Aves; order Passeriformes; genus Eulacestoma; species Eulacestoma nigropectus. Next base: position 524,682 of record VZTE01006390.1, on the reverse strand, counting down.
TCCTGGCATTTTTTGCCTTCCTTTCTATTAATTGGGATGGACTGCTTTTGAGCTTGGAGAAGGTTATCCTTAAATGTTAATGACTTTCTTGGGTCCCTCTTCCCTCCAAGACCTTACCTCATAGGAATCTTCCAAACAGATATTTGAAGAGGGCAAACTCCGCTCTGCTGAAGTCCTGCGTTTTGAACCCAATTTTCCCCTCCTCCCTGCCCCCAGGATTTTGAACTCCACCAAGTTCTGCCACCAAGATTGCCCTCAACCTTCACATCCCAATGAGCCCTTCCACGTTGGTATGAAGTCCAGCAGATCACTTGTCCTTGTCTCCTCTGTCTCTCAGAGGAGGCAGTTATCAACAATGCACTCCAGGTACCTGGATTGCTTATGCCTTTCTGTCTTGTCCCTCCAGCCAGTGTTGGGGTGGTTGAAGTCCCTCATGAGGACCAGCTCCTGAGAACTTGGGGCTGCTTCCATCTGTTTGTACAGGGTCTCATCCACTTGCTTTTCCTATTCAGGTGGCCTATGGCAGACACCCCCTATTGCCACCTTTACCTGTCCTCTCTTTAATCCTAATCCTATGTGCTCATCTCCCTTCTCATCCATCCCCAGACTGAGCTTCACACACTCCAACTGCCCTCTCACATAATGGGAAACACCCTTTCCTCATCCCATCCTTCAAAAAAGACATATATTCTTCCATTGCAACACTCCAGTCATGGGAACCCTCCCACCATGTCTCCATGATCCTGACAAGATCATGGCCCTACAGCTGCAGACAGATCTCTGACTCATCGTCTTTATTCCTCACACTGCCTCCATCAGAACACAGGCACTTCGGAGAGGCACCCCACCACCCTGACTTCCTCAAGATGGTTTGGAGGATTATGTTGCACCTAGAGTTACGATCATTTTTGACATAACATAGTTAAAGCTAAAAAGTATTGAGTAATAAATGGCAAGTTAAGATGATTTAATACAATAAACTAAATCCGTGAACTAGAATACAGTGGTTTATATGAAAACAATAAATATTTTTAATATTAACAATATTTCCTTTATTTGTTTGCCTGAAATTAGAACCTGATGTTGGCAATTCCCTTTAGAGTAAGAAGCAATTCCTTAAGATGAAGTTATCTTAATTTAGAATCGATTAAACCCGACTCATTAACCAGAACTAAAACGGCACAATGCCCGGTGGCTCTCGCCTCGCAAGGCCAGCATGTGGCGCTGTCTCCTGCGAAAAAACAACCCCTGGTTTGGAAAAAACCTAATTTGTACATCGGCTGACTCCTCTGAAGCACAGGCAGGAAAACAATGCGGATATTTTTAGCATAAAAATAATACTCTGCACTCGCAAGAATTTGTTAGCACTAATTCTACTACTTCTAATACAAAAAGATTATTTAATGTAATTTATTGACAAAAAAAGAGTGAGCAAAATATATGAATGTATCCATATGTCTATTTATCTGGCTAAAGCCCACAATTATATTTACAGGTTGGTTGAACTGTATACATAATTTATTTCCAATTTTCTTTATTCTGTAACCAATTTATGAACATCTTTAAAATGAGTGTATTTACAAACTTGCATATATTCTCTTTTGGTCTAACAGATACTTAGTCCATAATAGGTTTTAATTATCTACTAAATTCTTGAGCTACCTAGCCTGTTTCATCATCTCCATGTAGGAGAACAGGACCTGTGTGAATACAGTTTTACTGGAAGTGAACAGCCAGTCTTTTGTGTGCTAACCAAGTCAGCCCTTACTGAGAAGGAATTCAGTGACAACACTGATGATCTTTGTAACCATGAACTTTCAAACAAAAGCAACCGAGGAAACTGTGTATTCACTAACTTTTTAATTATTAAGGGCTCTATGCCCTTTGCTAGACTTTACAAAACAAAAGAAACAGGATTCATACCCTTTTACTTAAAGCTAAGGTTTATAATATACAGCATAAAAGGCATTAGCATTAACATGGAGTGGATATATTGGCTGAATTTTCTGGCCTCTCTAGATTTGCATCTGATTTACAGAAAGTTATATATTTTTTCAGGCAGTTCTTATTATCTGTGGTAAAAGTTCAATGCACTCAGTGTACCTGCAAACACTATGAATCAGCACAGCAATTTTCTTTTCATGACTCAAGGCAAAAAGTTGCAAAGTTTTTAGTCAAGGCTTAAGAAAAACTATTTAAAAGTTTGTCAGCTAGACACTGGAAAGTCCTGAACTTAATACTGAGGACTGAATGGTGTCACCACTATTTGTAATAACATTGCTAAGATGGTGGATTTATTTCTGTGTTTTTCTGTCATGTGCTGTTTTTACTTTGTAAATATAGAGATGCGGGATCAAGCAAAGTAACCAGTTCTCTAGTGGTGCAATATCAGTCAGAATTGGGAAAAGCGTTTCTGAAACACTTATGACCTCTGCTCTCTACAAGAGGAAAGGTAATCATTCCTGCCGCAAAAATAAGGAAGTCTTCAGGAGGTGTAGCTGAGATTTCCTTCCTTGATTAACCAAGGCATTTCCAAACTAGCCGGCAGAGTACGGTAAGCAGTGCAAACAGCAGGGCAACTTCTGTGCCAGGATGTGGCAGGTGACCTCGCCTTTTGGCAGCTGCGCTCCCTCAAGCATCCGGGGGCACAAACTGTCATCTCCATTTGGTAACACTGGCAGGACTGAATCTGGCCTTCTGGCTTTTCTCAAGTGAAGATTTCTGACAGCTGACAAGAGAGACCACAAGCTGCAAAGTAACATCTAAACTAAAATGTGCCTTGCTTTTTGTTGTATTTGTCTGTTAGCAATACTTGTGACTTGTGACTCTTAATCTGTGCCTTTCGTGGTAAGATAGTAGAACTATAGCTAGAATCTAATGGTAGAATTTAAGAAGTAATTTCCTGGTTGGGATGTAGTGACCTTTTTATACTTTGAATTTCTGATATATAAGTGCAAGAAAGATGTATGCATATAGCCTGGTGAGAATAACACTGGGAAATATGTTTTTATTTAATACTTATATATATAAGAGCATTCATAGAAGAATTATAGTATTGTAAAATTAGTACCAGCAAGAACGGTTGAAGATCTTGCTGACTTTTATGAGATTTTTAGATGACTTTCCTAGTGAACACAACTTATGCTAGAACTTGTTCCAGTAGCTGACTGCTGAAGCCTTTTTAATACAGAGTTTGATAATCACACTAAACTATCACTTACAGAAATAACTGATCTAATATTAACTCCTGAAATGGCCTACAAGTAACTTATTTCAGCTCATACAGCCGTAGGATTTTCAAGTTCAGGAGGCTCAGTCCACAGGCTCCGGCGAGGAATGATCCACTTGCTCTTTCTAGCAGCACATACTTGCTACGGGAGGAGTCGATGCAGCGTGCACAGGGAGAGGAATGTGGTAGGTAACCTCTGTGCTACATACGCACTCTGGCCCTGGAGCTGACAGCACAGAGGGAAAGGATGTTAGGCTGATATTTGCTGTATGGGGGCCATTTTACAGCTCAAGGTGCTGTTTTAATCTTTGCAGCTATTACACAGAGGTATTTGGACTAATGACTTGCAGATTTTAATTTTTAAATAACCCTTCAGAGGTGCCTGTATGGGTTTCACCTTGGGACAAGTGCTCACCGCAGTGTTTCTCTGTAAGAAACACGGAGTTTGAAAAAGGGATTTCCCTCCGTTTTTGCCTCCCCATCCTTTTTTAAAATTGATTTTTAAAAGAAGAAATAAAACCGGGGTGTAAAGACGGGTTACCAGCGGCCCCGGCGCCCAGCCACCCGCACGCAGCCCACCTGTGTGTAGGGACAGGGCGCACGGCTCCGCGGCAGCCCCGTGCCCCGCAGGTGGCGGCGTG
>VZTE01006390.1:351857-519117 GCA_013397775.1 Eulacestoma nigropectus | reverse complement strand
AAAAAAAAAAAAAGTCAGTGTTAAGGGAGAGCTGAGTGTGTGCGTTGTAAGGGCAGCAGGAAGTTGGTTGGGTGCCTGCAGTCGGGTTTGGGTTGGAGAGACCGGGCTTGCGACCCGAAGCGGCTGGAGAAGGGGCTGCCCTGCCCTGTTCTGGCCGCTGCCCCGCGGGGCTCGGCCGAGAGCGGTGGAGCGCTCGCTGTCAGCGTGGTCCGTGCATCACGGGATGGCCTGAAAGGAGGATACCCATTAAAATAGTTCATTATCCCGGAGAGGGGTTAGTATTTTTTATTGCGTTGTCAAGCGGTTGTAACTTACTTGTTTTACAGTTTCAGTGGCTAAAGAGGCAGTTTAGATCAAGCCAATTTATAGTGAAAGGCTTTTTTTTTTTTTTTTCTTTTTTGTGTGTTTTCTTGGCCAGATTTCTTTTTCAACGTAAAACTGCTGACAGAATTCACACTACCAAACAATCATGATTACATTTTAATTATCTAGAGTGAAATAAGCAGGGAATTACTCAGTTAAGACTTGATAACTGGCTGGTTTTTTGTAATCAGTTGAAAATCTCAGAGTTTTAACCCCAACCTGCTAAAGCACGTGGTAATTTATCTAAATTACTAGGGATTAAACTTCTGCTAGACATGAAACGACTGTAATGCTTGGAAGATAAAGTGCTCTCGTTTATAAGAGTTAAGCTCTCCATTGTCTTATAATGAGGAAAAGGAGGAGAGTTTTAAAGTACATCAAGCATCCAGTGTCCTCACAGGAGACTGATAAAACACAGTGGACTGTAGGATGTGCAGGTTTGGGCCAGATAATTCCATGTGGGCTAAAGGGTATGATGTTCTTTCCATTCCTTTCTCTGCTCCCTCCTTTTAGCCATTCCTCTCCCCTTTTCATCTCAACTGGTAGCAATTTCTGGAGTTCTTTTCATTTCAGATGCCCACTTATCTTGTAATCTGATTCAACCTTTGAAGCAAACTAAACGCTAGCTCTTCCCAATCAGAGCAGGAAGGAATTCTAGTGTCTCCCAGTTAGGTAAGAACTAAAAGAAGAAGAACTACTCATTTCTCAGCCTTGTTTTAGATACAGCCTGAGTGGTGGGGGTTAGGGAGACAGCAGCTGGATGCTTTGCAAGAGATGACCTACTCAAAACTTCAGAGAGACTTAATTTCACATAGTTTGTGGTACTAAATTCACACTACTAGCAAGTTTTTAAAGAGAATGAGGTAGTATGAATAGGAAGTCTGGGTTAATTCTATACCTTCTGGCTTGTTTGAATGGCAATATTTTTCCAACTTCCAAGTATTCACAAGAGATTTTAATTCATTTCCCCCCCCCCACCCAGAGAATTTTCACCCATTTTTCTTTACTCTTTACTGTCCTTGTTTTTGAAAGGTTCAAGAGAGGTATTATTTTTAAGAAACCTGGTTGTTAATTTACACTTGGGAAGCACTTCTAAGCCTATTTGAAAGGTACATTGTCAGTAGGAAATTATTTTAACTGTTGCATAGGTAAAATAATACTTTTTTTTTTCTGTGTAGACTATTGATGTGGGCTAGAAGAAAAATTGGTCACCTAAATCAAAAATCTTTGATCTTCAGAATGCTTGTTGAAGGGGCACGGATGCCTGCTAATTCCTATAAAATCCCCATGGCCAGGGGAATTTTCCAGTTCTGATACTGTTGGGAAGTTCCCTGTAGAGGTTACACCAAAGGATACGTCAGATCATTATGAGAGTTACGCACCACATATATGGGTCTTACACCCAGTGAAATATGTATGTTTTATATCTATGGCCTATCTACAGGCCATGAACTTTCACAGAGAGCATGCTAGCACAAAGTCCTTTCATCCTAAGCAATCAAACAAAAAAATGTAAGCAGAAAGGGTCATAGTGGATTCTTTTTTTGTATAACAACTTATTAATTGCATACTCATCCACAGTAGAGAATTATGTTCATTCTCTAAATGAAGGGACTCCAACATATCTCTTCTATCTTACTGGCATGTGTTCAATAGTGGGCTTTAGCTTGCTCTGAAATTTTGCAGATGAGAGAAAGCATTTTTATCCCAACTGTGTAACTTTGGCCACTGGACAGCACCGAATGAAGCATTCATTGCCCTGTGACCAGAAAGAGTAAGGGTAAAGAGAACTCATCTCTCTAGCCTTGTGTTCAGAGTACTTGTTTTAAGCCATTTTGAGTGTTGACACTAGGGTTTTACAATTACTGTTGCAAAACACATATGAGGGAGTAATTGGAGCATTTACTGGAACCTGTTCATGCTCTTGGGTCACTGCCTTGATAAAGCAGAATAGAGTTCCTAGTGCTGTGCTTTTTTCCTGACAAAATTCTCTCTAAAACACCTGAACAGGGGAGAATGGCAAGGATGTTCTTCCAGTAAGCAAGAGCATGACCATCAAATATCCTGCTTAGGAGGAGAAGGTGTAGATTTGAACCTTACAGTCCTATATCATAATCAGTGTATTTGGCTGTTATTTAAAAGAGCATGCCTGGGTGTTAATATGGTGCCCTTATAAGATGGGAAGGGCAATTCCTCTTCTAGTTTGGAATGAGAGGAAGGACTAAGGTGTCTGGCTCCGTAAGAAACACCAAGACTGTGTATCCTGTGTGGAAAAAAGTGTACTATTTTAGAGACAGAAGTTGTACAGTGATGTCACTGGGTATATTCTTTCCCTCAGCATTTTCTTCTTAAGGCAGTTTCTGCCCCAGTGTTTCAGTTGATCTTCAGAAGAAAGATTCTAATTTGATGTATTCAAAGTTTATTTGTGAATCTAGTTTTATAGTAATTTAGTACAGTAGGTAAAACCCTCATGAAGATGAAGTCAGTTGCTGCACAAGTTTTTGTTTTCTTGAAAAGGGTATGGATATAAACAGGGACTTCATACAACTAGCTGGACAAGAGGCCTAAATGCTCAGATTAGTTTTGCTAGGGCTTTTCTGCATAACCTGCCTGTTTTAGTGGAGTGAGACTAAATTCCTTGCATTTCTGTCTGGGGGTATAGCCTTTCCCATTTGTGATACTAGTTGTGGATGAACTCCTTTCGTTTTGGGGGAGCAGGCATGGCAGTGACCTTTACTGTTTTGTTTTCAAGTTGAGTGAAAAAACAGTTTGGATTTTAATCTCTACTGCCAGCTATCTGAGCCGTGTTTTCAAAGTGGCATGATTAAAATTTTCTTTGTGAACAAGAGCTTGAATATCAATGTAACTACTTAGGCTAAATGTACAGCATAAAAATGTTACGGAAAGCAAACTGTTTACTTTGACCTGTGAACTTGTTGATCTTTGTCTTAGTTGGCATCTGTTATAGACCTCTCAAGTGTCTTCCTGCTTAATATGTGCAACTTGATAATTTTGTTAAGACAGAGGAGTGGTCAGTCTTATTTACTGGATCAAAAGCTGAGAGAGTGGTAGAACATGCCCTAAGAATTTGAGGTAGCTGCCACTGAAATTGCCTGTGTTTGTGGTGTGGAGTCACTGGAGAGGTCACAGTCATATGCTCACAGAGTGACAGTAGCTGGAGGCTGAACAGCACCTCCTGGCAACTTGTTCTAGTGTTTAACCACCCTTACAGTAATAAAAAAGGAGTTTTCTCATGTTCAGATGAAGTTTCCCACATTTCAAATTTGGCCATCGCCTCTTGTCCTGTTGCTGGGCTTCACTGAGAAGAGTCTGGCTTCATCTTCTTTACTCTCTCCCATCAGGTACTTATAAACATTGATGAGAACCCTTTGAGGCTTTTCTATTCCAGACTAAACATTCCCAATTCTCTTAGCCTCTTTCCATGTAGCCTCTCTCCATATCCAGAGAGATACTACTGTCCCTTTTCTGGACTCCTTCCACTAAGTCCATGTCTCTCCACGTGATGGGGAGCCCGATACTGGACCTAGCACTCCAGGTGTGGAGTGACTAGAACAGAGACCAGGATTGGCTGCATTTTGGAGATACAACGCCTGCTAAATATTGTTACTCACGTCTAAATTAATTTTCATGATTTAGATTTTCTTACATGAGTTCATATATGACCATTTATGATTGTCAGTGCATTAAAACCAAAATGCTAATGCTAAATCAAATCAAATTTCTTCCATCCTTTTAGATATCGGTACATCTCACTATAGTTTTAAATTTTTTTGAGGGGGTAATCTCAGTAGTAAATTGAATCTTAGCAAATTCATTTCTTTATCCTTCAGGGGGAAGTCCAGGTACATGGAGATGTAGACATTTTGTGTGATCCAGAATTGTGATTGCTGCTTGAACAGGCTTGTGAGAGATTGTTTAAACTCATTAAAATGGGCACTATTTAGAATCATATAGGCAACACTGTGGATGACCTTGGCCACATGGGGGTTCTGTGTTAATGTTGACTTATTTGAGAAGTGGATGAATTGTAGTTAAAATTTTTGACACAACATAGACATCCCTCAAGTGCTAAGCCAAGTTTTGTGATATATGGAAGGAAATGAGAGAGAAATTTCCTCTTGTAAATGTGATTTAGTGTAAATCTAATAGTAATATACTATGATTTAGTACTTAGGAATTAGTACTAAGCTAGGTGAGCCAAGGCTAACTCAAAATTGTTTTTGAAAGTATGGAAAAATATTGTTTTAAGCTAATAGAGCCATATGTTGCATAATGTTTAGTAGCTGTAAAAGGGAAGAGTAAGGCCTTAAAAGTTTGTTATATTGAATGACTGATAACTATATGGTGGTAGGAGGTTGTTTTTACTGTTGCAGAAGGATTGTTGCCTGTCAGGTCAACTGAAGTTTTTGAAGAAAAACAGGCAATTCTTTTAAGTAAGTAATAAAAGGTTCTCAGATTTTGTATCTGCAAGCAAATAATGTGCAAGTGATTACCTCCAGATAAGCAATACCAGATTTCACCTACAAGTCAGGAAACTCGTTTTCTAAATGCCAGCACATCTGCCTTCAAATTGCCTGTAACTCCAAAGTGACTGCACCTGCAATAATCTGCAATGGGTCCCAGCTGGGAAAGTGGTGGCCAGGCCAAAAGTCTAGGGTGCATGTGTGTCTCTCTGTGCTCTGCTGTAGAGAAGCTGGAAATAATGAAGAAACCATTTATTGTAACTGTCTCGAATAATTCTGAAACTGTAAATTGTTTTTCATTAAATCTTTTGAAAAGGTATGTGGTACTTTTGTAATGAGATGCAGTAGATATGTAGTGTGTTATTCCCAGAGTGTTTCAGTTCCAGTGGACAGGCTGCCCAGGCACTGAGTTTGCTTAGATCTCTTGGGACATGTTCATAACCTTTTCTGAATGTGAAGATGTGTGCCATCTGCTTTTGTTGTCATTTCAGTACTCATCTCCTTTCCAAAAATAGCCCTTGTGTTAAATAATTCTGGCTTTCATATGTCTTGTAAAGCACACTGCTGTTAATTTATTTCCATAGACAAATTCTAGCATTTGTCATTACTTTGTTTTTCTCAAAACTCATTAAAAGTCCTAATCATTCTCCTGTTTTTAATGTTCATAAGGCATATGATCTGGATAATTATTCTGGCATTTGGTGTGCTCTTATTATCGAGATCTGCAGTCGTGAACAAAAGGTGCACAGATTTGACAGAATCGTAGGTAAAAACTGTGAAAATGAAAGGTTTGTTTTGAATAACAATGGTTGCATCTAGTGAAAACAGCTGCATTGTTCACCATATTGTGTAATTGAGCCATAGTTAGTCTTTGCTATTGTAACCTGGTCTGGTATGATCAACCTCCTTGATTTCAGTGCGGGTTGTATTAACTTTTTCATAGCCAGACTCAAATCTCTTTGGCCTCAGTGAATGCTTGCATAGTTGATATGAGTGCAGGGGTTTACACAGCCTGGTCATTGTTTTCTAGTAGTTTTGATGACTCAGACTTGGGACCTTAAACTTGCCAATTGCTTTCCTAAATTAAAATACTTGTCTGTGTCTCAAGTGTAAGTTTAAATGCAAATCAAATTAACTGTATGAAAGTGTAAGTGAATGGTGAACAATTGTACTGAACAATAGGAGTTGCCAAGATATTTTTCTCACATTTACTTGTGTATTCTTACATATTAAGAAAAAAATTTTCTTTATGCTTGTGTTTGTAAAATTCAAATCGCTGTTAATTTGGTAAATGTGCTGGATACCAGTTGCAATAAACCCAACAGGAATGTTGCTAATGGGTTTTGAGACAGACATTTTATGTATAGAAAATATTGACAAAGAGTAGTTTAAATGTCATAGTCATGTTGGTGAGGGGCAGGAGATGCTGTTTTTAAAAAGCATTAGAAAACTTCTGAAAGAAAAATACTGTCAAATCTGAAATGAAAATCCTTTTTCTGTAGGAAGATATGGCCACTTAATACAGAACAAAAGGTTTTTCAGATGGGTAGTGTTCATATTAAAACTATTATTAAAGCATTATTTATTATCTGAATATGGGTTGTCTCTGTGATTAACTAGTGCTCTGAACTTTATTTAAATGTATTTGATTTAGTAAATGTTGTATGAGGAAAAAAAACCCCAAAACATTACATTTCTGAGACAGCTTGAAAAGCAGACTGATTTTCCAGATGCTCATCATGTGTCATTTTGTAAAGGGCAACTTCTTAAGATTGAGTACTGAATTCGTGTGTTTACAAATAAAGATTGTTATTCACAAGCCGGCCTGCATCTCCACTGGCCATCCTATGTGAATTTTTGCTCTCTCTGACTTGCTGGATTTGAGTACACAGCCAACTTTTGTAAACAGAAAAAGAAAGTGCTGTAATTTAGCATCCATATTTTTAAAGACTGAAAATAGGATTAGCGACTGAATATCAGGAACATCCTACACAAGACAATCCTACTACACAAGACAGGCACATCTGTATTGATATTTAGTAGTTGATGCCTAGCAAATGTAAACCTTGCACTAAAAAGCACTTGCCTAGGAGCTGACATCAAGAATCTTCATTTTTTGATCTTTCCCACAGCTGAGCCTTATAAGGCCTTATATTTCAAAAACGTTTGAAGTCCATGAAAAGCCTTCTGTTGATTTCAGCTGGATCAGGTCCATGTATGAACACTAGGTCCATGCAGCCTTTATCAACAAAGTAGAGTGCTGTAAGCTTGGTGTCCCAACTCCAGTTGTATCCGTTTTTCAGTCTTTTAATGACCAAGAGGTCATAGGACACAGAGATGGAGAACTGGCGGTTGAAAGGTAAGTGGACCCTTTAAACTTGAAAGTAGAGTACTGTTCCTTTCATCTCTGATTAAAAAGAATCACACATTCATTCCATCCACTGAAAAGAATATCAGATATTTCCAGATTTGGGGAACAACCCCAGTCCAAAGTTTTAATTGAATTTCTATTGTTTTCAGTGAACAACATTTTCATCAATGTGTCTCTCTAGACTGTCAGATACGACATCAAAGTTATGTACATATGTAATACGTACATATGTAATTACATTCCTTTAAAAAAGAAGAGACTTGTCTCAAGCTTGCAAAGGACATGATTCCCCTGGTAAGCAGCTGAGATTCCTGAGGAGCACGTCTTCAGAACTTGTCTGTCAGATACGACATCAAAGTTACTCAGAATGGAGAAAGGTGGAGATAGGTGAACTCTAGCAGGCTCACAATGCTGGAAGGAGAAATTATGTGGGAGTAGAGGGCACTGTAGAATTTCCTGTGAAACAACTAATTTAAATTAGGGAATTATGGAAACAGAGAACAGATGTAATGGGTCTGTAGGAAGAGTTGTTTGTAACTGTTTCTTGTGAATATTTTTTATTTCTGTTCTTTCTCAGCTGCTTGAATTTTTACTTGGTCTAAAAACTTTAATTTTTCTTGTTTGTGACATAGTAAAAATGTTTTGAAAACCCCTTTGTCCTCATTGAAGAGGTCAGTTACAGGAAAAGACTCTATGAAAATTCCCATCAAAGTTCTAGCTGACATTGTCTTTCATGTCCGAACTTAGACAAGCTGCTGCCACTGTAATTCCTCAAGTGGTCTCAGCTGAAATTGCAAACCTGACCAAGGTAGTGAAGCCTGTTTTTTCTGCCTGTGAGGGCTGCGCTCTAGCTGTCATGGATCCTGTAATAAGATAATATGAGGGAAGTGCTTCAGAGCAAATGTCTTCTGTCCAGACAGTCAGAAATTGAGGCTGATGGTGAAGATTGGATGAGAATAATGTACTCATTTAGTCTAGTGCAAACATAGTTCAACCTTCCTTGCCAGTCTTTTGAGAATTTAGAAGCATAGTTCTGTTTTTATTTTTTTAATGGATTACTCTTTAGGGAGGTTATCTTCACAGTAATTTATATTTAAAAAAAAAAGAAAAGCAATCTTAGTTCATGCACATGAATGTGATTTCTCAGCTAGTGATTTAGGCCATGAGCATAGGGCAATACATCATTTGTATTTAACTGATCATGCTTTTTAACTGCTAATGACTGGAACATTCCAGTCAGGCCTCAGGGCATTTTTGGGCCTAGACACCACAAATTCTTTTTTTGACCTCCGTGCTGTAAGACTTTGGGTTTCCTTTGAATTTAGCACATGGCTGAACAGATATGTGAAGCAGCAAATAGTGAGGAAGGGGTGATAACAATGTATTATTATGATGATCACTGATACAGTGACTATTTGTCATTTTCTTTCCCAGAGTTTGTATCCCTATATAGAAATTATTTCAACAATATGGCTTTTTTTTTCTTTTTTGATGAGGTGATGGTTGTAGCTCTTTTGACAACAATAAAATCATGTTACTGTGTAACTACAGCTAGACAGTAATGAATCACACCATAATCTGCCCCCATTTTAATTAGTTACAAAGAGTGTATAATATATTGACAATTAATTTGTACCTAACAGTTTTGGGAAGGGAACTGGGACTAAAAGAGCTTGAGGCTTTCTTCTGTTTTGAGATTTCTTTCTATGCAGCTGTGAACTGAGATCAAGAATTAGCCAAACATTGGTCAGCCTGGATATGCAGTAGGTGGAAGAAACGTTTGGGATTAGACAAACTGACACAAAGAGGTAAAAATAGCCCAATTAATGAAGAATGTGTCACTTCATATAGTACTTGGTAGCATCTATGGGACATGTTTGTCAGAATAAATAAGGAAAGAAGATGTAGAATTTTTGCAGCTGGGAGTTTATTGTGGGGTATTTTCTTTGAGTGAAAAAGTTGAATAAACAATGTGAAAGACAGTAGGCTTTTGGTAAGTTTCATGGGTTTTCTGTCCAGTGGATCCTCACAGACCAAGTGGAGTAGGAATGCACACATGCTGCACATGCAGCATATTAGTTAGTTTTGTAAAAGATTTAGTTTATTCATAGATTCACACACATGTGTTTGAGCACTGGATGGCACTGAAGCTGAAATTTTCAGTGGCAATTAATGTGCAACAGCAAACAATAATCATTTCAAGTCTTCTTCCTGTGCTCAAAACTGTCCTTATGTAGAAAAAAAGAGCAGCAGTGTGAACTAAACTTGAAAGTTAAACTTAACCTCAGCTGTTTTCTAAATTGTAGAAAAGAGTGAACATATACAGTTTCCTAAAGGATATGCTGGCTGCCTTTGTTTTGGAATAGAAAACGTGGCTCGGTTAGTTTTAAAGACTGAAGAGCTTTATAAATTAATGTAGGGTAAGCTCATGTCATCTTCTTTAGCTTCTTTCAGACTTCTGACTGATACTCATTAATTCTTCCATTGATGTGATTAATAGTTTAAGACTGGATTTTTCTGGAACCTTTGTTTCTGGCCTCAGTCTGATATCCCTACTCTTGATAGTAATGTATCCAATAGTTTCAATGGAAATAAGCTTAGGCCAGAGAAAATATACTAGAAATATCTGTTTAGAGTTTATAGATAAAAACAAGAAAGTTCTCAGTATGCTGTTTAAAGATGATTAACTTGAATTTGTTAAATACCATCTTATTGTATCATGACATCTTTCTTTACAATTCAGAGTGGTAGTAAATAATACTATGCCTTTAGGACAAAGTAAAACTGAATTGCCTGTTATATACTAGACATAGAACACCTTTAAATATTTTTAGAAGAGGTTCTTTCAGATGACAAGGGAAGGTAGAAGCAATTTAATGTAACCAGAGCTAAGTACCACTAAAGACAGTAGACAGATATTTTTTTAAAACATGAGATATTGCCTGGTTTCTGATTGTTACTCCATGTATCCAGGTGCCTCAGGGATTCCAAACTATCCCTGTATGTTTCATCAACAGGCATGACTTATTCTTTTAATAATAGGAGCAGATATCAAATTTTTATGCCTCTAAGATGCTTAGTCGTACCTAGTAGATCCATCTGGTATAGATCGAGCCTCTGTTAACTTGTTCTCACCCATGAACTTCCCACTGAGAAAGTAAATTGAGCAGAGCTCCTCAGTCCAGTGAAAAAGAAACTTGAATATTATCAATCTAACCCCTTCACTGTCTTTCTTTCTTAATTGCTTTACACAGGTGAGAAGGCTAGTAAAATGGAAGGAAACTTCATAATTGGGATAGAATTCCTGGAGCATACCACCAGTATCAGAGACTTCTGAAGAGGGAAGAACTGAAATACTTGTCAGTTCTGCAAAAAAAGATGATTTAAGAAAGAGAAGCAAAATATAAAATGCCTGCTGATAGTACAAGTTATTGACAACTGGTATGAACTGCAGTTGTCCACATTTTATGAGCTTAAGGATATGTATTACAATGGTTTTCTTTGGTGGCTGTTGACTTAGATTAAAGATATAAAAGCTTCAGAACCGGTGTGATCCTTCCAGTGGAATTCTGTGAAATTCCATATCCAATTGTTTACATTAACTGGAGGTTTTAAAATGCTGTTGCTTGGGTAGAGACTTAGGCTGTGTTTTGACATCTCTCATGTTACAAGCCTTTCAATAACTTCAATGCAAATTAACCTGATTTAATTTTTAACTCTTTCACTTGGTGCCAGAAAGGTCTGAAAGATGATGGACCTGTCAGCAAATGATTGTTCTGCATAACAGCTGTATCTCTGGTAACCAGATGTGTTAATAACAAATGCTTCAGTCCTGCCTTGAAGAGAGATTTGTTTCCCTTTTATGGTATGTCTTCATTAGTTAGTTATAAGACTGTATTCTAAAAACCTGGCACATGAAGTGCTTTTATGTTTGTGGGAAGTTTTATGCCAATGTGTTGAAGCAATATAAATCTTCCACTGAAGATTGTCACTGTAGAAAGATCAAGTTAGTACCCCTGTATCTTGAATTGTGTGCGTAGTTTTAGCATGTTGTTCTCAATAGAATTTAATGTTGATTTCTTCTCTCTCATCTGTCCTTTCACAGACTTAGGTTGTTTGCAAGGTGGTCTAGAACACTGGACTGCAGCAATTGTCCCATGGAATATGCATTTCTTGTAGCATACAGTTCTTAAACTAGAAAAAGCCCCTAAGAAAACTGGAAGAATCTATTGTAGCTTGTATTAAAAGGCTGTTTCTCTCAGGAATATACTGTCAGCATTGCAGGGCCAAAGAGTCCCAGCTAGGATCTGGTTTGCAGGTGTGTTAAATTTCAAGTGGAAAGAATCACCCACCATTCAGTGTACTCCTTCACTTGATGCCTGTATTTCATCCATTGTCAACACAATGCTATCGCAACTTCTGCTGTTGTGGGGGCTGTTACCATGCCTTAAAATAGGATAGGAATAAAAATGTGGTCTGCACACAAACACCAACAGGGTTTACAGGTCTGGGAGCTGGGGAAAGACAGCAGCACTGGCTGGTCTGGAGAAGGGCATCATGACTTCCTCTGCTTGCACGACACAATTAGAAGGAGATTCAGTAAGTGATGTGATGTGTGGTATCTGAGCAGGTGGAACTGGCATTTCCTAGTCTTTATGACAGGCTTCATTTGGCAGCCCTGTGTATTGGCCTTCTGCAGAAGTGAGAGCTGGGTTGGGAAGGTACAGGCCAAGGACCAAAGAAATAGGAGCAGTGGGGAGAAGAGTGTTAATCTGCCTGACACAATTTTTGTTGAGTTGTGCTTTAGAGATGAAAAAATAAAGTTGTGGGCTTATTAAACTGCACCCATTACATCTTTTCTGTCTCTCTGCAACATCTACAATGAAGGCAGATGTATGGAAAGATTAATAATTAGAATGTATCTGGGAAATAAGACTTCTTTCTGAAATGCTGCTTTAACTCTTGTGGTGAAAGACTGTGTGTGTGTGTGGCTTCTAACCATACTGTGTTGGATTTGGTTCAGATTGCAGATAGGCTGTTCTGTTTTAAGTCCAAGGGTCATTTTTATTTGAAAAAATCTCTAATTCCTGAATGGCCACAACCCTTTTACAATTGTTTCTAGGAAATCCCACGTCTGGTGAGGTGTGCTTCGCTCACTGAGACAGGTCTTCTGTGGAAAATGGAAAAAAAAAAATCCCCAAAGACTGTTTATGCAACTGTTAGACCTCCAAGGATTGTGTTAATTTTTACACTTTTTACTTTAGAGAGCTTTGCTATGCACTTTAATAATTCCTCCAAAACATGACTTTTGTATAGAAAATGTTACAAATATCGATAGGTCTCTGGAGTTACCAAGGAATAGTTGTTGTCAAATTTTGACTGTATATTTCATCTGTAGGACTGTTATTTGTGCTAGATTTTACTTCTGAGATTATACTTTACTACATTCTTTAAAAATATTAATGGATAGTGAAACATAGTATTCATGTTGGTGATGATGTTTACTGAGCTTATTGCCTTCAAGAGGAAAAATTTTATGGTAATACACCAAGACAATAGAAATAAGGAGATATTTGTCGCAAATATTTTCTGTTGAGAAGGGGGCTGCATGGAATATATATATATATATTTTTTTTTTTTTTTTCTTTAAAAGGGAAATGAAAATATATGTATCCATCAGCTTGTGGTGGATATGGCTGCTACTGTGGCTTGAAATACTTAGTATCTTGTAATATGATTACAAGTAACACATGCCAAAGAGAAAGGAAACGCATTCCTGAAATTTATCCTGTGAATTTCATGCAATTATATTGGAAATAAGTAGTATGTTAAGCCCAAGAATATGAGCATATTATTTGATGATACCTGACTCTGAGTCATAGTAACATGGCTACTGAAGAGCTGCTAAGTTTGAAGGACAGGTGTTCATCCATACTCTTGCCAAAGTTACAAGTGTAGTATATAATGATGTCCCTCTCATACAGAACAGAACAGAATAGGAGAAAATGCAATAAACCATCATATGACCAGTATGTAGTAAAGTCCAATGCATTTAGCGGTTTTTGTAATCAGAAATTACTCCATGACAATGTAACATGCATGGAATATCCCATGTTTGTGAAGTTTATGGTTAGACTATTTATAAGGGTCATTTTAGATGATATAAAAATATGTCATTGATATTCTTTTGTGCGTGTGTGTGTGTGGTTAGTTTCTTAAGGACGTGAGACAGCAGAACCTTAAGCATTTTGCAAGTCCAGAAAGAAATGCTGCCCTGACTGGCCCTGAAACAGTGTGGCTTGTGAGGAAAATTTAGTCTAATAGGAAGCACTGAATTACTACTCTTGTGTGTTTGGGAGATGTTAGAAATGTCTGAGGTGCATCTACACATTAATGTTTTAAAGTGGATCAGAGATTGCTTTAGGAGTGAGTCTCTTAAGTATCATGATCACCTTTTCTTTCACATCATGAACCAATCTGAGAGTTCATGCAGTGGACTTCTTCTGGATTAACAGAACTGGGAGAGATAATCCAGGGAGATCTAATGTGCTTTAGCAAATAATGGGCATTGTGTCCATGGGACCAGGCTAGAATTGGCTGAAGGAAAAGGGAAAGTTGCAATATATGTAATGCAGGCATCAAGCCCATCACAACCCATATTTTTGCTCAATAGATGTGTTTCTGTGGTTCACGTGACTTCCTAGGGAGTTTGTAGCTGATTCTGGAATGATCTATTGGTAGGCAGTGGGGGCAAATGCAGCCTGTGATAAACAGCCCACATCACATGCTGTTGGGAGTCACTCAACTAACCAGTAATCTTATGTTTATACAGAATAGTAATATGGGCTGTACTTTTTAGTTATAAAGTCAAATGAGCATTCAAAACAGCATGCAAACATTTCTGAAACGTAGAATCCTACAGTATATTGTGAACCAGTTGTATTTTTTTTTCAAATACACAGTAGGTCGTATATGTCTACATTTATATTGTATTTTGCATAAGTAAGCATTACATTTTTAGAATGCATTTTGTTCTTTTTGTTGTTAATTTCCCAAGGCTGCACTTCTGTCACATCCTTGAGCCAGCATATACTTTTATTATCTCATTATTTCATATGTATAGCAAATCTACTTTATGACACAACAGAAAAGGTGCATTAGCATTTTGAAAGGGTGAGGATTTTGAAATAGAGCTTACAAACAAGTAGTTGACAAGCTATTTTTTGCTTCCCATGTTAATGCTATTAGACTAATTTCTGTTCACTTCAGCTGGATTACTTAATCCCTAAAAATGTGTTCAAAATTAGGCACAAATATACTTTGAGATTCAATATATAACTTTAATATCTTCAAGTTAGTGTCAGTGTATTTAATTCCTCCTGTTGCATGTAGAAGTGAAGTTTATTTCATCTAGATTCTCTTACAGATTGGTAAAAACTTCTGCTAAATAGAATGAGACCTCAGTTGAGATCAGTCTTAGAAGTGGTAAGAGTGAAGTCTGTGAAACCACAAGAAGGCAGTCGTAACTCACAAGTGTGGTGGAGACACAAGGATTCCTGTGGATCATTTGTTTTTACAGCTAGTGTTTATCTGGTAGTTTTTCCATGCATTTGAGAAGACAGTGCTCTAAAAAGAGGAAAGGTGTCCCATACTTAGAGATGCAAATTTAATCCAAGCAATACATAGTCTATTTTCAAAACTACTGATCTTTTGCTGTTTCATTGGTAATGGCGTTTGGATTTTGATGATTGTCTTTCTAGGAACCTACTAATGATGACAGCCAGAGAACAAATACTGTTGTGTCTCATGATTTAGGTGATGATCGCTGATTTTACGTAATTTCTTCTTTAATTACTCTGGTCTAGATTTTTTTTTTTTCTGTTTTTGGCATAGGTGAAGTTGTGGCTTTTAATATTTTGGTCTGTAATAGCAATGAAGGTTGAAGATGACTTTGCATGAACTGTTTAGGAAATACCAATGCAAGGTTTAGGTCAATATAGTTCTATTTGTAGCCATTCATCTACAAGAGGACCCACCATATCATTGTGATAGGAGCTAGAATATTACACATGATGGCAATGTCAGCATAAATCCACAAGAAAACCTGACTAAGAATTTAAAAAAAATTTTTGTGATATCCGTTTTCTGGTGTTAAATCCAGATGTTTAGAATTAGATGGCAGTGTGAGTCACACTGTGACCATGATAATTTAATTTTGGTTTATATTTGCAAACTGCAGTTATGTCAGAGAATGAATTTTTAGGCTCATCAGTTTTGTAAGTATTTCTTACATTCGGTCATCTCTTTAACTTAATTACATTGGGTTAACCAGTAACCAACATTGACTTTTCTACAGTTGAAACATCTGTGATATAGAAATGGCTTCCTCTGAAGGAGTTGTGCATTTGATTTAGTTGTGAGCAATAACAGTGGCTACTTACAGTAACAGAAGAACTTCAGGTGTTTGTTCCAAAATGTGTTCTTGCCTTCACCTTCTTTTTCAGGATACTGTTGCTCAGTGTGTGCTCGGTGTGTGTATCTTTTTTTTTTTTAAGAGTTGTATTTAGTTATAAGATGGCAGAGGAAATATATGAAAATAGTTAAGCTTACTGCTGAATTTCTACATGTGTTTATATAACACAGTCAAAGTTATCTGATAGTAATATATTAAACAGTGTGACTAGTATGTGCTAAGTGCTATTTGTTCTCCTATCTTTTCTCATGTTAGAGTTCTATGCAGTATTTTTCTGTTGCTGTTTTTGTTTTGTTCTGGTAGGTTTTATATGCTTTGTTGTTTTATCTGGTTTGGGTGATCTTTATTTCGTTTTGGTGTTGAAATTTTGCTTTGTGCTTTTGCTAGCTAGACTAAAGTCTAAGGACATTACTTATACATCAGGACTAAATGAGGTAATCATAGACCTTAAAGCACAGTCTTGTGCTGTCAGTCTCAGCATGGGCTGGCTCCCAGAGCATGGAAAGCCAGGGCCTGGGGATGACCTCATTGCAGGCTATGGCCTCTTTGAGGGGAGCAGCCCCAAAGGGGCTGACAGAGGATGGGCAGAGCTGGGTGCCAGTAACAGGGTCATCAACAGCCCCAGGTGTGGCAAAAGATGAGCCGGGGTCAGGGAAAGCCGGGGGCAGCTGTGGGATAAGCGGGTTCACGGTGTGCTGGGAGAACTGGCTGAAGGTCAGGGCTCAAAGGGTTTTAGTGAATGGGGCCACATCTGGCTGTTGTTTGGTCATCACTGGTGTTCCTCAGAGTTTAGTTTTAGAGCCAGCTCTGTTCAATACGTTTATCAGGGCTCTGGATGCAGCAGGTGGATGCACCATTAGTGCAAGTTTGCTGATGATACCAAACTGGGAGGTGCTGGTGACTCTTTTGAGGGATAAGAGGCCTTGCATAGGGATCTAGATAGGTTAGAGCATTGGACAATGTTTAATGGGATGAAATTTAACAAGTAAAAATGCTGGATTCTGCATAATGCTGTGCACAAATATAAACTGACAGGAGCAGCTGGAGAGCAGTCCTGCAGAAAAGGATCTGGGTTGATGGTCAGCATCAGGCTGAGTAGGAATCAGCAGGGTGCCAAAGCAGCCGAGAGGACAAATCACTTCCTGAAATGCGTCAAACATAGAACCACCAGCTGCTCAAAATGGTGATTATCCTGCTGTATTCAGTGTTGGTGCAGCCTCACCTGGAGTGCTGTGTGCAGTTCTGGGCCCCACAATTTAATAGGGATGTGAAAGTCCTTGGATGCATCCAGAGGAGGGCAACAAAGCCGGTGACAAGGCTGGAAGGCATGTCCTGGGAGGGGTGGCTGAGGACTTTGTGCTTGTCTAGTTTAGCGAGAAGGAGGCTGAGGGGTGACCTCACTGCTCTGTATCTGAAAAGGGGCAGTGGAGAGGAAGGTGCCGATCTCTTCTTCCTGGGATCTCCTGAGAGGACAGATGGAATGGCTCAAAGCTACACAGTAACATTCAATTTATTATTTGTTGATGCTTACTTTTTTCAGTTTCATTCTTTATTAGAACCATTACAAAGCAACAGAAATCCTTTACTAAGGAATTGTTTCCTTAAAATATAATATACAATGAAATCAGAACATACATACATATATAAAGAACAAAATATACTCATTTCAATTGTTTGTGTTTCCTTCATTTCTTTCTTGAATGGAAGCCAGGGAATCAGAATATTACTACTATTTTATTGTATTTTGTGGATGTTTTCATCTCATACTGTTATTCTTCTATCCATGGCTTCTCCAGTGGATGGTCTTCAAACTTGACACACATTGGACAAGCATGTAGTAGAAACAATGCTGAAAATATGCTTGCAGAAGTTGTCCTTGAAAAAGCCAGTCTTGTTTCTGAGATGGACCTCACCACTGAACTTTATAACTTTGCTCCTTCACCACCTCTACCTCCATGTTTCTCCTGTTCATTTCTACAGAGTGGTTTGGTTTCACTGGCCAGATTTTAGTCTTCACTCTAGCCTGTTGCTAAGAGTCATCTCAAAGTGCATAAAGGCTTAAATTTGCTTTAACTTGGTGAAAGACTTCTGGGGCAGGTGTTCATGGTGTTGTACAACAGGGTATCCTCTTTTCATTTTCCTGCCTTCTTTTCAAAGAAAAATGTGTTCCAGTTATTTATATGCAAAAGGATAACTAAATACCAGAGCCCAGGAGAGGTGGTATTGTGGTTCCCCTGCCCATACATTTACTACAATTTTGTGTTTAATCTTGACAGAAGGACTTTGAGGAATAAATTTTTCTTTGGCATTTCCTGTCTGTTGGGTTTGATATCTCTCCCCACTAAGTGTACAGACTTTTCTGAAATTCGTTCCTAACTGCATACTTTGTATTTGGGAGCTGGGAAGCCTAGTTTGAATTTGTTCATTCTGTTTTGCACCTTAGTTCTGCACTTCAGCGTTGGGCCTGGGGACACACAGCACTGCCATAGATAAGTCCCTATATTAATTTGTGTCACAATGAACAGACAGTCAGGAAATGCATGCCAAACACAAGTTATACCTTACTGTTACTTTTAATTTGATGCTGCTGAGATTTTTGAAAGGTTGAGGAAATTGTATATTGGGAGCCTGTCCTTTTAAATTCATCATTGCAGCAGTTATTGACTTGTCTACTCAAATGTTCTATTTTACTTTAACGGGTACTGTTATTTCAAAGATTTATTTCTATGCTTTTTTGTCATTTTGAAAGAATCAGTGCGGTTGTCAGGAGAGGCCACTTCTGAGAGAGTGGTTTCACACAAATGTGGATTGAAGATTGGGCAGGGGAGAAGAGACTTTCAAAATGGATAATAGGTATACAGCTACTGTCACACTGGCTAGTTAATTTTCATATGTTATTAGCTTTTCTCCTGCCATGAGGCCCAATGTAGATAGAAGAAGACTGATTTTTTTCTTGCTTCTCTACATGTATTTTTTTCTTACAGGAGATGCTGCACAGCTTTCCTTTTCTCAAGGCACAGAACATAGGTGTTTGTCTTAACTGTTTAGGACCAAGGGCATTTGTGGTTTACCAGAGGAAAGCAAGCATGCACATATACTTATTGAAATGAGTCTTGTAATATGATCTTGTAATCATGTAAGTCTTGTAATATTTATCTATTGTTTTGTTTTAGTTTTTTTCCCCCTCCTGTCTTTCCTTTTGCAAGCTCTTGTTCTTGTACATGTCAAACAACCCTGGTCTTGGAAGGTTTGATTCTCAAAGTTTGTCCACAGTTTCCTTCCTGGCAGATTGAAAATGTGTGGGGCTCAGGTGGTGACCTGAGTTCCTCTAATCCATCTCCTATATGCTGTTGGGGACTGCTTTAGTCTCCTTTACCCGACACCTTTCATATGATGTGTCAGGCCTGGGAAGATGGGATACTTGGAGTTTGCCCTGTTGAGTGCAGTTTGCTCTTTTCAGTATGCAGATTAAGATGCTTCAAGGTTGCCTTGAAGATATGCCATGCAAGGCTTATAGATGGATAGGAACAGCGATATTTAACTCTTCCTTGAGGCCATTTCTGCACCGCAGATTAAAGCTACCACTAAAGACTAAGTCAAAACTCTCACCAGCATAAGTCAAGTCAGAATTGGGTTTGAAGAAAAACAGGCATGAGGAAACTGAGAATGGAATGTGAGAGCATGTAAAATGCTACAGATAAAGCACAAATTTCTGATTGTTTGAAATTTTGATTTCAGCCAGGTACACTGGCATGAGCAATAATCACGGCTGAACGTTTGTAGTTAGCCATGTGTTAGGACGTGGAGTAGAGGAGAGCCTTCATTTAGTGTTCGTGCTTGCTCTGATACCTTGCTGTTCCAAGGAAGCCTGTAGAATTTGCTTTTCCTTATACAATGAAAGATCATTCATATCATGTTAGTTTGTATGAAGTTGCTAAACAATATTTTTACATTTTGATAGACTTAATTTTTAACTCAAGTACTAATAGTTTTCAGTAGAGAAATGAAAACGGTTGTAGATGTTGAAATTATCAAGTAGGGGAGCCACACATCTGGGCATTTGTGGCTTTATTGTCTCAAGTAACAGATATAATTTAAAAGCAGAGGTGCTTTTTCTAGTTCAGTGGAAAGTAGCAGCGTAACTGAAACAAAGTGGTGAGCTGCTACTAATCTGTTATTGCAATCAGCTACTTCTGTCACATTTTATATGAAGAAGAAAGGGGGATAAATTGGAAGTAGCACATAAAATATTGTTTTAACATTGCTGCTGGCTAGATTTGCAAATGGAAATAATAAATCCTCATACAGAATTGAGAGTAATACTAAAGAATTCCCACTAGCTTATGTTATTTACAGCAGTTCTAAAGTTTTATTTCTTTTATTTATGTCTCTTTTCAAAGGAGTTGGACCTGACATGGTGCTCATGGTTAGCTAGTCTTATGCCAGCAAATCTCAGTTTTAGCTAAATTTTACAGTAATGACAGATGAAAATGGTATTATAAAATCAAGTAGTGATTGCATTGTAATCTGCTGGAAGATAAAATACATTTTCATAAAATATTGGAATTACAGTGTATGAATTGATTGTTTTAAAATACTCCTAAATAACTGCAAATAAGTGGAAAGGACTCAAAAAGAGTGGATATGTCTTTATATTTATTATCCCCATAGCTTCTTTGGTAATACAGGAGTAGAAATTTTTAGCATTACAGCTCATATGAAAAATAAGACATATATAAGTTTTCTGAAGTTCAGATTAAGAGTTGTGGTGAAAGTCAAACCATTCTGTGATTCTGACTATGGAGATGGTTGAAGTCACATACTTAGAAAATGACTGAAGTCGGAAGGGATCTTTAAAGGTAATCTAGTCCACCCCTCCCTGACCTGGGATCTTCCATGAGATCATGTTGGTCATTGAACAGTTCCAGTGATGGGGCATCTACCACTTCTCTGGGCAACCTGTTTCAGTATCTCACCACCCTTATAAAAAGTTTCTTCCCTAGATCCAGTCTAAATCTACCCTCTCTCAGTTTTCATCTGTGCCCTTTGTTCTGTCACTACAGGCCTTGGTCTCTCAGTCTTTCTTGAAAGCCCCCTTTATATAATGAAAGGCTGAAATAAGGTCTCTCTGTAGCATTTTCTTCTCCAGGCTGAACAACCCCAAGTGTCTCAGCCTTTACAGAAAGGTGCTCTGGTCCTCAGATTGTTTTCGTGGCCCTCCTCTGGACACGCTCCAACAGGTCCTTGACCTTCTTGTCCTGAGGATCCCAGAACTGCGTACAGTTCTCCATGTGTGGCTTGTGAGAGCAGATTAAAGGAGGATGATCCCTTCCCTTGACCTGCTGGCCACATCTTGGAAGCTTTTGTGAACATGTGACTACACACTTGCATAGAGACATGCACAAACATGATCTTTTTAAACATTCACAAAGGGAGATCAAAGCATAGGCTTCATAGTTGTGGTAGCAAATCACTGTATGCAAGCTTATAAACTTTGCTGAGATCAGAACACAATGCTGCAGTTTTGAGAAACTGTTGTGGTTGTCTCAATTACAATGATTCTAATGTATCTCTTTCTCCTTCTGAACTGTACGTTGAAAGAATAATTTTTACTTTATCTGTGAGCTTTACATAAAAAGTTATGTATTATTGTAGTTAAGAGCCAGCTGGCAACTAAGCTTGACGTGCTCCCTCCCTTGATCTGTGGGACTGGGGAGAGAATCGGAACGGTAAAGGTAGAAAAACCTCATAGGTTGAGGTAAAGACAGTTTAATAGGTAAAGCAAAAACCATGCACACAAGCAAAGCAAGCAATTATTTCACTGTTTCCCATGGGGAGGCAGATGTTCAGCCATCCCCTTTGTCATGCATAGTGGTGACTTGGGAAGACAAACGCCATCACTCCAAATATCCATCCCTTCCTCCTTCTCCCCTCAGCATTATATGTTGAGTGTGATACCATATTGTATGGAACATCCCTTTGGTCAGCTGGGATCTTGGGATCATCTGTCCCTGCTGTGTCCCCTCCCAGCTCCTTCTGCAACCCCAGCTCTTGCTGGTGGGATGGAGTGAGGAGCAGAAAAGGCCTTGATGCTGTATGTAAGCAATTGTAAGCACTGCTCAGCAGTAACAAAAACATCCCTGTGCTGTCAACACTGCTTCCAGTACAAATCCAAAGCACAGCCCATATTAGCTACTGTGAAGAAAATTATCCCAGATGAAACCAACATATGTATATTATTCCATTATTTGCATCACTCTGTAAAAAAAAAATAAAAAAAATTAAAAAAGGAAAGAGAAAAAGGTATAGTGCTGCTATATTAGTAGTTTGCATTCTGGCCTAGCTGAATTCCTCCTCCTTGGAAACTGATTTCCAGATCTATGGTTGGTGCCAACAGTGAGGGTATACTGCAGTCACATTCCTGCAGGAATACCTTGCCTAATTCCTATGAAAGGATGTCCTTTTACTTCCTCATGGACTCACAATTGTAGTCCAATTGTGAACAATACATTTACTAGAATCTTCATCCATTCTCTTTCCAGAGTATGGACTTACAAATGCTGGAAGAAATACATACACATGATGTCCTAAGTACGTCAGCTTAGGATGTGCTGCAGAGTTTGTACCCCATTTCTCATGTTCAGTCATTTAGGTCTTCCTGATGTTGTTTCAATCTTCCACTATACAGAAAGTAAATAATTATTTTGTTTCATCTTTTAACACCACAAACATACACTTCTCTTTTCTGAGCTGTGGGGTTTTTTAACCAGGAAATACTGTTTCCAAAATTGACCCTTCAGAAACTTCTCTAGAAGAACAACAAGTTGCACATTGTCCCTGTGCCAGTTTCATACTTCTCCTTCTCTTCTCATCATGTTTTCTTTTCCTTTAGTTTAAATTATTATTTTGTATGTTACACTATATTGGTTGTTTTACTGCAGTCAGGATAAATGAGAGCTATAGTGTTTCCTTATCTGGGAAATGCACTTTATTATCAAAAATATAAAATAAAGCTGACACAGGTGACTTTTGGGAAACTCATGTTGCCTTTAATTGAATTTTCCATTTACTTAAAAGTTGTTCATGATCTTTGCTTGACAATTTATTTTAAGTATTCTGCAGTATTGAAATGCAACTAATGGACTTTCTTTTCATGAATCACTACTAATCTATATCTATCTTAAAAGCAAGTGTTACCTTTTGGCTACTACTTAGCTATTCTAGACAGCAAGTATTTACAAAGATGGACTAAAAGATGGCTTTGATCAGTTTTCCACTAAACTTGCCTGTTGAAATGCTTTCCTAACTTTTTTATATTCACTTTACACTTTTGTGAGCCTTTACTCTGCACAAGGGACTAGGAGTCAGGATTGGTACTTATGTTGTGGCACAATATCATTCTCTAAGCAGAACTGGATGGTGTATTCCATTTAAATATGTTAGGGTGAACGTGTCTAGCCTGAAATAAATATTAATATTCATGTACATTTCCTTTGTGTTTCAGAACAATGGGTCACTTGCTTGGTGCCAGAATCATAAACAGTGTTCAAAGGTAAGTCCTGTTTTTTTCTCTCTCATGTTACCTATCTGCTTTCAGTCTCTTGTCTGTAGATTAAGTGCTTTTCTTCTTCGCCTGTTTTCAGAAGTGTCTGTTTATATTTTATTTGGAAACCTCAACCTGTAATAAAACACCAAAAATTAAAACCAAGTGATTTACTCTTTCAGGACAAAGGAACCGTGTTTGAGGATATGTATCAAGCATAGTTGAACCAACATAATTCTGTCGTTTTAAGAAAGTTTACACTGGCTAGAAACTGGTGTGTCGTTTGTGGTTTTTTTCAGTATTTATGGTCAGAAGAGAGGAAAACTGTCAATAACTTTAAAATCTTCCTCCAACAGCACCAGGGTATTTCAACATTCAACATTTCATTCAGTTTAGGTATTTAATTTTTATCTTGAACCTGAATTTCTTTGAAAGTATTCTTGATACAAATCCCAGTGACTCTACTGATGCCTCTAGCACTTTAACCCTGAAAGCCTAAAGGGTAGGTGAGCTAATTGTCAACTGATTCTCCTGTGCAAGAGTCTTTCTATGGTGGCTGGATGGAAGCAGCAATGATTTGGGAGCTTTAGGGGGTCAAGTGGAATTGCACATTTGTTGCTGGCTGTTCATAAACATCATGGAAGCTGCATTCATTGGAAATTTGCCTGAAAATGCTTAAGGTTGTATTTTTGTCTAAACATCCTAAAAATGTATTTCTACAATAATTTAGGCCTTTTAACTTCAATAATTATTCTTTATTCATGAAGGTTGTGCTGAAAATGGGATTAAATCTAAGTAGCATTGTTCTGTATTGTTTCAGAAATGCAATCTATGTTAAATGCTGATGCTAACCCTTGATTTTAACACACGTTGATTTCTTGGGTACATTTAAAGAATGAGATTACTCATTCATTAAACTAGCTTCTGTTGACATAAATGGGATTGGAAATGGGCCAATTTTTTGACTGTTCTATTGCAGGTAAATAAAACAAAGTTGATTGCTTTTATCAGTATTAAAATCCAGGGTATAACAATGTCAATATAAGAAAAGCAAGGAACATTTCCTATTAGCTGTGCCACAATGCTAGGGATTTCACTTCTGCAATGGAATCTTATCATTCTTAAAATTATTCTTGAAAATCCCAAACAGATGTGCAAAGGATGTATTTCATGATAACTGAATTGCCTTTTCAGGAAAGCATGAGGGACATGTTCCACAGTGATCCTGATATAATTTTTTTTAAATTTAAGTACGAAGGCTACTGCAGTAAGTAATCTGGAAGATTTTCCAATGGTTTGTGTCTGCCCAACAAAAAAGGAATCGTACAAGAAAAGTAGTCCAGGTTTTAAAGCAGAGCAGAGGTTATAGTAATATATAAATCTCTGAGTCACTCCCAAGTTTATCAATCCACATAAGATGTATATAAGCTGTTACGAATTTTATCTTAAAATTGTATCAATATCTTGAAATGAGTGTAAGAATGCTACAAACTAGTATTGTATTACAAAACAATGATAGTTTAAGTTTTAAATTACTTAACATTTGCTTTACCCTATGTTTTTCATTCTTTCTTAAGAGGGTGATATATTTTCCTTAAGAAAGCAGCTTTAGAAAATATTTAGAAAATGAATATGCCATATTTAGAAAATGAATAATTATAAACTTGGTCGAATTGTTAGCAGAGCTGAGCTTAGGCATAATGTTGTCTTTTCAGGATGGCTTTGATTTTCTGTGTTTTGCAATGCAAAGTTAAACAATTGCTTTAGCTGACTGAAATTTTCAAAGTGATGCAGGGAATTCAGTTAACCTTTTAAAAATGCAAATTCCTTTCACTGCTTCTCAGCACCTTGGTGGAGGAGGTTTATATGAGTGTGATAGGTAGTGGAGGATTCCACAGTGGTGTACTGCTCAACCTTACTACAACTAACATGGAAGGCCTTGTTCGAGATATAAAAGTTGGGGGCAGCCTTGGCTGCAGTGACCATGAGATTGTGGAATTCTATATTGGGCAAGAAGGAAGCAGGGCAGCAAGTAAGATAGTAAGCATGGACTTCAGGAGAGCAAACTTTAGCTTCTTTAGGGGATCTTCTTGGAAGAATCCTATGGGAAGAGATCCTGTGGGGAAGAGGGGTTTAGGAGAGCTGGTTGATCTTAAAGGATCACTTCTGCAAGGCTCAAGAATGATACATCCTGGTGAGCAAGAACTTGGGCAAAGTGGGCAAGAGACCTGTGTGGATGAATAAAGAACTTGTGTCATTACTTGAGTGTAAGTCGGAAATACACAGGAGATGGAAGCAGGGTCAGGCCGGTTGGAATGAATATAGAGAGGTTGTCAGAGTGAGTAGAAATGAGGCAAGGAAGGCCAAGACACATCTGGAATTAATGGAACGGGGACCGTGGTAACAGAGGACAAGGAGAAGGCAGTTACTGAATGCCTTCCTTGCATCAGTCTTCACTAACAAGACCAGCCTTCAGCAACCTCTGACACAGGAGACCCAGGTGAAGGAGTGTTGTAAGGAAGACTTTCTCTTGGTCAAGGAGGGTTGGGTTAGAGAACACCTTGACATCCACGAGTCCATGGGCTCTGATGGAATGCACCCACAAGTGCTGAGACACGTGGTGAACACGATCATCTTTGAATGGTTGTGGCAATCAGGGGAGGTGCCTGAGGACTGGAAGAAAACAAATGTCACCCCTTCAGAAAGCCTTCAGAAAGGAGGACCTGGGGAACTTACCAACTGGTCAGCCTTACCTCAATCTCTGGAAAGGTGGTGGAGCAACTCCCTCTGAAGGCCATCTCTGTCCATATATATGACAAGTGGATTATCAGGAGTAGTCCTTGACCAACCTGATTGCCTCCTACAGGCAAAAAACTTACCTGGATGGATGGGGGAATTCAGTGGATATTGTCTACCTCAATTGCAGCAAGGTTTTTGACACTTTCTCGCAATATCCTCATAAACTCAGGAAGAGTGGATTGGATGGATTGAGAATTGGCTCACTGGCAGATTGCAGAGGGATGTAATCAATGGCACTTGTGGTGTCCCTAGGGCTCAATACTGCACCCAGTATTGTTTATCTTGTTCATCAGTGACTTGAATGAGAGGGAAGTACCACCTCAGCAAGTTCAGTGGCAACACAAAGCTGTGAGGAGAGGCTGATATCCCCAGGTGCTGTGCAGTCCTTCTGAAGGACTTTGACAGGGTGGGGAGATGGGCAGAGAAGAACCATCTGAAATTCAGCAAAGGCAGATGCAGGGTCCTGCACGTAGGGAAGAATAACCCTCTGCACCAGTACAGGGTGGGGGCTGACCTGTAAAGCAGTTTTGTGGAGAAGGACCTGGGGGTCCTGGTGGACAACAAGCAGTCCATGAGCCAGCAGTGTGTCCTTGTGGCCAGGAAGGCCAATGGGATCCTCGGGGGCATTAGGAAGAGCATTGCCAGCAGGTCAAGGGAGGGGATCCTGCCGCCCTACTCAGCCCTGGTGAGACCACATCTGGAGTGTTCTGTCCAGTTCCGGGCTCCTCAGGACAAGAGAGACGCAGAGATCCTGGAGCAGGTCCAGAGGAGGGCAACAAAGATGATTAAGGAACAGGAGCATTTCTCCTATGGGGAAAGGCTGAGGAAGCTGGGATTGTACAGCAGATGAGGTTCCCTCTCAGTTGTCTATCTGAAGGAAAGGTGTCAAGAAGATGGACTTCAGTGGTGCCAAGGACAAGAGGCAATGGGCAGAAACTGATGCACAGGAAGTTCCACGTGAACATGAGGAAGAGCTTGTTTCCTGTGCGGGTGACTGAGCACTGGAACAGGTTGCCCAGAGAGGTTGTGGTGTGTCCCTCACTGAAGATATTTAATAACCATCTGGACTCAACCCTGTGCAATGTGCTCTGGGATGACCCTGCTGGAGCAGGGAGGTTGGACCGGGTGACCCACTGTGGTCCCAGCCTTACTACCCATTCTGTGATTCTGTTCAGTATCTCAGATGGCTGTGAGCAGCAAAATAGGCACCAATGATTTTACATTAAGTTTAATTTAGTAACATATCTGCAGAAGTCTGTTTTTCAAGACTAAGCACAAGAGGACTCTTGAATGCTTGCCCTGTTTTGACGTGTAATTTCAATATGTTAAAATACTTCAGTATAATTAGGACAACTATAGGATTATTATATAAATTGTCATTTTTGCTTGCAATAGTTTCTAATTCACTGCCATCATGCACTCCTCCTTGTCTACTGGCACAGCATTGAAGCAGATTTGTCGCTGTTCGTAGCGAGAGTGGCGAGAAACGACACGATCCAAGTTCAGCAAAAAAGTGGCTCTTTAATTAATTATAAATCGGTTTATATAACTTCGTTCGCAAGAGTAGCATGGTACTATTGGTCCCTTGATCAACCACCTCCTAGAATGATTGGTGGAGGCTATACAACACCCATTTGAAAATATTTTCTTCAGTGTACCATAACAACACTGCACAACAAACTCCAGGTGCAAAGATAAAGGATTAGTTTACAAAACTGTCTTCACTGTTTTCATCTAGTCTGCGTGTGAAAGCAGTGCTCTCACAGAATACTGAGAAAAAGCTGAAGAATTTCTCTGCTTCTAACTTTTTAGCATCCATACAGACTCAATCAGGGCTTTCTTTTTTGTTTCTTGTCAACTGGTTGGCTTCCACTGTTGAGATAAAATTGGCATTGTGGTCAATGAACTTTGTGAACTTTTTTGGAAAAAGATTTGAGACCAAAATTTCTTTGTCCAACTTCATTCATCGATCGCTTGTTGAGTTGCAGATGATTCCTTCCTAAGGCGACAGAGGGCCCAATATGCCAGTTGGCCCCAACCCATAGGAAAATCTGCTGCCTCCCTGGGGCCTGGGGAGGGATGCCATCTGGAAACTTCCTGATCTGGAGCAGTCATGGGCTACTCCTTATTACTGATCTTCCATGTAGGGCATGATGAAGTGGTGACACGTTGTCTGAGGACAATCAAAAAGGCCTTCAGGCCTTGGGATGTTTGGTAAGGGAATCTGAGGCACAAGTTACGATTTCCTCTATGCTTCCAGTCGAAGGCAGCAACATTGGAAGAAACAGGTGGGCTGAGTCTGTTAATACATGGCTCTGTGGCTGGTATCATCACCAAAATTTTGGTTTTTTTGACAATGGAATGGTCTATACAGCATCAGGCATGCTTGTACCAGTAAGGACTTGCCTTTCTCAGGGAGAAGAGTCGCTGCTTGGGAACCAGAGGGGCTCATTGACAGAGCTTTATGCTAGTTGTGATAGGAGAGGGGGACAATACCAGGTTTGTACCTGGCAAGCTGTGGGATGAGAAGAAAAGGTTAAAGGGACAGCATGTTAGCGAGGAGCCCCTGCCAGTGACTCTGAAATGTGCTGGCCACGCTGGAACACACTTGCAGTCTTACGGAGACAACATAGGGACTTCTTATGTAACAGAAACCAACAGGGAAATACCAGAGAATTATCTCAAAGGAATTAAGGGCTCTTTCTTTAGGAAGGCAACATGGCTGACAGGCCAGCCTGAGGTGCCTTTACACCAGTGCATGCAGCGTGGGCAGCAAACAGGAGGAGTTGGAAGCCACCGTGCTGCTAAAAAGATATGACCCTGTTGCCATTTCAGGACAAGGGGAATGGATCCAAACTGTGTTTGTGTAGGAGCATTTCACAGATACTCCTCAGCCCTTCACGTTCCCAGGAGCCACATAAATGTTTCCACTTGCATTGACACCCTCATTATGATTGATACTACGTGGTATAGAATTGTTTGTGTACCGAAGTTCCATTCAGATTTGGTCTAGATAATGAAAGTTAAATAATAGCATTTATTTTCTTTTACTTTACCGGTAGATTGCTGGCAGTCTGTCAGACTTGCTGAGTAATGCAAAGGTGGACTCATAAACAACAGCATGAGGAAGTAGAACTGCAACGTGGAGAGACTGTGAAAAAGAAAGTGAGCTGGATTGGGCTGGGCTTAGTATTTCTTAACACAGTTGTTGGACCAGCACCTGGATCTCAGCTCTACTCATTCCTAGACACCACATGGGTCAAAATCTTATTTGGGAAGAGAACCAGACAAACAGACACTCTCTTCTTTTTTTCCACATACATGACTACATAAAACCCAGTTCCTGTTGCCAACAGCTGGTTCAGCAGAAGAATTGAAATAGAACCTCTGCAGAGTGTTTCGTCTGGTTGGGGAAAGACAGTTAAAGCTGGAAACTGATGGATCTAGTTTTCTTATGCAAGCTGGCCCAAAGTCTTCCATCACAGCAAACTGTTTGGCAAAATATTGCAAAAAAATATATTCATGCCTGTCATCTTCAGACTGTCTTTAAATAATATTTTGACATGGTTTATGTCTGTAGGTAGGCAAATAAAACCTTCTTCGGGCTTATTCCTCCTTTTCCCCTCCAACTAATCATATTTGTTATGATATATCAAACTCTTGAGTTACCTAAGAGATTATTATAAAGCATTATGAGGTACAGGTTATATACAGGATGAAGTATTGTCTGTAATGTATAGAATTCATCTAAACATAATTCAACTTGTTTCCAACACAGGTAGTCAGTCAGCTTTGCTACGTGATTATATGTACATAACTCATTAATACTGGATCAGTTCTTTCTAAATGGAAACATATAAAAAAAAATTAGAATTTTTTATTTTTGGATGAAATGGCAGCTGCTAGGGAGTGAAGAGTAGAACAGGTCAGTTTTTAAAATAGTCTTGGTTGAACATGCGGTGTCTAAACCAGAATGTATAGTGCTGCAGTTGAAAAATATTAATTCACACTTTTTGATAGAGATTTGTTTATAATTTGTTAAAATGATAGGTCTCAGAACTTTTTTCTTTTTTTGAAGAGAGATTTTTTAATTAAATGTCACATAATAAAATCTGTGTGGATTCTAGCTCTTTCTGCAAGTGTAATTCTCAGTGACATTACTGAGAAATTCTGAGAGTTATATGTTCAGTGTTGAGAGAGAAGAATTTTGCCCAGATGTGGTTGTTATTAGGTTTGTGTTTTCTGAAGCTAAGCTTATATATTTTTACTTGCAATACCCAATGTTCACGAGAGTAGAAAATGCTGTTATGGTTTTTATTCTGTGTATAGATGTTGCTATCTGGCAGTTTCATTATATTGCTTCTAAAAATGAAATGTGGTTTACTTCATAGGTTCAGGAGAAAAACAGAAGACATTCACACATTTTCATGACTGTATTTTTTTTCTTATGTATCTCTGACTGCACACAGGTGAAGAGTTGGTTTCATGTGTCATGTTTACTTTGACAGGTAACTTTCCCTTTATGTAATCCACTTAGAATCATTGAATAGTTTGGGTTGGAAGGGACCTTTAAAGGTCATCTAGTCTAATCCCCCTACAATTACCCAGTGAAAGGTTATCTTCAACTGGATCAGGTTGCTCAGAGTCTCATCCAACCTGGCCTTGAATGTTTCCAGGGATGAGGCATCTCCCAATGCCTTCGGCAACCTGTTCCAGTGTTTTACCACCTTCATCATAAAAGATGTCTTCCTTATATCTAGTTTAAATTTACCCTCTTTTGATTTAAAACTGTTACTCCTTGTTCTATTGCAACAGATGCTGCTAAAAATTTCAGTTCCCATCTTTCTCATAAGCCCTTCTTAAGTACTGAAGGGTTGTGATAAGGTCCCTCTCTTCCCTTGAAGGCTGAATGACTTCAATTCTCAGAGCTGCTTCTCATGGAAGAGGTGCTTCTCCCATTTGATCTTTTTTGTGGCCCACCTCTGGACCAGCTCTAAGATATATTTCCTGTGCTGAGGACTTAAGACCTGGATGCAGCACTCAAGGTGGGGTCTCACTGAAGCAGAGTAGAGGGACAAAATCACCTCCCTCAATCTGTTGATCACACTGCATTTAGTGCAGCCCAGGATGCAGTTAGTGCAAGTGCGTGCTGTGGGCTCATATGCAGCTTTTCATCCACCAGTACCCTTAAGTTCTTCTCCACAGGTAAGCTCTCAATCCCTTCATCCCCCAGCCTGTATTGATACAGAGGATCATCTGACTTAGGTGCAGCACTTTGCATTGGGTCTTGTTGATCCTCATAAAATTCCCATTGGCCCACTTTTTGAGCTTGTCCAATTCCCTTTGGATGGCATCCTGTCCTTCAAGCATGTCAGTCGCACCACACAGCTTGAAGAGGATCTCTCCCCCTTGCAGAGGGTCTTCCTTAGGGCCCCCTCACTCCTGCTATGCCACTGATGATAATAATAAGCAGTACTGATGCCCAGGGGTCTGGTGACCTCTAGGGAACACCATCCTCTGGATCAGACCAGCCAACGAGTTTCTCTTCTATGAGAGTCCACCTATCAAATCAATCTCTCCAATTTAGAGAGAGGAATGTTGTGAGAGACCCAGTTAAAGACCTGATTAAGCCAAGCCATGCCATGTGTCTCAAATCACCTCCCTGTCCTCCATGTGCCTTAGCATAGCTTCTAGAAAGATCTGTTCCATGATTTCCCAGGCACAGAGATGAGGCTGACAGGTTAGTAGCTCCCAGAGTCCTTCTTTCTACCCTTTTCAAAAATGGGTGCAATGCTTCCCTTTTTCCAGTCACCTGGGTCTTCACCTGTCTTCTATGACTTTTCAAATATTATGGCAACTACTTCAGCCAATTCCCTCAGGTCTCTGGGGTACATCTCATCAGGTCCCATAGACTGTGCATATTCAGGTTCCTCGGGTGGTCATGAACCTGATCTTTAGTTACAGTTGGAGCAACTTTGCTCCTCCAGTCCCTCTCTTGCAACCCATCCACTCAGGAGGTGTGGGGGAAAAAAGGTTGCCTTTGAAGTCTTAGAGGAAAAAAGTTAATACCCCAGCCTTCTCCCTAACCGTATTTGGCCAAGTCCTTATACTCTTGTCAGGATAGGTGTTCATACTTCCACTGCCTGTGCATTTCCTTCTTGCCCTTTAGCTTGACCAGGAGGTCTCTACTCATCTCTGCAGGCCTCTTGCCTTCCTTTCTTGATTTCTTACACTTGGGGATTGAGAGTTCTTGTGCTTTATGTAACATGTCCTTAAAGGTCTGCTAGCTCTTTCCTGGTCCTTTGTCCTTTAGAGCAGTTTCCCAGGGGGTCCTGTTGACTAACTTCTTGAAGAGCCGGAATTTAACTTTCCTAATATTTAGGGTCCTGACTTTATTCTTTACCTGACCCATATCCCTCAGGACTGCAAACTTCACTAGAGCATGAACATTGCGTCCCAGGCTGCCTCCAACCTTGATATCACTGATTAACTCACTTGGATTAAAGCATTACAATAACCATTAAATTTGATGGTCAGTCTTTCCCTAACCGCTGTATGTGGATTTAAGAACTACTTGGTATGTGAAATACTATCAAAACCTGGCCTAGGAAAATAGTCTGCAAGGCCAACTCAAGTACTTCAAGGGTAACGACTTTGCACTGGAGGTTTACTCTTTTTGTAAATGGCAATAAACTGTTTTATGTTGTGTTTTGAATTCCTTCACTGACTTAATCTTTGCTGTTGGATTTAACTTTGACATCTTTACATAATTCCTGGGTTGGGTTTTTTTGCCTCTCCTTAACTTACCCTCTGAAAATTTTTATGTGGTATTTTGTCTCTTTGTCTCCACTAGTGTCACTATTCTGTATGCCCATCTATCTGTTTCTTAAAAATCTATCAAAGAATCAGTGAATTGTTGTGGTTGGAAGGAAAACCCTCTTAGATCTTCTAATGCAGGGTCAGCTAGAGCAGCTTGTCCAGGACCACATCCAGTTGGATTTTGAGTATCTCCACACGTAAAGACCACAACCTCTCTCAGCAGCCTATTTCAGTGTTTGACTACCTGCACAGTAAAACAGTTTCTCTATTTTTAATTTGTGCCCATGACCTCTTGTTTAGTCCATAGGCATGACTGAGAAGAGCCTGGCTGCCTCTTCTTCATTGCATCCCAATGGATATTTATAAACATAAGTAAGATCCCTCAGAACCTTTTCTCCAGGCTGATCAGTCCCAGATAT
This sequence comes from Eulacestoma nigropectus, assembly GCA_013397775.1. Classification (NCBI taxonomy): domain Eukaryota; kingdom Metazoa; phylum Chordata; class Aves; order Passeriformes; genus Eulacestoma; species Eulacestoma nigropectus. The sequence goes on along the minus strand of VZTE01006390.1, from coordinate 485,846 downwards.
CTGAGCTTCTCTGTATATGGCAGGTGCTCCAGCCCCTTGATGGAATTCTTGGCCCAATGTATTCTACTTCTTTTCTACTTGTGCTTTCTAAGCCCCAAATAACTCCTGCCTGCTGCCATTTGCAAAGCTCCTGTCCTTAAAATCCCACTGCCTTCTTCTGTCTTACTAGCAGCCGTTCTTGCTAAACTGTATGTAAATGCACAGTTTTCACTGTTCCTGCTCCATTTTTCCTGTTTGTTTTTACAGTGTGAGCTCCGCAGTTCCAAGGCTGTTCTTCTCAAGTACTTGGAAGTGCTGAGCATATAACAGGTGCTTCCCTATAAAAACAACAGTAAGAGTTGATTGCTGCTGAGAGTCACATGAAAGGGCAAAGAGTCCTGCATTGATGCTGGCTTAGTGAAAAATGTATTTTACCCCTAAGGTAGGGGGCAAGGGGGATGAAGTGACTGGGAAAGGCATTTCAAGAGAATTTGTGAAGTAGACAATTTATTTTTTTTACAGCTCCTTATACAAGGTTTTCTTTTTGTAGGCAACTGAAAGTCAAGAGACCAGCAGGCATAATTTAGAGCTGCATGTGCCATGGCATTTACAAGGACTGGAGATAAATGGGGATCATCATAATGCACTGTGAATTGCAATACAACTTTCTTGTTCCCAGTAGCCAAGGCAGTGGTCCCTGATTGATTGATTCTGTGGGAAGACTGAAAGGCTATTTTTTGAATTTTCAGAACTGAAAGGAAAATGTGAAAATAAAGATAAACAATTTACAAATTCTGCAGCCAAATAAACAGACTGACTGTCTCAAAAAGACAGTTTACTTTCTTTTTAGAATAATACACACTTCTGAATTCCATATGCGAGAAATTGTTTCAGGCTTCCAGCTGAGCTCTTTCCAAAGATAATGCAGGTGGAAAGATGAGTTAATGGTTTAGACAATTAGAGATTTGATGCAGTCTTCCATCTGTCAAAGCCCACTGAAATGAAAGCTCACAGTTTTAATTTGTGCCTCCAGCATCTAACTCAGTCTGAAATGGTGTCAGCGATTTGCCCTGCCCACAGTAGTGTTATTCTTATGTTAAGCATTCTGTGCACACATGCTGAGAGACTTCTATCAAACATATTAGTGTGCATTTGAGAGGTCATTAGCCTGAAGTAGCTGGAACATTCCAGGTTTCTTAGCCAGGAAACTCACATCTCTGCTGGAAAGTGTGTTGAGCCACTGTTATTTACACAATAAAGCTAGAGCAGGATAGGGATAGCTTTGTGAAGTTTAGCAGGAATAGTAGTACCCTGATTTAAGTGGCACCCATAAAAGGGTGAGATAATGAATGTTTTGGTTTTTTGTCTAAGAAGATGGAATGAATAAAAATTTCTTTCTTGATTTGCTAGACAGACTGTTTTTCTTTCATCAAGTAAAAGCTAAGGTAAAACCATTTATTAGAATCAGGGTTCATAAGACTTTATCAGATTATTGTTCTGCTAAATAGATAAAAAAGTCATGAGCATATAAGAAATAAGATATATGTGATACTTATTGTTTGCATTCTTATGTATTTTTTTTTTATTATATTAATCTATAAAAAGGTAGAGAGGACTGAGAGAACCATAGTGGTTAGATGATTAAAGCTGTACTAGCTAATAAATAGGGTGACTGAAGTTTCTGGATGTTTGTGTTTGGGGAAGTAGAAGAGAGAGCTTTGTGATTCAGTGTTGATGTTTATATGAAAGCATTAGTGTATAAGTGTGCTGTGATTACAGGAATCCCTTTGTTTCTAAGGGCCTTGAGAACTCACAAATAAACAGAATTAAAATCCAAACAATATTTGCAGTACTCTGTAATACTCTGATGTATTGCTCTATATTTGTAAATATCAAGTTTTATTTTTTTGGGTATTGAAAAAACAGTTGTGTTAGAACATGAAAGAAGGGAACATGAAGTAAGTTCATATTCTTTACAATTGCCACATTGGAACACGTCAGTCATCCTTCCAGTCTAATACTTGTGTTACCAGCTAGATTCTCCATGGATAAGTAAACCTGTAGGTCTGGAATAACCTACTGCTAGAAAAAAACTTACTTAAGCACTATTACTTATTTTTGTGTGATACTGTGCAACCTAAAGGATATATCCTTTTCAGAACACTAGTTTTGGCTTCTCAGCTCTTGCTGCTTACTGTTTTGCTCACCTTAAATGTTTTGCCTTGGAAGAACAGACCTCAGGACTTTACGGAAGGTGTTTTGCTTGATCTTCACTCTGAATGATGCTGCTGCTAACTTTCTGTCTCTAGGACAAATGGTTAGAATCAAGTTTTCCCTTGTTAAAAGGTTATCACGACTGCCAGAGCCCTTATGAGGGATAGGGAGGAAAGGATCAGATTGGTTGTATGTCCCTGTAGCCCAGGTTTTTGTTAATGTGGAATTTTGCTGAGGTCCTCACTGATCTTCAGCATGGGTTTACAGAAAAATTTGGTTCTTTTAGAGCTTGCTCTTTTGTCCAGTTGTATCTGTTTTAAGGAGGTAATCAAGTCTGATCGCTGTGCAGTTTGAAATTTGAGCTCCTGAATACTGAGCAAACCGAGCCAATGCTGAGCATAACCAGCTGAAGATTAAGTAACCCTCTTTCACAGATAAAGGACACAAAATTGTCATTAATGACTGAATTGTGCCAACACTGGCTTTGAGGGTAATAGCATAGCAGTCTCAACTCTGTTCTCAGAAAAGCAAGTGCTGGCTTTAGACTTTAAATCTACATACACTGTGGTATATAAAGACATACACTACAGCTAAAGGGAGAAATGTGTGTGTGGGGGTGCACACTTATAAAGAGAACAGATATTTATTGAAGCTGGCATGCTGAAGCACTAAATGCTTCTTTAACTTAGCTTTATCTGCTTCAGTGAACACTCTTCAAAATCCGAGGATATTCGGACTGCAGAACCCTTTATTTTGGAGGTATTTGTGCACAAAAATAATCCCTTCGTAGAAACTTTTGAAATACCAATGCAGCCGTGCAGCCTAATCAACTGTAAATTTTTGTCATCTAAAAAGCAGTTGATTAAGTAATCTAGCAGAAGGATGATTACCATTGGATCAACACTGGTCAGACAATAAAGACAGACACTACTACTGAGGCTAAGGAGAATTAGCAGTAAATCTGCTTGAAAACAAGCAAAAGATTTCTCTTTCTAAATCTTCAGTTTTACCAGGTCTCTCACCACTCAGTTTGCTCAAAGCTCGTACATATTTTTTTCTCATCTTTCAATAACTTTGCATGTTATATGCAGAGGGAAATATGTGACATGAAAGTGTATTTGAGATTTTGATTTCCCAAATACAATCTTAGTTCCCAAAGCTCAGCTGCCTAAATTACTATTAGGAAATTTTAATAGCTCAAGTAAGTCGGATTCTCTGTACAAAATTTTTAAATTTGCAGTTGAGATGAGAATCTTAATTTTATCTTATTACATTACATTTCATTAACCTAATTAATTCGTAGTGCAAAACAGGCTGTAATAGTCTGTTTAAATGTATGATCCTTTTCTCCTCTTGTGGGAGACAGTTGCAGAGTTAGGTCAAGTGCAGCTCTAGTTAAGTGACAAAGACAAAATGTACTTGCGTTGACCTTTAATGTAGTAATAAAATACATTCAAGCCACTCCAAAGGGATGTATGTCTGTATCTTAACCCTGACTTTAAAAAGAGTTTTGATTGACTAGACCCAGGGCATTATTCAAAACCCACTGAAGTAAGGAATACTGACTTTCAACAAGCTTTATACCAATCTATAAGTTAAGATTGTGCTTTTTCAAGTGACCTCCCTTGGAATTTCTCCATTACTGTAATATTGAAGGAGATGTAAAAGTGTGCCTAGGTAGATGGAGTTACTGTGCTGAGAGGAAGGCAACTGTCTTTGAGGCACACAGACAAGGATATAAGTGCCCTTTTCTCCACTCATTCATTGAAATTTAAGGAAAACATTAAGCTGGAAGTGAGAGCTATGTCTGTTTTCTACTTTTGAGTGCCTGCAAAGAATTGGAAAGCTGTCTGAGCACAGAAGCATGGTCCATCCTAAACCAGAAATTTCAGGTTTTATTTTGTAGCACTAGCTGTGATATTTAATCAGACACTAAGGAGTTAATTGCTGTTTAGCACTGACTGTATATTAGAATAACTCTCTATGCACAACAGACAAAAATGCTTCTGAAAGGGTGCAGTGTTAAAGAGCGAGTTTTATGCTATGAATTTTAAGTAGATCCCCTCATTGAGTTTCCTTAAAAAGTTCTGCTTAAAGTCAGTTCAGGGTATAGTCTCAGGTTAATGGGTCAGAAAGGTAACTGGTTCTGACAGTTCTTCCATAATATTCACATCTACTATATGGATTACAAGCATACATTCTGATCTTAGTCATATCAAATATTTTTAGCTATTTCAATAGCCTGAAGCATTTAAGTGTGCAGTGGCAGTATATAACTATACAGATAGAAGTCCCAATATGGAGATAGTGACAGGAAAATATTTGAGCCTTTTTTCTGATACCAAAAATTTTCTGAAGTCTGCAATGGTTCTAAAGGCTGTTTCCTGCAGTCTAATTTAAAATTGGTTTGCATCTTCATTTTATACAAGTGAACAGTTCCTTGGGGTGTAAAGTGAAAGGGAAAATCATAGCCATATTTCTTGAATGTTGACACGTGCACCTAATCCATATGAAGCAGTACTTTGGGTTCATGTTCAATGTAAGGAGCTGCCCATGCAGAAATGCCATCAGGATCCACTACACTGAAATGAAAGAAGACATGGATAACTATTCAGCCTTGTACTGTTTGGATGCTGGTGTATGTGGGTACAAAATGGATTTCTTGTTTCAGGAAAGTGTTTTCAGTTTATGCATTTAGAAATTAAAGGATGGCTGTAATTAAATCTGTAAAGGAATTCTTTTCCTTTGGAGTGTGAACCAGAAGACTGAGTTATGAACAGGGATCTTTTCCCCAATATATCTAATACTCTGTTTGCTTTAAGTTGTAAAACCTATGGGTTCCAACAAGTGCCAGAGTTTGCAGCCTCTGACTTTAAATAAAGAATACAGCTGACTGTTTATTTTTCTCATAGAGGTGATATTGTTGTCTCCAAAATATATTAAATTTCAATATCCCCAATGAATGAACAGGAAAAGAAAACTGAGTTACAGCACTTGGGATTTGAACTGCACCCTCCAAAAATAGAATTTTTCCAGAGCTAGGAATGAAGAATCAAATTTTAAAGCAGTTCATATTAGGAATGAAATATTCTCATTTTTATGGCTTATGTAAAACATTTCTCTGTATTGTTACTCACTGAACTTTGAGCACTTTCGGAAGGGAAATAGACTTAATTTTGTTTTACATAAATATGATGACCCTGCTAGCCCTAGTAAACAACAAAACATTGGTTAAACAGTAGCTACGACTTTATAATTTTTTTTAAGCTTTTGTCCACCTAAATCAGACTTTAACATTACATGGATTCTCATGTGTTGCTTTTCCTAAATCTGGAATTCTTTCAGAATGAAAGAATTGAACACAATGCAGGGCCCCAAACGCATCCCGTGCCTGGTCCATGCAGTTTATTCAGAGGAGAACTAACCAAGCTTTCATGTGGGAATGTGCATGGGAGGTATGGTCGGACCCAGCAGGCAGAGCTCAGTCTGGCTACACTTGTTAATTTTTGTTTGGTTCTGGACCATATTGTTGAGTGATATCTGAGGATATCATTATTCGCTCGCCAGGTGGCAGGTCTAAAGCTCCTAAAGGGCCAGGAGCAAGGGGGGAATTGCAGTTTTTTGGGTGACATTTTTGAAATGTTAGGATTTATAGCTGTAAAGAAGCATAGAGACAATGAGAGCTGATGACTAACTATTTAAATCAATGAAAACAGAACGAAACCTGTCTTTGCCACTTTAGAAGATCATTGGCTCAGCAAATTTTTCTTAAAGAAATGCTGGATTTTCAGAGAAAGACTCCATCGTCATTCCACTGGTGATCTCTTCTGCACATATATTATTCAGTGTTCCATTTTCCTTCCGTATTTATTGTTGAAGGTATCTGCATGACAGAAGTATTGTGTTTCTTTAGAGTTCGGCTATTCCTGCTGCACAATTTCCTTATCCAAAGCCATGTTTCACTTTGTGTCATAAACAACTCCTTTGATAATTGTAACCTATGTTTTTGGTGGGGCCACAATACAGAAAATAATCCCCTTTTAATTGCTTATTTTCTTCAAAAGATGAATTAAATTGTTCTGTTTCATTACTGAATATTTTAAAATTAATCTATAGTTAAATAACACATTTGAATAACAAATGAGTGTTTTTTTAAAAAAAGGTATTTAGTTGGTAGCTTTCTTGCCTTATTTTTTCCTTTTAACTTCTACCCCTCCCATTAAATAAACTGAAACCAGGAGAACTAAATTGGTGTGGCTTTATTGTGGAAATGCATTTTTTGTTAAATAATAATAGTGGTACAAAAATCATAACATGCACTTCATTCACAGTAATACCCGTCTGTAGGGGAGTAATCAGATTTTCGTGTTTTCTAGGTTTAGTAAGTGTTTGAATGTATTGCAGATTGAGGACTTTAATTCCTTAAATGGCAAGTAAGTAGGTCATCATCATCTTCAGGGAAAGACTTATTTGTCCTCATTATTCCTGGGTCCAACATTATGCAAATTTGCTTTGTAATACACTTGAAAGTAGTTATTGTAAGGAAGTGGGTGTATCTATAGGCAGTACTTTAAAGATTTTTATCCTGCCAACATCAACAGCAAAATAGTTTTGCAAACACTATTCATATGCATGAATGTTTTTAATTACTAATAGGGGAAGATTGAATTAATTAGAAGTTCAGCTTTTCTTCCCCCTTTTTACTAGTTCTATGGTAGAAAGATTGTCAGATGTAATACTGATTTAAAAGGGTTTGTGAATTGTATGGTGCACTTAATAGCCATTTAAACTTCTACTTTTGGCAGATTATATAAAAATATTAAAGGACATTCATGGTACTCTATAAAAAGAAAAGGTAAGGGCACAGCGGGGTGGTGAAAGAGCAATGAACAGGCAGCATAGCAGTGTAGGCAAATCACATACTTGCATCTTTACCAACAAATGATGGGGATCATTCCTGCCCTGCTGGCAGGATCCTAGTGGAGGCTTTTTGCACCTCTGCCATCTGCCTACCACACCTTCCTCTTCTTAGAAAAATGAGTTGTGTTTTTAATTGTCTTGATCCTATATTAAAAAAAATAAATAAATAAAAAGAAAAAAAGTTGTTCACCATGGAATTGAAAGAAGAAAGAAAGTGCCATATTGTAATAATTTGAAAGTTTTTTACCCCCACAGTTGTCAGTTTTCCGGGTAGATCAGTGCAATTCAAACAATTGCGTATGTGGCAATTTTAAATCATGTTTGCACAGAAACTCACTTGATTGATCAGTTAGACTGGGGTGACATTTTAAGGGCATTGCAGTTTGGTTTTTTGGGTTTTTTTTCCTAGGGAAAGGCTGAAAAACCTCTATATAGTTGTACTTTTTATTTTAGTTTTATCAAATAGTGAATTTAGGGAAAAGCTCTTGAGGATGTTTTATTATGCTGTCATGGAAAGCTAGTGCATTTTTTCTTTATTGCTAACATTTGTTGGGTGATGACAGGTTATCAAACAGTACAGAACTGTTTAACACCTTGGAAGAAGACAATAAAGAAACTGGTGACACTTGCTTAACAAGAAGCACAGTGTGTTTTGGGAAATCTGTCAGTGAGAAGACAGGCCTGTAAAGATGTCAGGCCTGTTTTGACCTTTCCGCCCCTTGTTTGTATTCTACTGTTTCAGCTTGCAAATGACTCCACATTTGGTACTTGAATTGAAAGTAGGCATCGCATAACAAGGAAAGGACATGAATAAGTTTCAGAAATGTATTGCGAAATGGGCAAGATGGATATTCAGAAAATGATTATGCATTTTGTTCATGGCTCCATGATATTATTAAAGGAAATAAAAATATTTTTCTTATTTAAATAAATTATATATGTAGTTCTTTTGGGGTGGTCTGTCAAAGTGGTAGATGTTGCATTAAATCCAGCAACTGCTGAAGCATGGTACTGTGTGCCTACAGTAATCGGAGCTCCTCTGTAATGATGTATGACATTCACTTTGCATGCTCAGTGCTATATTTTATCCAGCATTTGGATAGCACGATATTCTGACCTTGTCTGATTGGTGATCTCATTTTCTGTGAATGTTGCAAGAACAGTAAACAAAGCCTGGAAGAATTGTCAAGCTGACAAGTTGTATTGCTCTGTATCTTTTCAAGACAAAGCCACAGAAATTTATGTGTCTTGACACCTTTGTCTCTTATATTAAGAAAGCTTTAACTAACTTCCTTGGTTCTATAGTCTACCATCTAAAAATGCCACATCTTATAAAGAGAACAGGTAGACAGGCTTTTAAGGAGAGACCTCAGAGAGACAGAATAAATTAGGAAAAAACAGCAGCAGCTAAATTGTGGAAGGAATCCCAAGACTAACAAGAATGCCTCATAAGAACAGTGTATGAAACATTTAAATGACACTTCTGTATTAAAATTTATAAATAGCTATGAATTAAGCTAGTGTGTAAATATGTTTGACAAATATGTTGAGCAGGAGAATAGTTTTTTGCATGAATCCCATAGCCATTTACAAATGTCAGTGGTTGCAGGAATGCTGAAATGGTTTTGTTTTATTGTGTTTTCCTTTCACCTTCCTCTCTCACTCCCTCAAGAAACCTATAAAAGAGAAATGTTCCACTCTGTTAAAACCATATGGGGGTTTTGCATCTGGAAAATTTGAACCTAAATCTGTACGTAACTTACTTTCAGTTGAATATTTTTCTTGTTTTATTTGCATTATTTAAATTCTGTGTTTGAAAAATAAATTCTTGGATCTAAAATTGCATCTGGATAATGCAGTTGTACTTTGCTTAAACTGGCTTTTGTAACTATTTTTGCTTTTAATGGGAAGTTGCTATTGACAATACACATCTTCAGCAGGTATTTATAAACAATGAGAATTTCGAAAGTGAAGGAAGTATATAGCTAAGTGACAGTCTGAATAGAAAGTGGGATTACAGCATGCTTCTGCTGGGATTTGGGTGTAAGGTCTCTAATTTATTTATAACAAAGTTAATTCATCTTCTAGTTGGGCAGTTAAATACTGAGGACATCTCTTTTTGGAGTCGTCTTATGCTTCAGCCAATTGACAGAAGATAAGCTTCTGTGCCCATCCCTCCCAGCACTTTCAAAGCGCAGTGGAGCTTATTATATGTGAATGACTCATACACAGGGTGGAACAAATGCACCATTGGTAGCCTACAGAGATAATAACACTGACCTCCGGTCATTTTACAAGGGAACTCTCTCGTGTAGGTCGACTTCCCACTGCTTTAAACCCAACCTAAATAGACTATTCACAGGCAACTGGATTGACAGATTAGAGATTTATATGCACAAGTGTAGGCATTAGCAGCATGGTCTCTGCACATCAGGACATGAGAAGTAGTTGAAATATCTGACCACTAAAAGCAGAGGGACATTTTTCTGTAAAGAAGTAGGTTTGTAAACTTTCTTCAGACTTAGTGAAGTATGGGCAGTAGGGCAGTCATAAAAGTCCAAGCTTGCAGTCTCTGTTTATGCAGGACTTCCAATAATATGAAATTGTTTGGAAATAAGGGTTATGATAGCACTGCCGCTTCACAGGGGAGGTTGGAGTAGGTGAAAAGAAGACAGGATTTTAGGTTCTAAGTCAAAATACTCTTTTTGCTTTCTCCTCTTCAGTACATATGTACACACAAAGTGAATAAGCAGAAATAATTTTGTAAAAGTATGAAGTTTAACATTTGTCAAATTGTACCAGTTTTAGAAGGAGCTTATGATACTGAATTTCAGCTTAAGAATACGAAAGTGATAATGTGTACTAATTCAAATTTTTATACAAGGTATGGTCTAAATGTGTCAAATATCTTCATCTTTCAACTGTGTTAATGCTCATGAAGTACAATTTGTCAGTAGAACTCTTCCACCCAGTGTATACTAGAAGTTTAATTTCTGCCTTTCTTCAGAAGGAGACGTGTTCAATTGCCTGATTTTAACAAAAGGTTATATTGAAAGGAATGATTTCAAAGCAGATGACAAATTACTGAAAAGACATTTTTATTGTACAATAGCATGCTCCCACAAAGAAAAACAAGGGGTGAGGGGAACACAACACTGCTCCCCTCCAACATTCCCTAACACCAATTTAAGGAAAAACACATTAAGAGACAACCTTCTGTGGATTTCTTCTTTTCATTTCTTTTAAAGGATGAGAATCTTAACAGATTCTTTTTTTTTACCTGGGCCCTTCAGTAGAGAACATTAGGACATGCAATTGGATCTCCCCAAAAAAGTTTGTTTTTTAAAATTATTATTCCTGTTATATTCTGTCTGCAGAATATGTGGCAAGTGCATTGATGATACTTGATTTACAGACACAGAAGTAATAAAAATGTGTCAAAAATCTGTTTGAAGGAAAATTGTGAAACAAACGAGAGTTTCAATCCGAGTGTAGATAAACCAGCCTGACCCCCTTAGTCAGCCTTTATGTGGAATATCAAAATTTTCAACTAGATCTGATAATATAATTATAAGGAAAACATATCATAATGTGATGTGTTTTTAAGATGTTAATTATCTAAATCTGTTTTGATACCATAGTTCCTGACTTATACTGAAAGCAGTGAAACTTTCCCTGCTTTTTTCACAAGTTTGTATGCTCTGAACTTGTTCATTTAATGCCTGAGATTTGTAATGCAGTATGCAGATTGTCAATGCAGTTTGTCTATATCTCTATATTTATTTGAAAATAATAAATTTTTATTCTCACTGAAGCAAGTGAATTGATATTGGCAGTGACATTCAATTACGTGGCCCAGGAGGCTTTTCTTGAGACCTGAATCCAGAGATCTTGGTCATACCTCCCAGCGAACTAATCAAGCATAGCAATTTCCTGGGTCTTTCCTTACTTTGTATCCAGGTAAAATTTGGTGAAATTCAAGACATTGCAGACATACAAAGTCTTCCTCCAGTTCATTGAACTTGCAGTACCATCTCTGCAGATAGTGTAATTCTGAAGCTAAACAGTGGTTCTCCACTTGGAGTACTTATTACTACTTCAGGATTTGCTTTTCCTTGTTGATGCAGAAATACTTACAGAGGGTTACAGCCTGAGCTCCTAGAACCTGTAGAGTGCTATTTGCAAGAATGTTTAGATAAAATGGCTATACATGTATAAACTCTATCTTACTGAAGGATTATGTCTGTCTAAAATACTAGGATGACAGTAAACTTCATGTTGCTGTTTATAAAACAGGTTAAATATCTGTTAGTCACTGATATTTCTAGTTAGGCAGAAATTACAAGAAAAAATTACTAAATGCTTAATGTTTCTTTATTTATCTTTTTGTCCAGTAGCTAATTCGTGTCTAAAAGTGCATCCTCAACTAGTGCTTGTGCCCAGGCATACCCACTCTGAAGCATTCCCAAGGGTTGCCCTTGGCCAACCCTTAAAACACAAAGGCAGTTTGGTGGCTTTTTATGACAGTATCATTTAATTTATCTCTAGTGTTACTTTTGTTCTGGTGCTTCTGTTCTATGGTGGAATAGACACTCTGTGAAGACTGAGCATATCTGTAATTGTAGTTATGTTTTTTATGTATAGTGCTGTAGTCTTCTGTTGAATAATGTTTATTTGCATGGGAAATGTGGGAATTATTTCTTATGGAGCTTTTGTACATGTAGCTATATGGCATCTTAATAGAATCAAAGAATGAGCCTGCTCTCTAGTATAAAAGCATATATGATAGCAACACTTTCTTCTTTCTATATAGATACTGAACAACTTGGACTCTGCTTTGAGCAGAGGGAGTTGGACTAGATGCTCTCCAGAGGTCATTTCCTTCCAGCTTTAACTATTCCATGTTACAGCTATAGGTATCATCTTGAAGTACTCCACAAATTAAAAAAACAGACCCTCTGATTGTTCATAACGTGCTTATTCGGACAACACATTTCTTACCAGCCAAATTAGGGGGTTTAAGATGCAAAATTGAAAAGGGGAGATATGAAATATAAAACACAAACAGAAGAGTAGGCAGATACTCTCTTCATTATCCAACATAAAAATGTCTATTTCCTTTGAAATGCAGATTTTGTTTAAAAGAGGAAAAAGAAGAAAAGCAGCATTTAATTCATATTCAGGTTAATGTGAATATTTTAAAGGAATGGATAAAACACCTTGGAGGAGAGGGATGTGCTAATTTTAGGTTTGCACACGCTGTTTTTTGAGCTGCAAGAAAGTATCATTGGTTAATTTTTAGCAGTCTACATCACTGAGGAGTATTGCAGCTAGGACTGATAGTTATTTGGTCACTTTATAGTTGCAGGTGACTTTATTCATAAGGGGACACCGCTTGCACTTCTGTTATTCACAGTTGTAAGAGGAATAGAGAAAAAAATATAAGTTATTCTAAACTGAGTTGTGATATGACCATATTGTTATTACATAGAGTTATGCCAGTGCTAATTTTCACACTAGCTACCCTGCTAAATGGTGTCTCTTTTTGATTTACATTCACTCTTACTGCTTGTGGGAGGCCACCTTAAGTCCATGGATGAGAAGTAAATCAATCACTTTTTCTCCTCTCCTTTGAAACTTGTAATTTACCTTCAGCTTCTTCTCTTACCATTCTTCTAGTTCAGCTGGTTGGGCTTTCTCACAGTGAGCTTTCATTTAGCAGTTGTTCAGAGTTCAGGTTTGTGCAGTGCTAACCAGGTAAATTCTCCTGCTAGCACAACACATACCTTTCCTTCAATCTGGGCTACAGATTCTGGTTTGTGCACTGTGCTTCCTGGGATTCTTATAGTACCACTGAAGATGTTACTGTCCCCTAGCTGTTTATCATTTTTTCCCCCTCTGCACTATCCCTGTGATTACTTCTTCTCCACTCTGCTGTTCCACTGAGCACGTCCTAACCTGTTTCACTCAAAACAAGTTAATCTGGACAAATTTACGGTTTTTGATAAGCAGCCTAATTTTGACTGGAAAAAGTCAAAAGACCCACCTGCCTGAGGAAATCTCAGGGTATTCTGTTCTGCAGAGAGTACAGCAGGAGACAGAGGTGGGATATGGGGGTCACCACAGCAAAATCTGAACGTAGTACTTAAGGCTTGGAGGTATCTCTGCTGTCACCCAGGGATAGAAAATTATTTTAAATGGTGAATTGCTTATAGATGACTGTAACTTAGGTAGGAGTGAGATTCTTTTGATTTACCTGCAGTTGAAAAATGCATGTTCTTATTGCTGATAAACTTTGAGTCGTCTTGGCAAGTTCTGTATTCTATAACTTCCCTGGATCTGTAAAATGGAGTAATATATACCTTGCATGGACGTCATTGGAAATACATAGATATCACTAGGTTTAACCAAATACATAGGTATCACTAGGTCTGCTGTTGTACTGAAATATAATTCCATTACATACATTTGACACCACATACTTGGGTTTATCTAAGAATTGAAATTTGTCATGAGAAGAAAGCTGTGGTGTTTGAAATTAAATTAATATTTGTATCCTGCAGTTGTCTTTGTAGAATGAACTGTTTCAGTGAACATAGGAATCTTTTACTGTCCAATGTCTTTGTTAGCAGTGTGCACCAGCTCAAGTCTGTTATGATTTTATGTAAATCAGCAGTGAGAGACACGAAAGAAAGAAATATGAATACACAACACATTAACAGAATAGCAGCCGAGGGCAACTCTGGTGGAAGGGAGGCTTGATTTCTTGTCAAATGTCAGTCTTACTCTTATATTGCTTTTTTTTTTCCCCAAGTAAGAATAAGACAGGAAAGTTATTTTTAGGCTACACATGCAGGCATGTAGGGTGCTGGTCACTAGTGTCTTTGTGGATAATACCACTGAATTCTAGAATTATTTTTCATGGCATCTGGTCTAGTACAAGAAAGAAAGAAAGAGTAGCAAATAACATAACAATGAAAAGGACTCATTAAACTCTCTACCAAGAAAATAATGAACACTTTTCACAGTTTCTTCTAATTATAGCTGTGTTTACATTTTATTGTGCTAAGTAGGAAAAGGATTACACTATATTAGTATAAATGGCTTTCCCAAAGTGGAATCTTTACTGGAATATTTATGGACTATACAACGTGTCATAATGTAAGATATGATCTTTTTGACAAGGTTTACATTTTGGATTGATTCTGGGTTTTTTCACTTCTTTTGGATGATAGCTGACACCATGATAAACTGATAGGAGTGAAATAATTCTGCCATACTTTGTTTTTCTATTTCCAGCACTACAGCTAAATAGATAAAGAGCTTGATTCTTCTTATATGTCAGCAACTGCTCTAACAGATTGTTTTAAATTAATGTCCTCTTAATAACACTTGATAAGTTAATTCTAATTTAAAATATACACTGGTGTGTCATGAACATTTACTGTGTTGATTGTAGAAAACTCCTATGTGGCTAACAATAGACAGTGAACTTCTTGCAGTTTATGGGTGTAATGTCTTTTGATAACAGTTGGCATAATGGAGCAAGAAAATGACTAGTAGATGGTGGCCTACATAGTACTTTTCCTACTTGCACTTCTATATAACTCCTTGCTATCCTGACTGAAGCAGTCACATGCTGCTGTGTAAATCATCTCAGTCTTTCTAGAGATGATGGTTGAAGTTTGATGATGGAGATGCAAAATGTTATGAAAGTAGCGTTTATTTCCTATATTGTGACCCAGAATGTAAAAGATACAATAATCTGGTTCACAGGAAATCAAAGGCTTTACTTCTCTTCTCTGTGAAACTAAAGCTTTTACTCTATTTTATGTTGCACTTCTGTGGTTTTTTTTTCTTGAGTAAAAACTGGCTTTCATTTTCATATTTAAATCATATGTAAGAGACTAAGGAGGTACAGAGGGAGTCTGAGACAAATTTAATTTTGAGTTCTGATTGAATAATTTAATACTGAAGCGTCCTGTATGTCAGCTAAGTGTGGGAAAAATCATAGCTAACTTTTTTGAATATGCAGGGTGGGGGGATGAAGGAAGCATTTGGATAAGCCTATAATGATCATACTTCTAATTTTATTTGAAAGCAATACAGGTCTGGCCTGGCTGGATATTATTTAAGCTGTCAATTGTTCTAATATGTCTTACAATTATGATGAAGAAAGAAATGACATGAGAAACCATCTGTAGCAACTCTTTTGCTTTTGGAGTTAGCATTGAAGGGTGGTTACATAATGAAATAATCTACAAAGTTGTCTGCCAAGTCTTTCATCTGTGGATCTTGCTTTTTCCTAGCTGCCGTGTCTCCTAAAATTATGACAATATGCAAAACATATCGTATTACTTAGAAAATAAGAAGTGAAATTAATATATTGTTGTTTCAGTCTCAGAATGTTTTTACTAAATTGACTTAAAATTTTCTTTACATGATTTTCCATGTTTTTTCACTCAACAGACAGAATTAACACAACAGCAGTTTGCCTGCCTAACAAAAATACGCAATATGACAAATATGAAATAAAAATACAGATGAAACTTATGTGCCTTGTGATGCACAGAAAACGCTGTCGCTGTGACAAAGTGTAGTTAAGCTTCGAGCTTTCAGGGAGAAGTTCTTGCTGTGTCCTAAATCCCAGACTAGGACATTGCACTAATTTGTTCTCATGGCTGAGATAATACTTGAATCTGTTTCAATGTGATCAGGAACTTATTTGAAGCACTTCTACCCTTCAGAGCAAAATATTTTATCTAGGAATGGCACAGAATAGCAAAGTCTTCTGGAGTATTGATCCCTGTGTAGAGTTAGTGCTCCTCCCTGAGAATACAGTCTCTTTGTAGACACACACAAGCAGGTCTGTCTCTAGGCATACATTTCCTTCTTGTAGCATGATTCTATTGCCATGTAACGTCAGATTCCCTGAATCCCATTAATCTTGTTACCAAGCTCTTCCAACCGGCCAGATACAGTTGGAGAAGCTAATGAGTGTGCAGGAATGTTGGATGAAGGCATCAAGCTAGAGGGACAGGCTTGAAGGGAAAGGGGGAGGGAGAGAAGACTTAAGGTGAAGGCCAAACTGGTGGGCATCTCTTCTGTCACAGTAACCTGACAGGTCTGTTGTTTCACTCTTCTTCTTCAGTGCAAATAAAGGGAAGTCATCTATTGCCCAAATCATAATCCGACTTCATAGGGGAAATCACATTTTAAATTCTTTAAGAACTAGTTCAGGAGCTTCTTCAGCACTTTTATAGAAGTGTGGTGCAGTGCGCAAGTATTAATACCACATTTTGCTTCCATCATGTCATGTCTACATATTTTAGAATTTCAAAGACAACCAAACATGGGAAAATATAAACTGTTGTGTATGTGCTTTTCTATTTTTGTAATAGAAAAGTACTGTTAAGTTTTTAAAAATCTCATTGCTTGCTATGTACCATAAATCCTCATAAAAATGTAATTGCATATAATTTATGCACATTCAGTACTAGATACCACTTAACTGTATAATTAATCAATGTATCAACCTGATTTTTTTTCTGCATCTGTTGTTGGAGTAAACATATTGCAGAAGCTATACTTATAATCTGTACATATGTACAGACAAATGTTTTGAAGAGGAGGCTGGTATGTTTCAAATTTACATAAGATTATTTTTGTCAACATCTTTTCCTGTTTATTAAACCGTAATGACGTTACATCATTTGGATTCAGAGTAAGGAACTGTTGTAAATATAGATTAAGATTTCATCAGATATTAGCAAGAAACCTAGTCTAAATTGAATGTCTGGGAATAATTCCAGCTTTTATCAAATCATACAACCATTCTTTAATGTTTCAGAGAAAAATAACAGGAAACAAGAAAATGTAAACTCATAAGTTAAGTTTTCAACAGGTCTTGGAATTTTTAAGTGCCAAACATGCTTTGCATGCTCAGAATCTATTGACCAAAATCCTTTTTGAATTACAAATTATTTTCAGCTTGAAAGCCTGTTGTTAGGGAAATGCAGCCTGTGAATGCTAATTTGGATCTACTTTAGCAATTAAGAACTGTAGTTTGAGCTGGACACATTTTCTGTGAACAGTTCATTATTATAAATGTGTGAATGCAACACCTATAAGCTTGCTAATGAAGTTACTATCAAGTTTAACAGACAATGTTAGTAATTAAACACAATATTTTTGAAACTGGTAAAAAGATCTAGAAACCAGTACAGTTGCAAAGTTGTAGAAATTTGTGTATTTTGTATTGTTAAGAAGCTTCAGCAGACAAAGTTTGCTGCTAAATCCTGTGCAATAATTTAGGTACTCATTGAAAAGGAATAGACAAGAACTGTGAGGACATGAGATTAATAAAATCACCACTTCATAGACATTTTTACAATAAAATAAACATTTGTGTACAATGTTTATTGCTTTAAAATTGCTGAAGTTTAGTAAACAGAGCTTTACATGTTTCATATTTTGACATTATGCTGAAAATGTGCTCATCTCTGAAAAAAAATGAACTAATAATCCTTCATTGATAACATGTAAAACTATTTGCACTGGAAAGAAATGATAAGACAGAATTGTAGCTTTTCTTTAAAGAACAAGCTGTTTCACACCTCAAGTAAACAAGTGCATAAAGACAGTTGAACAATGTAAAACTTTTACTTTAGAAGCTGCTGATGAAAAAATGCAAACTTGGATAAGTATTTACAAAAAATGAATTCATTCAAACAAGAGTTGGTAAACGAGTGGGGAAAAGAGACCTTTTGTGATTAACAGTCTCAGTTTTCAACTATCTATTATTATAATGTGTATGATATGATCAAGAGTTATCTTTCAAGACTCAATTAAAGCAATTATAGCTGTATTGAAAGCCTGCTGAAGTAAATGCAGATATCATTGATGTCAGTTGACTTTGATTCTAACCCTTATTGGCTACTTGTGATTATTTTCTTCCGTTTTAAAAATCTTATTTCTTATGATAGAGTTTTCAGAATGCAATTCCTTGCCCTTCCTCTGATCGTTTTTAATTTAGCCAGTAGTATATCTTCATTTCTTCCATTTCAAGCTTTTCAGGGTTTGATAAAGATCTGTTCATTTATTTTTTTACTATCTACCAAAATATCAGTTTCAGGAAAGATAAGAGATGTTTTTCTCACTCCTTCAGCCTGGATTCTTCATGTTGCTGAGAAGAACTTGAGAAACTCCTGAGCTTTTTTTAAAGAGAATTTCTGAAAACAGTTGCATTTGCCCAAAACCCTTGTGAAGATGCGGAACAAAGTGTGTGTAGTTGGCGTAGAAGGTGAGATATTGTAGAGTGGTAAAAGGCAAGGACAGTTCACAGGTCTGCTGAGATTTGGAAATATTTGCTGCAGACTACGGAGGCCAGAACTGAAACCTGGTAAATTCTCCAACTCCCATAACTTCCTGCTTTCAGAGGGGACATGTGAGATTAGAATAAAAAGCTTTCATTTGCTCCTTAATATGTATCAGTTTTAAAATAAAGTAAGAAGTTGAGGAATATGCAATATATTAAAATAAAGTAAGAAGTTGAGGAATATGCAATATATTATTGCAAACAGTATTTTCCAACCTTAATTTCCTTTCCTTTTTGCCTGAATTAGTAGTATACTAAACAGTATAAAAATGATTTAATGAACAAATTTTAATTTCAGAATTTGTTTACTGGACCAGTCATAAGCAGAATGGTGACATTAGTGTCTTCTTTGTGAGTACATTTTCTAACTCTCTGATTGCTTAAATTTATGCTTCTGTATTTGAGAACATCAGCAAAAATATGGCAAATCATGCTTTATTATTTTAGAATGCAGTACTCCTTTCTTTGAGGATTATGGCAGCAGTTCACATCTTCTAAATGCAGAAAAAACCCATTAGCACTTAATTTTTTATTTATTTAATGGTCACTTTAAAATCCCCTAATTTTTTTCAGTTTAATAAAAGTATGAGGAAAAAAGAAAATTTTCAAGACACAATGCGTTTTGGAGTTGGCTGTCCATGAGGCTGTTTTCTGTATCTGTTGATGTGTGAAGGGAAAGTCTTTCCTTCCCTCAGCTCCCGGTCCCATCCCTCTGCTTTATGTTGACTTGGCAGTGAGCAAGGTGGTCAGCTCACACATCTGGGTGGAAACTACTCGAGGTAGAGGAGATGAGCAGATGGAGGCTTGTCAGCACTGCCAGCCTAAAAGCGTGTTTACTTTTTGAACCGAAGTATGAAAGAGCAAACACGATGGGCGGCCCAGACAGAGCAGGAGGACAGAAGCAGAGCTTCTGCCCACAGTTGATTTGGTTTACGCTGTTCTTGGAGTTTCACCTGGTCATCTCTGCCAAGTGCTTGTTTATAACTCTCATTCTGAAGTGGTCTCCTCTCACTTGCAGTACTTAACAACTGGGGGCAAGAATGCCCTTTCTGGACTTCATCTTGACTAATACTTTTGTATGCCTCTCCCTTAACCTTCACTGATTGCTTTGTAAAGACACCATCTCTAATTCCCAAACCGAATTAAGTGAGTTAGAAAACACTATAGTTCTGTTTTCGTATCACTTGATTTGTGCCTGGTTGGAATGGTTCTACAAGAGGCAATGCACTGGAAGGTAAAATCCACTACAGGTCTTGCACTGTGCATGATCTGCATAAAGCTGAATAAAGCTTTTGTAAGGCATTAGCATAATTTGGAGGGGGTGATGGTGGTGGTGTGTGTGGAACTAAACAAAAACCATTGAAAAGCTTTAGCATATACACACTCTCAGGTGTATTTATATGTAGGGAGAGGATGGTAAGTGTTCTGGACTGATGATATGTTCCTTGTGTAGATTTGGAAAGTAAATGCCACTGTTTAGTCTGCTTCTACTATCGTATGTTTTTGAAGACACTGTTTCAAACATGAAATGTCGCTATCTTCTATACTATGTATTCTGTAATGTTAGGCAAAATGATCCTTTTAAAGCTACATTTCTACTTATTTTTTTAAAAGAAATCTTGTTGTAAGGTAGCTATCATTTAGAAAAGAAACAGTAAAATGCTATGATGGGGGAAATAGCTTTTGGACACTCATTAGGAAATGTCATGATTGATTGTCCTTCTTGGGAATAACTGGAGCAGTTTGAGTTATTAATATGGCAAATAACAAACTGCAGAATATTTTTTTCTTGTGAGATATTACATGGAAGTTTGCAGAGTAAATGAAATTTAGTTCTACTATTACAGTGGGAAAGGGCAAAATGTGCCAAAACTATCCATGAAGGAAATAAAATAAAGCTCTTAAAAGAAAGCCTTAGCTTATAGTATTTGCAGGCCAAGTCAGTTACTTGAGAACAGTTAGTGGTAATAAATTAGCTTAAAATGCATTACAGATGAGGCTGGTATGTTTTTTCTCTTCAACTTCTTGGATTGGATTTGTGCCTGAAGAGATATGGTGACATTTTTCAAGAACTGAGCTATAAAGATTTTTGTCTAGAAGTATTCTTCTACTTCAAAAAATACTGTAATGACCTTAACACCATACCTTTGTTACACTGTTGTCAGATCCAGGAGAGGAGACAAATATAAAATTCCATCAGCAGCTGGTTTGGCAGTAGAGAGCTTTTTGATACTCCTCTATTAGAATACTTATAGGGGTGTAATTACAATAGCATAAAAGGGCTTTTACAGACACAGACTATTTCAACTTAACTGTAATAGGCTCTGTCTTTAAGAGCACATTTTATGGTATTGTAAGATTCATCTAGATTAGAATGACTTTTTATGTACCATATGTCTTAGTAACTAAAACAAAACCTGAGATATACTCAAGAAGTTTAGATTTTCTAACACAGAGGAAGTCCATCCTTGCCTACAGTGATGCTCCCTTTTTGGAAAAGATCCTATGTTGAAAATATCCTGATACAAGTATTCGTCTCTGTTGGTCATCTTCAGGCCTGGAAAGGACTGCAGTAGTTACACTGAGCAAGAAAATGCATGAAGGGAATGACAAAGAAGTAAGTAAATCTACTATAATAGCCATAATTTAGAAGAATATAACTTTTAAGCTAATTTTTAATGTCTGAAGGAAAATTATATTCATTGAAGAAAACTAAAAAGACATCATTTGAAGTGAGTGTCTTAAAAATTCAGGTATAGATTAGTCTAAGAGGTTAAAATTAAAAAGAAAAGGATGTATTTGGACAATGAGCTGTGACAGCTGTTACTGCTCTTGCCTTTTGTAAGAATATGACTCGAAAGATTGTTTATGTAAGTGGCTTGGCCTAAATGTTGTTTCAGAATTTGTGCCAAACACATAAATTATTCTTAAGATATTTTGAGCCAAACTCTGTCTCCTTGATTGCCTAGGTGATTTCTACTAATTTTAGTAAAGATTGCATGTTTTAATTGAAGCACAAGATTGGGGCTCTGATACTGAGGTTGTTTCTATATGAATGTGTAAGCAATTTTAGGATACTTGAAGAGCACATTTGTCAGATGCATGCAAACTTTTATAGAGTTCCATTAAGCAATTGTAAAATTCAGAACAGAGGGCTTATATTTCTTCAGTCAGACATTATTAAGATGTTTTTAGTAGCAAATCCTGAAATATTCTTCATTCTCATGTATCTAAAACTTCTAGTGAAAACTTTTTGAGCTGTTCCCTAAAAAGGGTAGGTTTTTTTCTGATGTGATTTGTAGGAATTGGCATTTACAATAAAGACTATATATCTATTTTATGTTACAAGCAATTCTATAAACATTTTCAGTATACTAGTAGTTTTGTCTCTAGGCAGTGACAATTTTTCATGGTGGTAGGAAACTTTTATCTAACTACCTTGTGGAGGTTAGGGAAAATAGAGAATTAGTTTTTATTATACATCATCAATTGATGCGTTTATTCAGACAAATATAGGATGATTACCCTAAGGTGCTTATATATTAACCTCTAGCAATTTGCCCAAAGAAGTACAGTGGAAAATATAAAAAGACAAGGATAATTTGTTTGAGGAAGAAAAAGCTAGTGTCTTGGTGGTTCCATATATAGACCTAAACATATTTGAAATGTTACAGTGATATAAAATCATATAAATTCAAATTGGTTTGAGGGAGTAAATATGAGTAAAAATTTACATGTAACATGTAAAATCATGCAACTCATGGTGAAATAGGTTATAGTTTATGTCTTGTACAGAAGTCTCTTCCTGAGAAGTTTTCTATCTACTTTTCTGAGTGATCTTCTGTTTAAGAAATAGAATACAGCTACAAGGTTATAACTGTCTGTCTGAAATAGTTGTTACAGAAGTATTCTGTTTTCAGGAATATTCTGGAATATTACAGTTGCTGGGTAAGAAGTGGTTACTCATCACTGTAATCCCACCATGCCAATCAAATTAACAGTACTTTGACCACTGATAGGACTTAACTTGAGATTCAGACACCTGAATTTCAAATTCTGTACAGTTATTATGTGATGGAGATATCCAGACTGTTGTCAACAGGGACCAAGTTAGTAGCCTCCAGAGAGAGAATTATCCTGTCCTGTAGGAAACACCTGGATGTGGTCCACTGAGTGGTTCTTCATATGCCGTCAACTGTATTGACGAGATCTCCATCAGCTAATGACAAGTTCAGTCCCTGTCTCACCTGTCTCATGCAGCTTAGATGCCTGAGACTGCATCCTGTAGAAGCGCCACATTTTTTTTTACACATGAACACCTGGTTCCATCGGAACTTCTTTAGAGTTCTGGAGGCATCCATGTGAGGCTGGCAGGTGTGAGATACTTAAAAAAAAGTGTTTGGCTTTCAAGAGTAACAGCTGGAAACTAGTTGCCATTATACTGGATATAGGGATCTGTGAATGGGCAATGGTCATTG
This sequence comes from Eulacestoma nigropectus, assembly GCA_013397775.1. NCBI lineage: Eukaryota > Metazoa > Chordata > Aves > Passeriformes > Eulacestoma > Eulacestoma nigropectus. Next base: position 462,878 of record VZTE01006390.1, on the reverse strand, counting down.
GTACTTTCTTTCCTGATGTTTGGTTTCAAAAAGAGAGTTTAACTAATAAAAGAAAATCCCTAGAACAGTTCATTTAAAGAGGTAGCTATATAGAAAATAGAAAACATGGTAATATCCTGACTGAGCGAAAAGCTGCAGTATTTGATTACACATTAATATACCCTCGAGGATGTACTGCAGTCCTGACTGATGACTTCACATAGAAAGGTTTCCAGGACTGTTTTTTCCCCTTCCCTCCCCCCATTTCAAGAGTGCCATTGTTTTTTTTCTTCCAGTTGCAGGGAGTCCTCCCACCTGCCATCTTATCACTCCTGCCCAACCTAACCCTGTTTTTATTGAGATGAGTGGTAAAAAAACCATCATCTAGTTAGAGCTCCTGCAACTCCAGAGCTCTCAAGTGAAGATTTTTCAGGATTGTCAAGTTTTGCGGTTTACAATGACAGTAACTACAGACCAACTCACAGCTACATGCTTTCTATACAACATCGAGCATTCTGGTACTCTTATCTAGACATGCCTTACTGTGAGATTTAGGATGCCTCTGAGCAATCAGAGGGAGTTAGTTCCTGAGATTGGTGGGCACCTGCAATCTGTGCTGATTTAATCTGGAATTATGACTTCTGGTTCAGACCCCTTGGCTATACTTCATTAACTAGTGTGCCTTTCCTTGCATATATTTGCCTAAAAAGGCAAGCTATCCATTTCATCTGTCAGCACAGAGTGCTATGCAATGAGCTGGTTTCAAGACAGTTGTTCTCTGGGGGCTTAATGCCAACAATGCTTCCATAATCTTCCTCTCTGATTCCTCTCAGAACTTGCTCAAGAGTCCTGTTAAGATGAATGGCAGAAAACTAGGTGAAGAATTACGTATCCCAAATGCCCACTTTACATTTTTTTGCTGTGCTACAGCATCGCCTTTATCACAATTATGTTCCATTTCAAAGAGTTGTAGAATCATTTAGGTTGGAAGGATCGTCGAGTTCAAGTGTTAAAGATCATTTCATCATCGTTACATCTGCATACAATGATAGCTCACTTTAGGATGACTAGAAGTGTATTACTCTCTGTCTTTGCCTTTATGCATTGCAGTTTGTGACAGGAAAGATCAGTCTGTTTGAATAATATTTGAAGTCGGTGGATAATTAATTAAAATACATAGCTTCCAAGTTCAAGTTAAAAACCCTCCATACCTATTGAGCCACAATTCTAAAGTATTTTTAGGAATGATATGTGATATGTGTAAGCTGGATTTCAAATTCAAGAAAAGCTTTGTAAGAATTTTGCTTGTCCAATTATTAATCTAAGTTTATAAAGTGACAAAATGTAGTGATGCCTGTTTGAGCTGCAGAGGTGAACTACAACATTCATGTGCACTGAAAGCAGAATGTGTTCCTGTGGTGCAGTCTGTGACAGTCTGGACAGCCAAATTGTCTTCCCTTCTGCCTTGGAAGTAGGAATGGAAGTAGAAACGCCCAGTCTGTCCCAGACTATTGACAGGGAATATGTATCTAGCTCGATTCTTCCAGCACAAAGCTGAGGTTTGATTTAACAGTTTATGTTCTATGACAGTTTAATCAGAACTATTTATTTATTAACTCAGCTGCCAGTTTGTCCTGCTTACCTCCCAACACCATAATGTTAACCTTTATTACTCAGTCTTGGAGGGAAAATCAGATATTAGTTGGTTTTTAGACTGTGGTTTTATGGCTGGCTTAAGCTGTTGTAAGTTCAGGCTCTCAGTTAAAGAGGTGTTTACAGACTCCTCTCTCCTTTTTGCCCAAGTCCCCACATCTAGTTTTTATGAGGCTACTGAGTGAGCTGAATGGGAAAGTTTGCTTACCTAAAAACTGGTCAATTTTTCATCTAGAATGCCTCTTTTAGCACATTTACATCAAAAAGAGTAGGCTAGTAGGTGTTACTCCCAGTTCAGGACTGCCCCTGTTTTGGTGGCATTTTGGATTTAGATTTACTTATGCTCATCACATAACCATAACCTAAAAGCCCATGACAATTAGTGATAAAGAAATTTAGTATAGATGTGTAGTCTTCCTTGCTCATGTGTAGCATGCATTGAAAAATAATAGGAGAGCAGCAATTTTTTTTTAATAACTTGAAAAGAATTTGAAACAAAATAGCTATTTTAGGTTACTTTGTTCAGATTTCATTTTTTTCCCTCAACTAATATATGAAACTATCTAGCCTTTAAAGTATTTCCAAGCAGTGTTTATTTTATGAATTGTCATGTAAATGAAAAGAATTTTAGTAATTTTAATGTTTCATTAGACTGTGTTAAGATACATGAAGAGATTATTGTGAAAGGATTCACATTGTTTCTTCACAAAAGATTCAGTGAATACAATAGGGTTTCTAAACATGGGACAGAAAAACATTCCGTGTATAGTGGGAATATATCTGAAAAAGCCAAGATAAATGTAGAAAACTTGTCAGAATTTCCTGTAACTTTTTGCCTTTTTCTTCCTGTTGTACTTGGGATTAATGGCATTAGAGCTTCTACTTTTATAGAATTAAGCAATATTTCTATTACATAAGTAGAATGCAATTCTAAAAGTACTTTTAGGAACACCATATTTGTTGTTTGTTATTGCAGATCATCTTCACTGGTTTACTCTGAAATTAAAAAAAGTCCAAATTTATTGTCCTTAGATTTTTTTTCTTCCCTCTCAGATATTTGTATCATCAGTCTACTCTAGGTCAATAGATTTTCGATTAAAGCAACAAGCATTACTTGTGAGTACACTGAAAACTTCATAGAGTTACTAGTATTAGATTGATTGGTCTATCAATGAGGTGGACAAGAGATATATTTAAAACTATTTAGGCCAGGCAATAGAATGTGGATTGCATGCTTCAGAGTAGGGGATTAATTTTTTTTTTTTCAAGACAACCTCCTTTTTTATTTTTCTGTTCCTTTTCCTCCCTCTTTTGCCATAATTGCGTGAAGAGGCACGCACAGATGCCTGCTGCCAGCGTGTGATACTTAACCTGACCGTCAGAGCAGCCTCACAAAGGAAAGCTTTTCAGGTCCCCCAGTGAAACAACCACTGCATTTTATTGTGCCGTGAAATTAGAAGTGAAAAGCCCTATGGCTCTTGCTGTTTAGTAATGCGGAATATGTCGTTTCTGATGGTGATGGTAGTGCTGGGAGGGAAATGGAAAGCCAGGGGAGAGAAACAAAGTAACGATTTAGACAAAGAAGGCCCCCCTTTTTTTTTGTCTTCTCTGATTGTTCGGTGGTCTATAAAACCATAGAACTGTGGTGGATACAAGCAAAAAGAACATTTAGTTGCGGCTCTCTCATTCGGAAATGTATGTGTGAATTTGCAGGGTGATGTATAAGGCGAGTCATCTGTTATCAGAGGAGTTCACTAGTTTAACTCATTTGTAAAACGGCAACAAAAAATTTGACTTTGCTTGGAGAGAACAGCGCTGCTCTGACAGACACTTTAAGTTGCACAGCAAGATGGTGTTTATAACAAGACTGTGTGTGGTTTTCTGAAGCTGCCTTTTAACAGATTGGAAGGGGAAAGTGCCAGCTTGAAGAGGCTTTCCCTTGTCTGTTTAAAATTAAAAGAATGATGTTTTCTTAATGGAAATTCTTTACATATATAAAATGTCAAAATATTTGTGCTCACTTTTTAAAAGTATTATGTAATCACTAAAGAAAATGGTAAACTATTAGAAAATGAAAAGGCAGTTTATGAGAGAGACATTTTAAAACACAAGATGGGCTTCTTTTTTATAGAATCCTAGAATCTTTTATGTTGGAATAGACCTTTATGGTCATCAAGTGCAACCTTAAAGTTATCCATGAGATGAGCACTATGACTACTGCTGGAAACAACTGGTGAAAGTCCATCCACAATTCTAATATCTCGAAGGGAAAAGCTGTTACATTTTGCAGCCTTGTGTTTTTAGCAGTAAATATTACTGTTATTTTTACTCTATCTGCATGGAAATGGTGACAGGGATCAGTGGCCTAGAAACAGTAGGGACATACAGGTGGAAATTTTCTTACAATGTTGCTTACTATCTAAGTTCCAGATGTAGTCTTGGAGAAGATATAAAAGCAGAAAGGAAAAGGTAGCATGACTGATCTATGACAGATTGGTGGAAGAGATGCAAACATGACAGATCACTTTATTGATAAACTGCACTGCAGGACTGCTGCCTGAAGAAAGAAAGTTCAGACAGAGAAGCGAAACTGCTAATATTGTTTAATTCAGGGAGCTCATTTCATTGTTCATTAATACAGTACCTACACTGCCAAAGAAGTCCGTGTGTAAGCAATAGCACAGAAAGTAGCAGGCAGGCACTAAGCAATTGAAGCGATTACCACTATCAGAAGGAGTCAATTACAGAGAGCTTCTTAATGTTTTTAAAGTGTATTGCTCTTAGTTGGATTTAAAACAATTTATGCACTTTGCTGCAGTATATATTTTGTGTGTGCACTTGTGCTCCGGGCTTGACTTGCTGCTTCATAGCATTTTGCCAAGGCTGTGCCTTGTATCTTAACAGGTGAAAACTCAGAATGTGGAGATTTAGAATAAGGGCTAGGAAGGGTTTGAAAAAAAGCAAATTAATTGGACACAGCACACAGAAGCAAGATAACAGAAGGATAGGGAAATGATCTTTGAGGCAACAGTTTGAATAGGGATAATCAGAACAACAATTTTAAGTCCAGAGTAGGTTGGTAGATGAATCAAAGATGTGAAAAGAGAAGAGAGTGTAAAAGAGTCTTATCTCTGTAGCAAAGCAGTGGTGGTGGAATAGCTACTGCACTGGGAAAGAGCCAGTACAAAATATTTGTACCTATTTTACGCATTTCTAAAGAACCCCAGAAGGATCAGAAGTGCTGCTAGGGCATACCCCTTCATGGTAAAAGTTTGACATTTAAGGCTCTCTTCTAGAGAAGAACTCATTGCTTATACAAGAAGAAACAGCTTCAACAGGAGAGAGAAGGCTCCATCAAATATTCGATGTTTAGGAGACGCATCTTGAATGTAGGAGATTTTAGTTCAATTTCATGTTTCAAAATCAGGCAAAATAAGAGCTCAGTATTGCTCTTCGGTGACTGTTAGGCTTTAAGCTATGAGGCAGGAAAAGAGAAGAACGTACGTGTCCCAGTTTCATGTGCTGGTACAAAACCCTGTAAACAAATTTTGACGAGAGCTGGTCAGGAATGAGCTAATGTTTGGGAGCCGGTTTTCTGTTGACATCGATGGCCATGATTTTGACTTGGTAACAGAGAACAGAAACATGAAAAGAGTCCTAGGATTATTCTATCCTTTCAAACAAGCACTTCTGCTGGCAAAATTTGACATGCCAGACAACTAAGCTGCACAGATAGATACCAAGCTGTCAGTGTTGAAAGTTATTTTCATTCTAAAAGGATTATGGTTGAAACTGCTGCATTTCAGCTACAATGTGATGATATGACTTCCCCCCTTTTCTTTTTTAGTAATTTACTTACCAAATATTTTATGTCAAAACAGTTCCTTTTTCAACACTTCCAGTGATTCTTGCCTTCAGTACATGTACAACTTTTCTGGCAGCTTTTACTTTCTGTTTAATTTTGGGAATTAACAACAAAGGCTACATGGACTTACAGAATATTTGACCTGAAGTTCTTGGCAATGGTCTTGGTCTTTCTGGTGCCATAATTTTAGGAACAAAGCCTGTAATGCTACTTTGTATATGTAAAGGCCTGGCAGACTTAACTGATAGACTGTGACTAGCCCTTTCCCTATCTCTGTTCCAGGAAATACTGGTACTGTTCCTAGTCAGATCCTACAGGTCATGAGGCTTCCTTTATTTGCTTAGGGTATTGAAGGTATTCAGTAACTCAAATTGCTAACAGTTAATATTGTGGGACTGGCACCTCTGATGCTGTGTACTGAAATGAGCTGGGCAATTAAGAAAAATAAATATTTCAAGCTCATGTTTTTGTTAGATAACCAACAATTGGCTCTTCTGAATATTTCCTTTACTCTTAAGTCCTAATTTGATACTAGTAAGTTTGCATAACCGTGGAGAGTGGTAACGCCTGTCCATGTGTGTGCTTTCAGTCCCTCCACACCCAAGTAAAATAAACACACGACAAATGCAGCTATTTGCTATAGCAGTTTAAACTATGCTGCTCAACTTTGCACCCAGTCAAATTTCTCAGAAATGTTCCATTCTGCTCTGAAATAACCATTTGAATGACCAGACCACTCTCCAAAGTGCTGGTAACAGATAGGAGACAGTTGCACCTAAAACTGTAGTTTGCTTCACTAGCTGTTTCTAAGCCTTGAGAGGCTGAGTGAACAGAGCTGTAGTCAAGGTTTTGACCACATCTCTGCTAAAGTAGCAAAATAGAGCTTCAAAGAAATGTGTCAGTGTATTATCCTTCTCTTACTTCCCTGCATATTATTTTGAACATTTTTTTTCTATATCCTTCAGAATTTGTAATTAAAAAATACTAGAGGTATGTTCTGCATGGCTTGGTGAAGTGGCGATTGTAGTGGTCTGCTATGAGACACTGACAGTCCCATCTGCAGAAACACTTTCTGTTTATTGACAGCACACTTCTTGGATGTGAAACCAGAAGTTAAACGTTTTAATGCTGGTTTAGAAATGTAATTTTAGAAAGTATTTCTTGCCTAAAGTAGGTGATATGTCTTAAGTTGTGTATTTCACCTGCATGTTATATATGTCATCCTACTTAGATAAGAATTATTAAAAATAAATCTCAGTTGTATGTATAGCATGTTTTGTGTTTCTGTTATGCAGTTTTGTTATTCTTTTCATAAGGGGTATACTAAAATCTGCCAAGAAATACAATTCTCATTCCTGTTGACTAAGATCAGTGCTGAATAGCTTATAGTCCCTCTTATGTTTCGATGTTAAAACTCAACACAAAATGCTGTATTTTCACAACCTAACCCTTGGTACTTTTAATGGTAAGTTGCTTTGCATGAGGTTCCATGTGAATTAACCAGAAAAGTCTGTTAGGGTGTTGACCTCAGATTAATCCCAGCCTGCAGGTACACCCTTGTGCAGTGTGTTACAATATAATGTGATGGTGGCCATGTGGCTGCTGTTCCTTGTCCCTTTCAGTTCCTAATTGCTGCTGTAGGACCATGGAGGTTTGTGCTGCATTGTTTTACCTTACAGTTGTTGAGAATTCAGAATAGTTAAGGTAGCTGTAACTGCACCTCCAAGAGAGACATCAATCCCTTTATTTCTGTGCCAGCCATTTTGTTGTTTCCTTGTTCTGAGCTGTAGACTTACAAAAAATACAAAGCAATCATTAGTCCTAAAACATGTTTACACTGTCTGAATGTTGATTACAAATGAAGGATTTTTCTTTTTCTTTATATATATATATACATTTATTAATTAGAATAAAATAGTACTTGCAGATAATAAATTCTACATTAGCAACCCGTTCCCTATCATCTATCCCACCACAATCCACACCAGGATGTTATCAATGTAGAACAACAAAAAACACATTTCAAGAAATCTAAAAGCCCCTAACTATTTAAAACCTAAGACCTGGCTTTCATTCAAAACCAGCTCTACAATTAGCAATACTTTCAGACGATATCAGCTGGGTTCCCAGTGTACATGATAATGTCACAGAGTAACCCCAACTGTAACTAATTTAATTAAGACTTGATCCTCGAATACAAAATCACTCCTTTTCACCAAATCATGATGCTCACTGACCTACAGGAGAGAAAACAGGCAACACAGACAGGGAACCATTCTCTGTCATTTAACCCTTTTGTTTATTCAGTTACAAGGGAAATATATTACTAGTGTAATTCTCATGAGAACCTCTTTTACATATACAGAGGAGTAACTCCAGGTAGCCACATGAAGCTACTATTTTACACAAAAGATTATGTTTCACAGTTGTTTCTATTAGGCTTTCAAAGTTTTGAAGATATGTAAACCTCTCCCAGTCTACATTAAATGTAACTGAATTTTTGGAGTTGGTTGTGGTTTAAACGGAGCTAAGCCCCATGCAGCCTCTCGTTCAATTCTCCCCATGATGGGATGGGGGTAGAGAATCAGAAGAGTAAAAGTGACAAAACTTGTCTTTTGAGATAAAGACAGTTTTATAGGTAAAGTAAAAGTTGTGCATCTGAGCAAAGCAAAACAATGAATTCATTCACTGCTTCCCGTTAGCAGGCAGGTGTTCAGCCATCTTCAGGAAAGCTGGGCTCCATCACATATAACAGTGACTTGGGAGGACAAACGCCATCACTCTGAATGCCCTCTCCTTCCTTCTTCCCCCATCATTATGTGCTCAGCACGATGCCATTTGGCATAGGATAGATATCCCTTGGGTCTATTGGGATCATCTGTCCCTGCTGTGTCCCCTCCCAACTCCTTCTGCATCCCTAGCCCTTGCTGGTGGGATGGAGTGAGGAGCAGAAAAGGCCTCGATGCTGTATGTTAGCACTTATAAGCACTGCTCAGCAGTAACAAAAACATCCCTGTATTATCAACACTGCTTCCAGTACAAATCCAAAGCATATCCTGTACTAGCTACTGTGAAGAAAATTAACTCTATCCCAGCTAAAACCAGCACAGAGCTAGAATGTCACACTGAGTTCTAGAAAGTTGATGACTAGTGCTCTGATGATTCATTCTGCTAATGAGGGAGGAGAGGGAAAAAAGAGAAGCAAGAGACTGACTCAGTGTAAAATGGATCTCACAAAATGCTCAGAGGCTTCTTGAACAGCATATATCAACCTACAAGCTAATATGACAGCTACTGATTCTGCAGTTGAACCCTTCTCTTTGGGTTCATGGATTTTTTTAGCCTGAGTAACTGACTGATTTTTTAGGTTAGCTCTACCTCTAATGGCTTATTTTAAACAAGATAGATGTGTTCAGTGGATATCTGACCTGATAGAGTGTATGACCACCTGAAATTGGTGCTACCTGTAGTGCTGCAGTGCCTCATCTTTGGCACTTGGTCACTAGGAAAGGTGCCCAGAAGCTGAGTGAAATACCATGTGATACCGTGAGCCACTCATATGGGGCAGTGCTCAGGTGAAGCCTTTGAATCAGTCGAGCTATCCAGCGTGGGTTTTGGAGAGCATCGAGAATGATCCACTGTGGAAATGAGATTCACCTACCTGCCTGTGTAGGATTCTTCACTCTTGAAATTCTCACTGCATATTGTTCTGTTTACCTGCACTTTTAATTTTGTAAAATACAGTCACACCTGTGTTTTCTGGGTAAGTAGACAGCCCATACCTTAGTGCTGGTCAGAGATTTAAACTGGAGATTAAAAAAAGTAGAACAGGGATCTTTAAAAGAGTGTGTCTAACTTAATCTTCAGAACCAAACACTTCTTTCATTTTAATATGCAGAATGCAAGACATTTGCATTGAATCTATACCCATCTAAAAGTTTAGGTTTAGATGCAATAATGCAGGAAGTTGAGAGACAAATGTACAAATAGACTTTTATAAAATGAATTGACAAAAATGATGTACATTCCTGAAATGGGCAACCAGAGTCTTAATATTTTTCACCACACTAAGCATGCTATTAATTGGTTTGAACTAGGTAAATATGCAGTTGTGGATTTACTGTTCTTCAGACATCTCACAGTCTGATTTTTGAGAAACAGAAAGATGAAGATTAAAAAAAACAAATATCAAAATAGTTATTTCTCTCTTGTTGCCTGTTTCTGTTTTACATTGTGTTTACTGCCACTGTGCTGAGATTTACAGATTCAAAATCACTTTTCTCGTGGTTCCATTGGGTGCAGTCGTATATTTAAATGTACCCATCACAAAAGCATTCTCTCTAGGACTGATGAACACTATATTCTCCTTTGACTTCGGGTAAATTCCCAACCCTGTTCTCTGCTTAGTGCCTGATAGCGAGCACGTGCATTTTTCAAGTACTTGTCCTCGTGACATGGCCAATTATTAGAAGACTGTACAGTGAAAAGTGTTTTGTTCCTTTTTTTTTTCTCCCAACCATCTAAGTTCCATTTGATTAGGTTCCATAGGACAGCAAAGTACTTATATTGTATATGTGTTGTAAACATAAGCCATTCATTTCTGACCTTGCTGTTGGGAGCAGTGGGAATGGTGATTGATAATGAAAAGAATAATTATATTCCAGCTGTAACACTTAGATTCTGTGGTTTTTACAACAGTTTGCATATGACTTGGTTTGCACTCTGATGAGCGAAAAAGCCGTTTTAGACAAAAATATTGTGGGAAGTCTCTTCTACTCTGAAATAAATTTTTTTGCTGTTTAAATAGTTAAAAATATGTCATATGCAGCCATTTATTTTAAATATAGTATTTTAATAAATATGTATTCAGTACTTAAATTATGTTTTACAATTCATTAGATTTTGAAAAGTGCTGTGTTGGTGTAATTCTCTCAAATTCAGGTCAAAGGCATAATTTCCTAAGCAAAAGTGTTAGTAGACTTATTTTGAAAATCCCTTTACTAACTAATGTAAATGGCATGCATCATATGCTAATCATGCTAACCTGGTTGCTTTATTTATAGATTAAAAATTTGAACAGAAAAGAATTTTCTAACATGGCCCTTAAATGCAATTTTTTTTCAAAAAGATGAAATAAAAAATACAACCCAAAATATTTTAAAGCAATCGCAACACTTTTTCCTTGAATGAAGCCATGTTTTGCTCTTGTTTCTAATTTTATGCAGTCTAAATATCAACAGGTCGGTAGTATTATATTACACAGATTTGTATCTATGAGAGTGTGTGTATGTACATACGCACCCCTCCCACACCCCCAAATTTTGAAGGATGACAAATACTGGGGTGCTTTCTATTAGCAATTCTTTTGGCTTTTGATACAATTGTTTAGTACTGGATAACAACTCTGCAGCAGTCTGGACGAAGAAAAAAAGCCCCCAAATTCCAGATGAAACAAGCTCTTTAGGAGGATTGAAGTTATCAAGGCCGGTGTGATTGACATCCATCATCTTCTGATGAGTGCCACTGGCCCATAATGTTCAGCGCTGTGTTTCACATCTCATCCTGCCTCAGCAGTGCAGAGCCCATGCGGTGCCAGGGCAGGGTCAGTGATGGCTCCAAGGGACCGTGGCACCTGCCAAATGGACTGCTGGGATGCTCCTGGTGCCGAGGCCCTGCTGCCTGCTGGAGGTCTGCCATCTACATGCCTAAGCTTCTGGGAGCAGGTGGCTATGTCTGCAAGGTAATTTTTATTAGATAAAGTAGAGCCCAAACCAGCTGCCAGCTGCTGCTTTGCCTAGATTCCTCCTTATCCTGAATCAGATCACTGGACAATGGGAGGGATCTCAATATCTCAGCTCATTTACATTTTAAGTCAAGGACTCAAAGGTGAGACCTGGATCCAAGCTTTCAGTGTTTCCAGCTTCCCACTTTAGGGAAACCTCATAACAGGTTAGCCAAGGGGACAAATGCACAGACCTGTGTTTGTGAGGTGTTCTCATCTTTGCTATTGCAAGGTTAATAACTATTTTTTTAGCAAGACAGTTCCAAATCTTCTATTGGCAACATTTCTGTGTGCTAGCAGTTACTCTTCACCCGACGGGGTACAGTGGTACTGCTCCACTAAAGGCAGGCAGTCCGCTTCTGCAGTTGCACGTGGTGCCAGGCTAGCCCAGTGCTCTTAGGACTCCTCATACAGCAGTAGGGGGATTTTTTTGTTTATGAAAGTGTTTAGGTAAGTGTATACCCTAATCAGAGTCTGTAAGAGCTATGCAGGCCTTATGACAGGCTCCATCATCTGTTTTCCTTGACGTATTCTGAGAGCAGTTGGATTGCGGAGTACTGCTCAGCCCGGTTCGTTTTGTCCATCTTCCCTTCGAAGATGCCGGTTGTCTCTGCCTGCCCTGAGGCAGGAGGTGCTGGGGCCCGGTGAAAGTAGCCTGGGCTGTCCTGAGTGATTATTGAAACAGAGCAACAGCTGGATGAGGCGTCAAGTGCTGGAGCCTTACTCGCATTGCATGTAACGCCTGGTACAAACACCTTGAACAAACCTGGCAGTCTTGGGCATCACTGACAAAGTCCCAGAATGATCAAAATGTCTCTCATTTTGTCTTTAAACCACTTATGCCTCAGTAATTTTTAGACTAAATCCGTTGAACAGGAGAGTTGTAAAATGACATGACAGTGGAACTGGGCTCGAATGTGCAGTATCTATAGCACAGGAGGAACAACACTGGAATTAATTGAATTCACCGAGTTCAGTGACATTTTATAATGTATCCTTCTAATTACTCTGTATACAACACATTGTGAATTTTGAAGAGCTGGAAACTGAGTCTAAAATACCAAAATATGTATCAAGAAAATGCTTGAGTGGTATTTTTTGTCCCTGAAATATGTAACCTCTGTGACTAATGGTTTTATTACATTTTTAAACTTTATTGGTAGTAAGAAAAACGCCTAATTTTTAAAACACTATTGTTTTTACTACATTAATGATACAGGTACACCACGAGGTGTAGCCTATATGTATTCATGTTCGATTTTGAATAGCATAAATGTGTATTGATCCAATCTAATACTATGCATAAGAGGAAATTACATAAATACTGCATTGCATGTCAAAGGCCTTTCGTTTTCGTACCATAATCCTCCACTCTTATTAGGAGGAGTAGGTGTTATTAACTCCCAACAATGCCAGTATTTTCCAATATTTTATGTCTAACAAAGGAAGAGAAAAGGTTTCTGAATGTGAATCTGAATTTATGTTTCAGCTGTTGTAAATGCTCTTAACAGTTGGATTTTTCTTTGTGCTGTGCTGTGAAGCTGAGCTCTGTTTGGCAGAGTTTGAATCTCAGCTCTCTGTATAACCATTGCAGTAGAGGTTGAAGGTGAAGTAATGATAATATGGTACTTGAAATAAAGTGGTTTTGCTAACAGACCAGTGAACATTGTCTGTTTATACAGAAATAGTGTTTAAACCTCTGCTGAGTTTACTCCATAGCTTGATGAAATAGTTTCTCACTTGGGAAGGCAATGTGCCTGTCTAATCTTTAGGCTGGTCAGTAAGGAGAAGATTTCACTTTCTGTAGTTTAGAGTAGTGCTTTGACATTGTCTCTGTGATGCAGGAACATGGTGTTAAATGGTGTTAAGACCTACATCCAATAAGTCGGAAAATAGGATGGCATAACAAACAAGTGAGTCAATTGCCTTGTAGTGTAAGAAATACCGAAAATATTTCTTGTAATCTAACCATGACTTGTCATGACCTTACTCTGACACCATGACTCAGTGACACAATCTTATCCCCAGGAGAAGTGGATTATTAACTTCCTGTGGGCTGAAAAACTGGAGAAGAAATAAGGTTATTTGTGGTTGTTTATTTCATTCTCTTTCTGACACTTTTCTGCCTCCTGATTCTTCCTAGTGCCTGGAGCCCTGCAAAGAGTCCTGGGACCTGAAGAAAAACCATTGCCAAAGCTTCTGTGAGGTAGGTCAGCCCAAGGGCATGCTTTCTCACTTTGTTCTAGCAGTCTTTTTAATTTAAATTATTAGCTTCAAGGAGACAGCTGAAAACCATGGTATTTTTACAGCATTTGCCTTCATTTGAAAGAATACACATGTAACAATGTAGCCATATTAATTTTGAGTTTAAAAAGGGTTTTTTTCTGTCGAAATGATTTATCTCAATTTGTACTTTAAAGACTTGATCCAGTCACACTTACAGAGCATCTCTCAGAAGGTGCTGTTATATCCCTCCTGTAAGGTGCTGTTTCTACCACTTGCCTTTCTATCTTTTCTGGCCATGTGTAAGAAAGGCAATCTTTGTTTAAAAGATAAAATGTCATTGTGTGAAAAATCCTTGTGCAGGATAGCTAGAACAGATGACTTTCCTGATGTAAAAGTCAGTCTGATTTCTAAAAGAGTAGTTCTCCAGGAGTAATTGGATTGAAGTTTAGAAGACTAATAACAAAATACGTAATTATTCAGGAGCAAGTATTTTGAAAACTGTTTTTGAACCATCTATCAGAATAATCTGTGAAGAAGCAAACCTGAAGCAGTCAAACTAGAACAAATAAGGAGATTTTTATTGGATTTGAAACTTGTCTCTGAGTTGGCGGAAGTGATCTGTTGCAGTTCTTAAGTGTTTTTTAGTTCAAAATGGAAGTATCAATAGAAAGTTCAATAAAAAGCTCAATAGAAAGTTGCCTTATTATAAAAAAGGTTCAAATACATTCAAATCTATGAAAGTGAATTCTTAGGAGGATTTTAATCTTTTCCTGTAAAAAAATAGAATTGACCTTAATTGATATGCTAGTTTTGCTGATACACTGATTTAACTCCTCTCTCTTTACTGTGGGCATTTTTCCTGGTAGAAGAGAGTGTCCTGTGTTTAAATGGTTTTAAGCATCATGAAGATGATTAGGAAAAGCTGTAGTTTCAACTAAAAAAATTTTAGCTGCAACAATGTGTTAGTAGAGATTACTGAATTACTGATCTTTGTAGTTACAGTAGAAGGCAAAGTAAAAGTTTCTCATTAAAACCAAGCCTCGTTAAAGTTTTTTAACCCAGATTATTTGCTACTTGCTCATATACAAAATTCTAGAGTACTGTAAAAAAGCAGTTTTAGCGGATCTAATTTATGTTGTTCTTGTATATCGCTCTTCACTCAGACTGTATGTTTCCAGATATGGGTGAAAATACGTATAAAATTGGTTTAGAAGGAAAACATTTGTAGAACACTGCTCTATTGTAGTTTAAAACAGTGAGCATCCTTCTTTGATTAGTGTTTTGTGGTTAAAGCTAAATTTAGAACTTCAAAGGCCCATAATGAGGAGCAGCACATTTAGCAGCTAACTGAAAAATGAGCTGTGAAATAGGGTGAGGAGGAGAAGCCTTGAGGACGTATTATGCCTCAGGGAGCTATAACATTTTTAATTAAGTAGCTGCAAATTTGTGATGTTTTAGGATTCGAAATCAGCTTCAAACACAAAAGCCCGGGTCCACTTTCCTTTCTCTCAGACTCATATATACTCCATAGACATTGATTGAGTTAAACGAGGCTGTTTTCCTGTGAGAGTGTTTTCAACCTTTTTGTATTTCGTAAAAAATCTGGAAGCAACAATTTAGCTTTGTGTTTGTCAAAGTCCCTGCTTCATGTGTTACTTCTTATCTACCGAATCAGTGTACTACTGAATGTTAAAGGGAACCTTATGTGTGAAGGACAGTTTATCTGATTCCTTTTTTTTTTCCCTATCAATTCAGTTTGCTGCTCCTTTAGCTTTTTAACTGGATAACCATGGCATCAGGTGCATTCCAATCGGGGAACAGCAGGAGTGCATGTCCAAGAATCACTGGGGTCGGTAGGAGACATAGAGTGCTCATTTTTGCAGCATTTAGGTTGGTTAAGCCTGTAACACCCAAATCCATCCTTGAAAGCCTTATTCAAAGATTCTGGACTGTTCTGTATGAAAAGATGGGAGAGGTAATGTAGGAGTACATTTCTGGGCCACAGTGACTTTAGAGAATAAATAGTCTGTGAAACACCTGGGCCTCCGTAACTGCCGAGTCTTCCTCATTTTGCCAGAAATATGAGAACAGTAAAAACAAGAAAGTAAAGCATTTTAATATGGAAGAAGCTTCAGAAGTTACATGGCTAGTTGGATAGAGAGTGGGTTAGGCTTAGGAACCTGTAAACCAGATCTGTCAGGGTGGAAGGTTTTTGGTTGCTCTAGTATAGAAAGGGCAGCTACAGACAATGTCAATTACATGGTACAATCATTCTGAGGGAAACACTTTAGCTGGCTCTGCACTAAACTAAACAAAGAGGAGATGTAATTTCCATGTCACACACAATATTCTCCCAGGGTTCTAGATGCTATTTTAGATAGTGTTTTAAGTGGACCCTGCAAACCTCTCAGTATTACATATGCTGTAAAATGTCAATGCATTGAAGCATCTTCTTAAGCATCTAGGACTAGGTTTCTCAAGGAAGTAGCATTTACTTTGGTTTTTAATCAATATATTTAAAGCTTATTTTAATTTGTATTTTCTGCTTACCATTTTATCATAAATGCAGTTCCAGTTAAATGAAGAATTATACAATTACTAATATGCTGGCAAGAACATAAAGATGCTGCAAAATCTTCTCTTAGCCAACTTAGTTCAAACAGTATAATGAAACAAGATTTCCCTTATTTATCTAGAGTGGCATTACATCAGATATTGTGGGGAAAGTGTTGTAGAGTACAAAGAAGGAATGTGGGGTAGTCCAAAAAAAGCAGACTGTCTGACCACTGCTTCCCCTTTGTTTTGGGAATGTTTTTAATCTGTCATTGAGCAACTTTATAGCCAGTCAACGTGAGGAAAACAAGGGAAAGCTGGCAGATATAAACAACATTGTTCCATTAAATATGGTGGTCTTACTTGAGGGAATTCATAATTCTGTACTTGCAATGCTTTTTTAGAAGTGGCTTGAATATATAAATCTTTGGGGATAGTCTTGCAAAAGCTGAAAATCTGAATAATCCTTTAGGAGGTCTTGGAAAATTTATAACATTTTTTCTTTGGTGGGGTTTGGTTGGGTTTTTTTTTCGGTTGTTCCTGTTGAAAACATACACTTATTCTGTTTTCCTTTTAGCCTCTTTTCCCCAAGAAGAATTATGAATGCCTAACTAGCTGTGAATTCCTTAAGTACATCCTGTCTGTGAAGCAAGGGGACTGCCCAGCACCTGAGAAGGCCAGTGGTTTTGCAGCTGCCTGTGTTGAAAGCTGTGAAGCTGATATTGAATGTTCTGGGGTGAAGAAATGCTGTTCCAATGGATGTGGTCATACGTGCCAAATTCCAAAAAATCTGTACAAAGGTACGGATTATTAATATGTGCTCATACTGGGCTAATAACTTCAGGCCACAATGAAGTCTCCTAGTAAACCAGGACTTCCATTTGCTGGGAGTTTGTATGGATGGGAAGAAAAAGGAGAGGTGCCTGTAGAGGTGTGGCTGCACAGTGAAAGGGTGGAAAGACAGAGAGAAATGTTGTTTAAATTTCTGATTTTTTTCCCCCTTGTGAAGGTCATGTCTGGAAATCTGTGGAATGTAAACGTGTGGCTAGTATGAGTCATTTTAAGCAGAACAAACTTTGTCAATTTAGGTGAAATCTCACATAATTTGATGCAGATGACAGAGAATGCAGCAGGAAGATTTTTAACGATGAACAGTTCAGGTCCTATTAATCAGAAATAGCATGCAGCAGGAAGATTTTTAACGATGAACAGTTCAGGTCCTATTAATCAGAAATAGCATTTATGTCTATAAGGCAAGCAGATGGGACTACCAAGTAGGAACTGTGAAATAATCTGGTAAAAGAACAAATCAACACAGAACAACATAATGAAAGATTATAATATCCACATATATATATATAAATTCGTTATTTAAATCTAAGGCAATCTTATTCAAAAAAACCTTTTCTGTGACATCCTTCGAAAAGAATATATAAGCTAAGAAATCATTTCCTTAGACAAATTCCAGATTTTAATTTACTGAAATTTAAAATGCTTTATGCATGGATATACTTTAAATATGTTCTCCTAATGCAGAAAAACAAGCATTTGTGAAAAGCATATTTTTCCACAGAGTTGGTGTTTTCGTTATAAATCAATTCTTCTTACGTCAGTGATAAAAAATAAATATTATTCAGTTATTCACTTATTAATCAGATAGCATGGGCTCTCTGTGGGAGCCTAATCAGCAGAACTCTGATCTAAGCTCCAGGCTTAGGTCTGAATCCATGCTTAATTCCATCTGTGGATGGAAACATGATAAAATAGGTAAAGAAGATGATGAATTTATTTTTAAGTTCATTATTTTAACTAAAATCTTAATAAGTCTTTTTCAGTGTGTGCAGAAGGGAAACTCTCTTGTTTGCAGGATACTTTTGAGCAGCCCCTTTAAAACTATAAGGAATTAGTACACATCAGTACATAACACCTTTCAAAATGAGAGTTATTAAAATGAGTCACTTATTTATTTCTTTTGTCTTATTGAGACAAATGACCTGAGTGGTAAACAGGCATTCATGTTGTATATGTAATGATTTACATGATCAAGCTCCGTGCCACAACTACGAAGCATTCCAGTAAATGTAACAACTGGGAAAGGTAAAAACAAACAAACAAATAAAACAAGATTGAATGCTGCTGGAGCTGACACAGCATGTGGCAGGATACGATACATTCTGTAACTGAACACTGGAAGGTCTCCTCAGTTTGGCCTGATTAAATGGGAGCAGAACTAACCTTCCCTAACATCTTATCACCGATCTGCAGGAGGTGCTGGCTTGTAAGAACATATATGTCTTGCAAAGGAAAGGCAAGCTCAATACCCTACTGCCTTCTCAGCTGATGAATTCAGCTAATTAGCCTCTTCAACCTGTCTTTCTGCAACAAAAGACAAATAGAAGTGGATCAGGCTTGCTATTCATTTCCTCCAGGGGTAAATGACCTTCCTGTCACTAAGGAAGAGCAAACTCTGCAAGCATGACTAAGATCTAGTGAATAAGTTCAGTACTTATCATTTTGACAGCATTCACAGCTTGAAAATGAACTCAGGTTGAATCTGAGTCTACAGAAGTTTCTATAGTTTTGCTGTTGATCAGGCTCTGGAGATTAGTTACAACAGCAGATATAAAATTCCCGTCTGATTTGCTGGATTACCAAACTGAATTTGCCCTCTAGTACTGAGTGCTAAAGTCCAATCCTAAAAAAATATTAATATAAGTACACTGCCACCAAAACATATTACAAATGTTTTTAGATTAATGTAACAAGTATTTTTTCATCTCTGTTGGGAGTATTGCTAATTGGTTATGTAGTCTTTGCATATTTATGTCCCTTTAGCGAAGATATTAAATGTTCTCTCCTAGTCTTCTGTCGTTGGCCTCATCTCCCTTCTTTACACTGTCTCAGCTAGTGAAGGACTTGAGAAAGTGTCTCTGCAGATCTGTGTAAAAAAAAGTAAATTGTGAAGAGAAGATTGGGACATTCAAAGGTT
Organism: Eulacestoma nigropectus; assembly: GCA_013397775.1. NCBI lineage: Eukaryota > Metazoa > Chordata > Aves > Passeriformes > Eulacestoma > Eulacestoma nigropectus. The sequence continues at coordinate 443,831 of VZTE01006390.1, read as the reverse complement.
CTGATGGTTTGGCAAGATTATAACAGGATAACTGGGGTCAGATGGTCACCCACAGTTTAATGACTTTTCATGCTTAAAGAAAAATAGTTTTGTATTGTAAACATAGTGTACAGTTTTAGAAGTGACTGTCTCTGAGTCCTTGCACAATTGTGTTTACAACTGTATTGATTCCATGGACATATCCTTTATAAAGCCCTTTATAGAAACATTTTGAATTCTGGTGCAACCAATGTTTAAGATACAGTTTTTTGTGACAGACCAATGTGCACTTACTTTTCATGGCACAGAGATGGATGTGCTGTTTGAAAGACACCTTTAGAAACATTTTCCTGGACTCCGCTATTACACGCATACAGTGATCAGTGATTTGAATTCTTTGGTTAAGCACTGGAAACTTTGGACTAATGCAGACTTTGGAGCACTGCAGACTGAGGACTAATTTGTTCCAGCATGTAAAAAGGGGCTGACCATTTACATAATAAAGGACACATTGAAGAGTAATTGGATCTTCACATCTGGATATTAAACTGATGGTGCTGGTTCTACAAAAGTACTTTAAAATGCACTTGTGCTGTGCTCTCCCTGTTTGTGCTTCCATGCTCCATCTGCACACGATTATGTAACACCGGAGAGGCTGAGATACTTGCAATCAGGTGAATCCAACTGTCCCTAATGCAAAGCAGATGGAAGTTTTCTTAACATGCAAATTGTAGGATTATTGTGTATCATAACTAAAGAAGGATTTGCAAATGTGGAAATCCAAAGTCATGTTTGTTATATTAGACTAAGACTTCAGGCTGTTGAAGGATTTCCAGGGTCTAAACTGCTGTGATAACCAAATTTAGGTACTGTATTTTTTTCAGGTGGATTTTAGGTTTCTTGAAGATCTACAAGATCATTTTCATTTACTTGTAGCTACTTGTATAGTCAGATTTATAAGAAGATCTCTTAAAATATAAAAGTTGTTCACCTGAGGAAATTTTGGTACTCAGTCTTCTGTGGCAGACTGAGTACGAAACAATTTATCTAACCAATACGTACAGCTGGCCTTATGTGGACAGCCATTGAAACAACGAAATAACTAAAGTGCATACAATAACTTGCTGAGAAGGTTTATAGGTCAACGTAGAAATCTTATTTGTGACATATCCTCAAGTGACAAAATGCTGCACACTCAAATATAAATGTTCCTCACATCTGTCTAGAGAAATGTATCTAACACTTGATTTGTTGATCTAATCAAAAGATGCCAAATTTGAAGGGTTGTTTTTTCCTTCAAGCTACTGCCGATGTTTTTGAAAAAGGTGATATTACTGGGAGTATAAACAACAGAAATAACCATCCTTTGGTGTCACTCTGTAATGAGAAACTGCAGTAATATTTTTAGAAGATATATTTTTCTCTGAAATGCAACAATTTGACAATATACATTAGATATGTCTATTCCAAGATGTCTTGGAATTACCTTTCCTAGCTCTTTAGGGAAGAGTGGAGAGTGACACATCATGCAGTACAGCTGCAGCATGTGAGTCAATAAGATCATGCAGCCACAGAGAAGCAAACAGCTTTCTTAAGTACATCAGACTAATGTGAGATGTATGAAATAATCACGCTTCACTGGTCTGCACTGCTAAGAGCTTAGATACAGTCTGCGTCCAGTTTTAGGTTTGACTCTGGAGAAGGGCTGTTGTGCAACTGGAGAGTCTCCAGAGGCAACTGTGCGAACAGAGGTCTGGGAACACTGATTTTAAAGGGAAACAGAGTGCACTGTGGTTATTAGACTGAGGAAGAAAACATTCAGAAGCATAATAACAGTCTTGTAGTACATGAAAAACTTCTCCATAGATAAAAGAAAGAATCTATTCCCCATGATCCATGAACCTCTTGGACCACTATTGAGTTTATGATGCAGCTGAGGAGACTAAACAAGGTGATGAGAAAGCTTTCTCGTAGCAAGGATAGAGAAGTAGTGAAACAGACTACTATGTGATGCTGTGGAAATTTTGTTATTACATGTGTTTGAGGATAAATTGGGTGAAAAACTGAACAACAGGTATAGCTGATTCTGCTTGGGATCAAAGGGATCTTTGTCCCAGTTGTATTTGGGAAGTGTTTTCTATAAAGTCAGTTTTAGCTTGTGACTTTCACATCCTTTAGTATTTTAATGAAATAAAGAAATAATTTTGAAGATTTTTTTAAAAACAAATTTTAATGTTAGCAGAGATGGGTTAGCTGTGAACACTTCTGGAACTTCCATGCTTATCATTCCTCCCTTTTGGCCTTCTCTCTGACAAACAGTCTTTTTTTTTAATTAATTTTTCATACAGCTTCATCTACAAATGGCTTAATCATATCTTTTAAATAACTCATATATTTTTGTCTGTATGATCCTACTACAGGTGTTCCACTGAAACCCCGGAAAGAATTAAAATTCATAGAACATCAGTCTGGAGACCTGGAGGTGAAGTGGTCTTCAAAATTCAATATTTCCATTGAGCCTGTAATCTATGTTGTTCAGAGAAGGTGGAATCAAGGAATCCATCCAAGTGAGGATGATGCTACGAACTGGCAAACTGTGGCACAGGTCAGTTCTTTGTAAGCAATATGGATCCAGTCTCAGAAGGTCACAGATCTCTTGAAAAATGTAGAATTAGAGACCAAAATCCATTCGAGGAAGCGGATAAGAGACACAGTCCTTTTGAGGTTAGTGGGACTCATTGCACAGTGTCCGTGGCATGGCTTGGATCTTGTCAAAGTTTAGAAATCCAACTGGTGAAAAGGCTATTTATCTTTTTTTTAAAAAAAAAAAAAGGAGAAAAAAAAAAAAGACTAAACCCTTTATTCTTTGTAAAGTTGTTTTTTTCGGGTGTGACCCTCCCAATTCAGAAAAGTCTATGATGTCATGCTCTTATCACTCAGTGCAATCCAAACTGAAAATGTAAGATTCATGAGCAAATGTTTCTTAATGAGAAGCAGCCAACAGAGCATAAATTTTCACTTAGTTCCTTCCCAGTTTCAATCTGTTTTTTACCATGCTGACAGTCCACCTGGATGGCAGAGTTCCAATCGTTTATCTTACTGCTTCACCTTCATCCCTGCTGACAAGAAAAGTAAAATGCTGATTTTGAAAAGATCTGCAAAATGTCATTATAGCTAAAAAAAAAAAGGAAAGAGAGAATAAGTAGAACCATCCACAAAATAAAGTAAGGGATTTAAATTCTGTGACAATTTGTGTTTATTCTCAATTCAGACTGTGTAGGAAAATGCTGTCTTACAATAACATCAAGCTTGTGAGACTGAACACTCAGAAATGGATTTCTTAGCTTCAGTGTGGTGCTAGAGGGAGCTGTCACTATGCTGGAGTCTTGCTCAGAAAAAGCCCCCTGCAGCAGACCCTGGCAGGAAACCTTGCTTGTGCAAGCCCAAGGGAGCACCTCCAAAACTGATCAAGTCGCAGTGACTCATTATCTCTCAGCTGAAGTGCAGGTCTTGAACTGGCATTCTCCAGTCCAGAAAACAACCTCCTGCCTTTGTTACAAGGAAAATACCAAGTAGCAAAAATGTGCCAGATCTGAATTACTCCTCACTGTTCCCGTACCGTGTGTGTGTGCCAGACTGTAGAAGCTCAGCTGTTGTGGCTGGTGAATCCAGGCTGCAAAGGGAGCACAGTGCTGTGCTATTTCTCATCCCAGGAACAGACCCCATGCACATTTCTGGAAACATGCACTGTATATGCTCCACAGTAGCTGAACATATATGAACCCTTGCCTTGCAGTGGATCTACAGGAGAGAGTGTTTCAGAAATGTGTTCCCGTTTCAAGAGCAGTAAGAACCCTGATAGCTGCCTTTCCTGGGGTCTGGTGAATGTGGGCAGAAGGGGCTGTGGCAGGAGAAGCCTCTTCCAACTGACATCTGTCTGACAACTTCACTGTCCCTTCTGCATCACAAGAGACATGAATTTGATTGTGTGATGGACCCCACTGGGGATGTCAGTTCAAAGCACGCTTCAGGATGCCTGGCTGGCTTTGTGAACTGTGTATACCTTATGGGACATGCAGCCTGGGCACCCTTGAGGGGTGCTAGTAATCAGAATTTCTGTCTCTGTAGAGTAGCGTACCTCTATGTTTGTAGTTTTAGACATCCCACCAGCCAATCAAATTTGTTTGGCTGAATGCAATAGAATTTATTTTGCAATATCAGCAACAAGGATGGATATCCAGTTTGACTAAAGTGACTGCGTGCACAGCCTCCAGGCTTTTCTTGTCTGTATAACTGAGATTTTTTTCTTGTATGATTCCAAAACATTGAGGTATGAGACCTTAATTATAGGCAAAGGCTGAGAAGAGCTCAGCCATTCAGCTGAGAACTCCTAGAGCATCTCAGTCCAGGGGAGATGATTCTGGCTCTTGCTTTACTCTGCAATTTAAGGTAGAGACAGTGTAAAAAGCAATCAAAGATCAAAAAAGCTGTGGGTGAGGATCTGAATTTCTCTGTGCCTATCCCCATATGTAGCATAATTATGCAAAGTTATTGTTTGCATCTTTTTATAAGAAATTTCAAAATATTTTATCAGAGTTCCTCATCCAATATTTCATTTTTATTGTCCATCCAAGAAGAAATGGGGTCATAATTTTCAATAACTTTAAGGTGTTTAAATTTCAAAACAACTTGCTGTTTTCATTGCCCTTAGAGGAGCTAATTTGCAAGTAATTTCTCATGTTTCACACAAATTTTTTCTTCGTATTGAAACAACAATTTTGAAAAAGTTTGTTTCCTTTGTATTGTGTTGAGCCATGTTTGTTGTGTCATTTTTATGTTTTCTTTTTAAGGAAGAAGGCTCAATCTATTAGTACACTGTTTTGCTGTCCAATTATATAAGGAAAGCAAACACATTGAAAACAATTTTAGTTATTTTGCACTTCAGGAGGAAGGGATTTTTTAAATTTAGTTTTTTAACTGCACGTTTTGGGGAAAACGTGATATAATTAACCATTTGACTAATTTCCATTGGTTAATATAAAAACTATGGTAACTAAGATGCTAGTTGGCCAAATTGGCTATGATGTAGGGTGTCCTAAGTGTTATGTGAAGTTTCCTACACTACTGTAACTTAAGATTTAGCCAGCTGAGCAGGAACTGCTGCATTATCATAGGGGAACACTGTGTCTTGTGAACAAACTTATCATTCTGTTTGGTACTAATTATCTCTAAAAATAGTAGTATTACTGTTTACATTGGAAATTCAGGTATTTAATCATATTAATATAATATCATTAAGTTAATTAAAATATGCCAGATCAGTTATTTCCAGACAGAACACATTCTGTTGTGTGAATGGATGTCATGTATACCCACACACATGCACACTTTATATATATACATATGGGCAGAGAATAATGAAGTACATTTATTAGTCCAGTCCATTACTAAAACAAATAAGGGACAGTATTTACTGATAGCTTGATTGTGACAGACCTTAGTGCTTCACTTGTAATTGCCTAAACTCTGTGGACAGCTAATCTTTTTCAAAACTTAAAGCTTCTGAAACACCTAATCTGGTTGTGAGGATCACAAGAAAGTTCTCAGCCTGTGCCAGTGAGAAATACCTGCTGGAGCTAACCACCTGTCCTGTACACTAAAGGTTTCTTTCTTTTCTCCCAGGAGAGGCTTACTTTGGTATGCAGTCTTAGAGAGTGCCCACCTTTTGTGGAATTACATTCATATGAAATAGGGCAGATCTGCTGTCCTTTGATAGAGTAGTGGATACAGCACTGTCAGATTTGTATTGTATCAGAGGAAACATAAACTCAGCTTTTGTGATACCCTGGATGGTATCCCTTCACTCTCTGAAATGCAAATTCTTTTATCACTGCGTTGTTTCCAAAGGTGTAGGGCTGTGAACTCAGCAGGGTAAGGCTGTACTCTCCTATTTCTATTAAACCTTTGCACTACAGAAAGCAGTCCAGGATTCATAGTGGGAAAAATAGGGAATGAGCACAGTGCAACAGTCCATTGATTACTGTAGTCCTTGGATCGAGGAGAGTCCACTGTAGAAGTCTTTGCTGCGAAGACTTGCTTGCACCAATTTTTTACATATATAAATCCCTTGGAGTGTTGACACAAGAATCCCGCCTGAATGGTCAAACTGCTATGCTGCTGGGTCATGAATTCTCTTTCTTCTCCCTCTCAGTCCTAGTTAATCCCACCTTTCCCTTAAAAGAAGTTTTAACTGTCATCCTTTCTTTCTCCAAGGAACAGTTTTGTGTGTAAATATTCTAAATAGTCATGTTCTATTTCTAAATAGCATGCAACATCCAAGGTACTAGGGACTATCTTCCCCCTGCCTCTCATACAAAGGATGGAATTGAAGATAGGCCATCCATTCTCTGGGCAAGTACTTTAATCATTAGTCAATTTTAGGAGCAGCAGAGGGAGATTTCTGTATGCATGTTGTAGACAGTAACAGATAATCCCCTTTTGAAGGACAGGATGAAGGGACTACTTATGGGAAAGGGCTCAGGATTTAAACAGTTAAGAGCTGCTGGAAGAGCAGTAAATTGTCAGTGCTTCCTAAATGGAGCAGCTCTGGGCAAGTCTCAGCCAAATTCTCACCTGAAAGCCCAACCTCTTTCTTCTTTTTGACCACTGGAGGTGGCCTGTTGTCCCTCAGACCTAAAATGAACTCCTGAGAAGGAATGTCAAGCTATTGTGTGTATTTTCCAGGTTAGGTCGTTAAGATTACATACTGGTCTTATACGAACTTGTGTCCTAATGTAATTAATAGGGGTTTTCCCTTGTCTTCGTTAAACTTTTCCTTGATACTGAAGGTAGACATGTTGGCCAGTTATTTTGTCATTTATTATTTCATTTCAAATAAAATGTCTATTAGGATTTGAAGCTGCCTTTCAAACATTCATTTTTTTAAGTAAACAAGAGATGCATAAACAAAATGAACCATGATTATGATCCTGTAATGATTTGGACGCTGATCTTTTCTTTTTGTCTTTATGATTCTTAAAAAAAATATGTTAGCCTTCTAAAAATTCAATCCAATTGTTGGGTTTTTTCTTTCATATTCAGATAGAATTTTAGGTGTGTGATGAAATTCAACCATTAGTTATTTAGTACTGCTCAGCAGAGCTTTTATTAGGTTTAAACCAATGTGAAAGATATTGAAAAGACTGAATATTATGATCACAGCTCCAAACATACTTATATAGTGAGAACTAACCAAACTAAAGCAATTAAACGACAACAACGACAACAAATAGCATTAAGGTACTGTAAGATATCTCAGTAGTGCTTAGTTCTTTCTTGAAATTTATTAATTCTATGTAAAGGTGCCAAAGTATTTTATAACATGGGAGTTGGAGGTAGACCTCCTGCATGCCATTGAGCTTAGCAGGAGCTTGGTCAACAAAATGAATGATGAAAGTAATAGGCCCAAGGCATGTTCATAAATTAAAATAATTTAGGCATTATGGATTGACAGTTTATTAGATTTTACAGTATTTCATACTTGCCACAGGAGACTGACACAACTGAAATACTTTCTTTTAATCAACAGAATAGCTGAGCTGATGCCAGTGACAAATAAGATTCCTTAGCTGAGGAATCTGGGATCAAGTATATTCAGATTATGCTTGCCTTGTAACAAAGTTCAGCAAATATGTTTTTAAAAGCCCACAAGACTGTAACTTGTTATTTACGGTTAGATGTTGGTCCTGGGCCTGTTTTCAGTTGCAGCAGTAGCCTGAATATCCTTGGGGTTTTTTTCTGTTAATAGCAATAGTTTATATTCAGTTCATGGTTCTGTCTTACTTGTAAGTTCTTGAGTATGTGGACCTGGCTGTTGGAAAAGAATAAGACATTTGAGTGCTCCATAAAATGAAAATAATAGCAAAAGTTGATTCAGGTAGGCTCTTTCTTCCCTGGGGAAAGCCTTGGTTGGATAATTCACTCTGCAGGTAACATGAAAGTTAAAAAAGGAAAGGAGATGAGGCAGACAATGTCAGGACTGTTATCCCTGCTTAATTTGAGAAGACAAATACAGTGGTCTGAATGGAGAAGGACTCTGAGTAGCAGCAATATGTGATGGGCTCAGCATCTACAACACTTAGCAGTCTGAGAGCAGTCAATAACATGGTTTAGAAAGGCTCTCTTTTCCCTACATGCATACACAAATCTGTTTCCCTAAATTTTATTTGTGACTAAATGAAGAGACTAAGTGCAGTATAACACCTACAAATTTTATTTGTCAGGGCTCTAAAAATGCCATTGCTGGAGAGCTGAAACAAATACCTCAGTTTCTGGCTATCTGAGTTATGGCAGCAGCTGCTAGTTTCTTACATAGGTTTGAAGGGAAGCAAAAATCAGAAATTATGTTGTGCCTTTTTTTGGGAACTACTTGGCATCGTTACAAGTAATATTGAATCCTCTACGGAGAAGGTGGCTTCTTGAAGTTGTATAAAACAGAGCTTGTAAAAATAAATTGATGTAACTACATTTTTAATGAGCTTGCATGTTTGGTCAGTAATGGTAGTCAGTAATGACTGTATAATGTATTTAGACATATACATGACATCTGGTTCAAGTTCGTGTGTTACTTTGATTAAAGAATTAAATCAAAATGTAATAAACATGACATCCTGAAGTAAATTGAAAACTGAGTAATTGAGAGGTAATTGTAAAAGTAAAATTTCCAAGTGGATGTGTTTTTGATAAGTTCTACAAAAATGCTGCATCTTCTGTACTTGGAAGTGATTCAGTAGTTACCAGGAGGCTGTGTTCAGTTCTGGTGTTTGTACCTTGGGAAAAAAAAAGAAAGAATGCAAAACATAGCTCTTCAAAAGTTTAATGGGGTAAAAAAATGGAGGAAAGCAGGGCTCAGAATAAGAATGTGTAAAGCACTTCCTGCTGAAAGGGTTCAGAGTGTATTATGCTTATGCCATATTTCAGTGGTTCTCATCACAGAATTTGTAAATTGAACTCATGACACTGGCAATCTCAGTAGGTGTTGTTGGAAAAAAGGTCAGCAGCTCCTATGACCTGAGAAAAGTCTTCAGGGAAGAGTTAAGGCTGTGTGTGTCTTTTTGACATAAGTGCCAAAGATGTGATGAAGGCTTACATTCATTACCTGATAATTTTGTGTTTCCTATGAACTAGAAAAAGTGGGTTCTCAGAGCACTGAATTTCATTAAGATATTTTGGACCCCTAATTAATTCTCTGAGAATTGAGAATTGGAGAAATCAGTCCTGTGACCTGGGGCAATGAGTTCCCTGAAACATCAACACCTGAACAGTTAGACCCTAAACACTAGCGAAGGTTGTGATAACTGCGAAACTAATTTTGTGAATTTAACACTTCACCAGTTTTCTAAAGGCAACTTTTTCCTGAAGAGACTGGCAATGCACTGTAAAATTGGATGGTGCTATCATTTTGTTCACAGCTGTAAATGCTTTGCAGTGCAGAGTGATGGCTGGAGACAGATGAGGTGGTTGCATACAGCCTGTGATGCCAGTCTGTCCTCAGCCAGACTGACTGGTGTTGCACAGCAGATGATAGATAACCAGAACAACCAATGTAAGTGTGACATTTTCCTCACCAGACTACAGACGAGAGGGTTCGGCTGCCGGACATCCGAGCAAGCAGGTGGTACCAGTTCCGCGTGGCTGCTGTGAACGTGCACGGGACGAGGGGCTTCACAGCACCCAGCAAGCACTTCCGTTCCTCGAGAGGTGAGTTTTCCCTCACCTGTTCTGGTACTCACCTTCCTCTCACTCACACCTGCAGCGCAGCCTGATCTGTCTGCTTTTGTGGCAGAAGGTTTTTAACAGGTGGGTTCTTGAGTAGTTTTGCCACCGACTTGAGAAATGGTGTGAGATTTGTTTGAAGTCAGCAAACGAATTAAAAGTTGAAGTGTCATTATTCTTTTATCAGTAAGGGTCTCCATGAATAAAACTCCTTTGAAAAATTTTCCATGTGATTAGTATCAAACTACATGACCCTGACCATGAAATATGAAGGAACTTGGGTTTCAGTGTGTTAATCCGAGAGGTTTGTCTCTTTTTCTTTTTAGTTATGAGAAACAGGTTATTGTCATATGTTTAGTAGAATATTGGAATATTTTTTTACCTGTATCTAAACTGTAGCAGCATTGTTTTGATGGAACTTTGGACCCTCTTAATATAACTTTCCCCTTGCTAGCACTAATTGTAAGTGCTTAAGAATAAAAAAAGGGCATAAATAAAAAGCAGCATGTTTCTGTTCATTAGAAAGGCATGCCTGATGTTCCACAAAGTATTGTAGGAATTTTTGTTGCTAGTTCTGGTTTTGCAACCGTCTGGGTAATAAAATAACTTTGAAAATTATTTCTGTACCAGTAAATGGTACTTGGGGATTGGAAGAGATAGTAAGGGTTCTCCCATCCTGTGAAGTTCCTGACATTCTCCCTGGTGGGCTTTTGACCAACATGAAGAAAAAAATTTTCCCAGATGACTTGTAGGCATAGTGTAGGGGTTAGCACAGGCCAGAAACTATTCCCATTAGACAGGTGATCTGTATGTGGTCACCCTCTCTTAAAGGCAGTCGATAATGTGGGCATAGCCAGACCATGCTAGTTGACTTTAGTGCCAGAGAATGAGATCCAGCACTCTTCACTCTACTAATAGAAGTAGTTTCCAATAGAAAGGCTTGTTATTTTAGTAGTGACAGAATCTTTACACTGATGTAACTTCGCATGCTTTGAGGAATGTCTTTCCTCCTCTTTCTGCAGACCGAATTCTCTTGCAGTACAGGCAGTTGCCATCTTCGGGTTCCTGTGCTGGCTTTTAGCTTGCTGTTTGGCCATAGTCAGTCCTAGAAAAAAATCTTTTTGGAGGTGCATTTATAGAGGCATGCAAGTACTTTTGCTGGTATGGAAGATTTAATCACTTACTGAATAAGCATATGTTAGCCTTAATAATTTTTTTGGTGCTGTAACCATATTTGTGGTAGGAAGGTTGGCTGGCATAACTGTCCCATTACTTCTGTGACCACAAACCTTTTCATGTATAAAAGAAGTATTATTTTAAGAATTTATTGTATTTAAGTAGCATACCATTTCAGTCACATAAAATAATACAGTTCCTTCGAGCTGTGTTGAGCTTACTGTAAGGACTCTTCAGCAGCAGTACCTTTCTCTTCTTGAACATCACTTCAGCAGCTACAACAGTTTGTTGCTGAATCTGGCACCAACTTTCTTTTAAACTGAGATCATCGACAATTGTTTTACTGAGTTTGTGAATATTTTCCAACTATTCAGCTTGAAACCACTATTACTGCAGTTACATAAAGGTAAATCGTGGTAGCACTGAGGTTTTGGCTTGAGCATGACATTTTCAGGCAGGATTTGTTTTACTTTCAAAAAAGTTCATCCCCTACTGAGTGTGCTAGCCATGCTCAAAATACCATCCTTGCTAATGAACATAAGAATACCCATGGTAAGTCATCCTGAAGGTCTCTTCAGCCCAGAGTCTGACCCCAGCCAGAGGTGGGTTTCTGGATAACAGTGTAAGAGCAGGATAAGCACATAGGGATATTTCTTCAGAATAGTCTCCCAGCTGGCAGTAATTTGTGTTTCAAGAACTTGTGGTTTTGAAATCATTACATGAATGCCAGAGTCCTCTTGTGGTCTCTGCAGCTACCCCTGAAGCACTTGCTCTCCTTGAGAACTGCTCACAGCTGTCTAGTGGAGGTGGAGAGCACTTTTAGGACTTTGTGACAAGGGCAGTGGGAGTCAGTAGTACCTCTGCATGCTCTTACCTCATAAACTGAAATTTTGATAATGGCAGAAAGTATGTTGTCAGCGTTCTTCAAAAGGCTTCTATAACTCTCAAAATAACTATTTTCAGATCTGAACTCCAGCCCTTGGCAGAGGATTGTGAATTGACAGACAAGCAGCAGGGAGTTCAGTTAGCTATCAGCTTCATAGCCCAAATCAGCCTAGGCTGGCAGCTCATTTGGCCATTCTAGGGGCTGTGGAACTGTCAGTGGTTGTTATAAAGATGTCGTATTTGCTGGATGAAATGTGTAGTCACTCTGGGTGACTCACATGACGATGCTGCTAGGTGCTGACTGCTGGGAATGTTACTGGGATGCTTCGATCGGTATCTTTTAGCCTCCATGTCCCCAGGTAGGCAGTCAGAGTGGTAACAGTTTTAGTGTCACACTAACATTTAATTACTACTTTGTAGCTCAGTGGGAAGTGGCAGCCCCTGCCTGTTAGAGAGGCAAGAAACTGCTGCTCAGATGTGCCTAGTTTTTTGAGTGCCAGCATCTACTGGCCCCTGCTGAGCTCCTGCAGGCACATTTAACCTCCAGTTTGGAAAAGAAAAGTGGATTTTGGCACATCACCTTTGGAAGTTTGCTGCCTGTCTGTGCTGTGTTTGTGTGAAATGTGGACAGAAATTCGCATCAGTGTTTCACTTCACCCTGTTGTGCCAAGACCAAGAGAAGATGATTATCTTGGTCAGACATAGCAGAAGATTTCTTCAAAAATAAACCCTTTGATCAGGAAACATGACAGTAATTCCTAAGACAGTTTCTCACGCAAGATACTGAACTTTTACCAATTGCTCATAAGTTATAATGAATAGCAAATTATTTGGATTTGTTTTTTTTTTTAAAGGATGACAAATATGATATTTAATCTGAATCTAGGGAGAAGTATGGCACCACAAAGTCTGTCACTAAATATTTTAAGCTCTTAAGAGGAACGTTAAAAAACGTGCTGTAATTACTTGGAGAGAGAATTTTTGTCTGGTTACCACAATACTGTTTTATACTGTTTTGTGTTTTTGAAAATGCAAAAAACATGATCTCTAAGTAGACACAGCAAAATAAGGTTTTGTTTAATTCAAAATGATATTAAGTCTTCTGAGGTAATTTGAATTAACTTCTCTATCACTAAATAAAGCTCCTTATTTTCCAAAGTAATTTAATTTCCCAGTCATGAAAAAGACAAAACCAGGAAAACGAGTATTTCATCAAGGATTTCAGCTTGCCATTCTTCATCTAGTTGTGTTTTGAGGTCTGATCTACTGCAGCTTTTGATGCTCTTGTACTGTAAACATTTGAGGTGAAGGCTTATTAGCTGTTCTGCACTGCCTCATGTGTTCATCTATGGCATTAATTTGTAAATAGTGAATAAAGTGACACAGCTGAGAATTTTTGAAATATTCAAAGCTTAGTCAGAGCTCTTTTTTTTAATGCTGTTTATTTATTTTTTATAACGGAAACAAAGGGTTTACATGTGCTTGTCTGACGTGACCCTTCATAGGGAATAAAGTTTGTTTTGCCAAAATGTGATTCCAAAATTATGAGAAACACAGGTTGGATTATGTCTGTCTGTGGTGGAATGGCTGGAAAATTAAGTGAATACTGCACCTAGAAAGTGGAGTCTTTTGTATAAGTGCGACTGTGCGCATGGACATTTACATTGATACTGTCAGCTGAAATTTATTAAAATTTTTTTCTATTTTGACAGATTTCCACTTCTCTTTTCAGGGTTTTTAAATTTTATGTGCTTTCCTTTTTATCTTTAATTGAGTGGCAACAATAAGCAATAACAGCAATAAATAAAGGTAACTGAATATCTGAGAGAACATTTTTGATCCATAAAAATACAAATATCCTTCTCTTCATGTTTAGACTGGCTCTCTCCGAGCTGTTTCCTTTCTTCTGGAAGCGGGAGTGAACTGTTCCTACAATCCATAAATTAGTCTCCTTGGATGAAAACTACCTGTGTTTTTCTTCCAATAAGCAGGCGCTGGATAGCCCAACCTAACTGATCAGAAGCTGCTTGGCACTAGTAATACAATTTTTAATTTGTTGTGTTTGGTTCAGAGTTCTTAGGCTATTTTTTTCCTATCTTTTTATGATTTGTGATGATAATGAACTCTCAGTAACAGAGACTTCAGTTAACTCTAGGACTCAGTGTTAGGCATTTCTATATCATATATTGTCTCACTGGTCTGTAGGTAGGTACTGTGCTATTTCCAGAGACAAGAAGATCAACACAATGAGCCCAAACCATCTGACCCTTCCTCCTCTGCTGAAGGTTTTTATCTTTACCGTGAAGGCAGTTGCCAGCATACACTGGATAGATTGTCAAGCAGAAGGAAGCAGACAACATTGTTTTCACAGCCCATAAGTACCATACTGGATGTGATTTCATGCATACATTATTGAGTGTTAGAAAAACCAGAACAGACACCCACTCACGACAATAAAATTCTTTCTGTTGCTCCTTTGAGACCAATGATTTTTTTATGCTGTTGCACAGCTGGTTTGTGTGTGCCATTTCCATCGGGCAGAGCCAGTCCTCCTGCTTATGCCGTGGAACTGTTTAATGGTTGGAAACTTGTCTGTAGGGCAGCTTCAGCAGACTTTTAGAGTTCAAAGGTCTCATCTTTGAAAGATAGCAATGGGAGATCTATTTTAAGTCAGGACAAAAGCTCCATAAAAAAGATTTAAATTGTTGTCACACTTGCTCTCACTTTTACAGCTCAGAATGAGAATTCTGGTTCCAATGTCATTATTCCCCTCCCTGACACCTATTCCAAATCATTTACTGTTTTCACTGCAGTTGCCACATTGAAAGACAAAGTGGATGCACTGCAGCAGTGTATGATGTGATTCATGTGTATAGCTTGCCCATACTGTTTTTTAAGCTTGCAAAAGTGTTTCCAGATCCTATTGATTTAGAGAATTTTGGAAAATATAAGCTATTACTGTGTTCACAAATATGAGTGTGGGAAGATGTGCATTTTGAAATGGTGATTATGTGAGGGTTTTCTTTCTTTCCTTTATTTGCAGCAAGAAATCCTCCCTTTTGGGGACTGGAGACAGAATTTTGCTTGTGATGGCTGAGTAGCCAGCAAGACAGGAATTTAAGTCCTTTGGGTATACTCAAGCCAAACACAATCCAGACAAATGCAGTACCTACCCCATGTGCTGGAACAGCAGCTTCAGCCTTGACCTAATGAAGCTATCATTTCTAGCAGTGAGAAGCGATTTACTTGTCAGGCTGCTGAGACCAGAATTTTTTTGGAGTTGAGGACAGCTGTCTGTGCCAAATTCTAGGATATATAGAATGACTTGTATTTTATTTGCGTTGTCGTATAAACTGCAAAGGAAAAGCTGCAACTAGCATCACTCTTTCTGCAAACCAAAGAATTTGATTTACACTCAGATAGATTCATGTATATAAAGTTTCAGTACTTCACATTTGAAAAACAGGCAGCAGTTTCCATTCCAGTAATTTTATGTCCATGTATCTGAATTATACATGTGGGCAGTCAGTCAAAGGGATCACAGGTATATGAAGACTAACAGTAGAATGGCTGTTAGCTTTATAGTCAGCAGAACATCACTTTTGCTTTATAGTCAGGTTAACAAACACCTTATGTTTGTAAGCTTTATGATTCAGTACCAGTCATTAGACCTTGAAGTATTTTAGCACGAGTTGTATAGTGCTTTTAATACCTACACGGACATAAGAGACCACCTTGTAGAAACATGACTTTTCCATTCAGTAATGCAGAAAAAAACAACTAATCTGTTATCTGGTAACTGGCTGGCACACACTGTAGAGGAGCATGCTTGTAAACACATCACATTTGTTTTTATTTTTCTGATTTCTTCTTTATTTGAGAGGCCTAGGGGATGTGGGGGTTTTTGGGTGTTTTCTTTGAAAGTGGGGTTGGGGTTGTTTGGTTTTTCTTCCTGTTAACAGAGATCACATTGTCTTACCCTGCTATTCCTTCTCACTTGTCTGCTTTGCTGGTGAAATTAAATCCTTTCAAATGAAGAAACAATTAATATTCTTGGATTCTTAACTTACAAAATTATCATTCTGTCGCTTGTAATAGTGATGAGTGTCAGAGAAATATATCGAAATGGATGAATAAATTATGTAATGGTATTGAAATACTTAATATGGAATGGATCCTAATCTGATTTAAAATGTTCACTGAGTGTATTAATATTTCAGGTAGTACACCCCAAATGCATGAAGTATTTTACTGATGCATTCATACATACAGGATTTTTTCTCAATTGATTAAATGCAAAACTGTAGTAAGTTTTGTTTATCTTTGATATTTTACATTTTTATAGCTTCTTATTTTCTTAAGCTTAGTCTACTAGTTTTAATAAAGCTCTGATAGAAAATGTTACTTTCCATGTCTCACCTTTTCATGCCTGTTAGCTGCAGATCTCCTCCTTTCTGTCTTCTACCACCACCACCGTTCCTTGTTCAAAGGCACTTTTGTGGGTGACATTTGAGAGGTTTGCAAAAGAGTCTTTGAAGAAAGAGGGCACTTGGGAAAATATCTGCTACTGCTGTATTATTTCACATGTATATTCCTTCTAAGAGGACATTCTTTCTATCCTTAACTGTAATTACCCAATAATTTTTAATGCAATGTTTGTATTCTCACACAGCAAAGTAGAAACACTAATAGGTTTTCTTTCAAATGTGGATCAGCGTTTTTTCTGCTGACTGGACTGTGTCCAGTGAGCATGGAAGAAATGCTGCTAATAAAGTAATGTTTTCAGTAAACTGTGCAGTTATAAAAAGTACAGGGTGATATGCTGGTGCTGTAGAACTCAGAAGAAATGATCTGTTGGTTTTAGTGTGCACATAGTTCTTCCTTACTGCTTTCTTTTGCTGGAATGGAGATACAAACATTTGAAAAGAAAGAATCTAAATTTGGTCATTTGCTTTTAGACCTACAAAAAATTGGTGAAAAGAATTTCAAAATGTTTTTAATCATGTAATACACTTTGTCCAGAAGAGCTATTTCATTTAACTTTTAACCTTTTTTTAAATGACTCTTATCTCTTGTAGAGGCAGAATGAAGACAAACATGTTTTATAGTTTGAATTATTTTTGCTTTTATCTGACTATTTGGGAAGATATATTCTCTGAAACACTTTAATTTTATCCCATATGTTTTGTATACATAATACATGATGCATAGTACTTCTGGGAGATAACCTGAATAATTCACCTACAGTAATATGATCATGTTGCACTTCAGGTTATAAATGTTTTATTTCCCTAATATAATGCCATATAACATAAAAAAACCCCTAACATTTTAAATCAGTGAAGATGAATGCTTAATCAAGGTCTTAGATATATGCACCATGATTCTGTTTATATTTATTGTACCTAAATTACATTTTATAATTACTTACTAACTAAATAATAGAAGTAAATGAAAAATTGTATGAGAGAATAGTACAAACCATTTAGCTAAATTTTTCTTTAATTCTGGAAGAAATAGTTTTACATACTTTAAGATGGAGTGGTTGGCAACTACACAGTTAAGGAAATAAGTGTAACGGCAGTGCTTCTCCAAAGCCAGAAAAAATAAAAGCAGCTGACTTGCTAGTGGGTTAAAAAAAACAAGTGAGAAGTAAGGCATTCTTACTATTTGGAAATTATGTTAAATTTCCAGAATTCTCAAGTATGCTTTGTAACTTTTATGGCCAAAAGTTAGGTTGAATTATATGTGTGAGGAAACAGGGACATCCATTACTATTTAACTGAAATGGCATGTGTGAGGAAACAGGAGCATCCATTGTTACTGCAGCAAGAGTCCTGTTCAATAACACAAATAAGTCATTATTTCACATCTGCCGATCTTTAAAAGGGAAACACTGTCTTTATTAATTCTGAAAGTGTCTTTTTTTGTAAACCAAATGATGGAATTTTTCAGTGAGACCATTTGTCATAGGGATTATCTGATGAATTTAGTATGCCTGGAATGTTTATTTAACAGCTCATTTACCATTATAAAATAATATAGGTAAACCATACAGTAAATGAATGTCTGATGTTCCCTCCTCACACCTCCAGTTTTATTGCTGGCAAATAAGTGGTGGCTCATATGGCTAGAAGTTCATAACATGTCTTAATTACTATGAATTTTCTTTACTCTTCTGATATACTTTGAATTTTTTGTTTGTTTTGTGTCTCACTGCTTACTTCTATGTAAATTTTGGTTTTGCAGTTTCCTTGTATTTTGTCATCAATTTTTGGCTACCACAGACATTCAAAAAAAGGTAGAAATGAAAAAGTGGTATTAAAAAGTAGGAGTTGGTAAACAGCAAATTGGACTTTGAGAAGCTTGGTTGCAAAATTTCCATTGATTCACACTACTTGGGGCCAGGATATTTTATAGTGAGTCCACAGGGAGGACTTGCATTCAATATTGGAAAAGATTCAATATTGAATCTTTTCTGAATATTCAACCTCTGACTGTCATGTCTCCTTCCCGACTCTAGAGTCAGCACAAAGACAACTGAAGGAATGCTATCTCAGTTGATATTGACCAGGAATTGAACCAGAATAGTGAAATAAATCAAAGGGGTAGCTAATTGTTTTTTGACATTCTAAAAAAAAGCCTATAGATTTATACCATGGCATAATATATCATTATGCTTTAATTACATTTATTCTAAGGAAGTGTTTATGTCCCATGGTGGTAGATATCAATATTATAATTTTGAAGAAACATTCAATGTGTCAAAACATAGTTTATCATCTGAGAATTATCTGGCAATGAAAAAATATTCGATGTTTCAGCTGTACTGTTTGGTGGTGGCTCTACAAGGCCACTTGTAGAACCTGAGTGTTTTACACTGACTGTGTATTTAAAGTAGCGAATGAAAGAAGGAAAACTGATAGTCTGGCACATTTTTATGAAGCTTCATAATGTTTGTGAATTATCGACAACACAGAATAATGACTAACTAGATGTTAACATCTATTTTTATTTCAGTAGAATTTGAATTTCTAGAATTTACAAGAAGCCATATCAGTTATGGGAAGTCTTTGCCTGAATTTTCCTCAATGTATTTAGAGTGTTTAACCTAGCTTGTGAATGCCTCATAAATACATGAGATGAAGATAATCTTTACCGTACTGAAGATAATTTTGACCTTAGATTTTTTTTTTTTTTTTTTTTAATTCCAGATCCATCTGCTCCACCAGCTCCATCTAATATCAGGATTGCCAATATCAGTGCAAACAATGATGGGAGTGTAAATGCAATGATTACGTGGGATCTTCCAGAAGAGCCTGATATCCCAGTGCACCACTATAAAGTCTTCTGGAGCTGGACGTACAGCAAATATGTAATCCCAGCAAAAAAAAAGAGAAGGAAGATTACCGATGGGGTAAGAAAGAAATCAGTAAATGGGACAGAAATACGGTGTATTTCTGACACAAAACAGAGTGTAAGTATAAAATGTGTGATAAGCTGCAATGATTTCAGCCACTGGTAAAGTAGTGGTCGTAATTTTTAATATCATGAAGCCCATAGACACTTTTGACCTCTCAATCCTTTCTTACACTGAACCCAGGGAGAGAAGTAAACTTCTGCCTTAGAATACAGGTGAATACTATAAGATTTTTCAGGAAAGATGAATGAAAAGTTAAGTGCTGTTAGTCCTCTAAATTTAGGCTTATTCAATTAGTGCTTCTGAAAGTGTTTATTATATTTAAACAGCCTGACATCATCTGTCTCATTGTTCCTTCACTATGCAAATAAAACTTATGACACTATCATAGAGAGTAATCTTTAAATAGTCAGTATGGGTCCAAGGGAAAAACATGCCCAAAACTCTTTAAAAAAACTGCTGTACCAAACATCTGGCAATATTTCCTTAGCAGAGAGTTCCTATAAGTTTCTTGAATAATGTATTAAATACTGCTTTACTGGAAAGCTTTTTGTTATGATATCCATAAGCAAATTGCATATTATTTTAAAGCAATTAATAGAAATAACTAGATAGAAATAATAGAAATCAGTTAGACGTAACTTGATTCTCAGTGCTTTGGTAGTGAGAATTTGGTCCCATGTCTATGTTAACATTGTGTTTTGGTTCTGGCTGCCCATTACACTGTGATGAATGACAGTCAGAGGGTCACAGTTCCCCCTCTGTCCCTCAGTCACCAAATCCTGACAGAAATAAAAGCAATGAAGGCTGTGTGATGAAATCATGCAAGTCAATTTGCACAGAAAGGAAGGTTCTTTACTGTCCTTTAAAAAAAATAATTGTTGCCAGACAGGAGTAGGGTTGGACTGTGCTACATAGAAAAGTTTGTATTCTTCAAGAAACCTGGCATTGGGTAAAGACCTTCAAGAAAAAGACTTCAGCCTAAAGATATCAGGGAGCCTTCTCTCTACAAGCTGGTCCTTAAATCAGAAACCCCAGAGAATTTTAAAATTGGTCTAGGTCTAATACCTTTGCATAGGGTACTTCCTACATACAAATAGTATTAAAACAGATCCATTATAGAACATTACAGTAATTGAGACCAAGTTCTGACCTTGAATGTAGGGAAATACAAGGTGTATTTTATAGAAAAGGCAGACTCTTACAATATCTTATTACTCCTGACTTGTACTTTTTCTTCTGCAGCATGTCATGAAACTGCACACCAATGCCAGTGAGATTCAGGACACTCCAGATGCTGTTGCTGATCAATGGTCATTTGAATATTGTAGCAACTCAGGCTAAAAACTGAAAAGGCAGGAACATTAAAAAAAAAAAAAAAGAAAGGAAAAGTGGAAAAATTTAAATTGTTAAAGATCATCAAAGTTTATTTTTGTCCAGTTTTTACCTTTAGATGTAGCCCAACCCGAATAATTTCATGCTGATTTCCACATGAATTCATTCCAGGTAGACATTGAATTAATTTGACTACATTATTGACACTGCTAATCAAGACTTACAGTCAATGGGTCAGCCCTAAGCAAATAAAGATAATTACTATTAAATGCTTTTTGACAATCCCTTTTTAACATCCCAAGTGTTAAATGTGGGATGGTTACCTTGGTACATGGTTATCTTTTTACTCTGTACTGACTGTCAAAAGGCACAAGGATTTCAAATGAAAACATGGAGTAATATCTTCTACCTGGCATATGGACTAGAAGGATATTTTTATAATTAAATCTAGACAAAATAAAATATTAGACTACTGAGAAGGCCGGACTCTTCTTTACAATATCGTATGCCTTGTCTTAATGTATTGGTTTTTGACTGGAGAATGATAAACCTAATCTTTTGTTTCCCCATTTTAGACACTTCCCATGACATTGGAAACTGTATTTTTCCCTTCTATTTTCCATTCTACACAGGCGAAGTGTTATTTACAATGAGAGGGTATTTTTGGTTATTGATTGTTTTTTAATTTTTTATTTTCAAGAGTTGAAACAAATAGAATGTATTGAAAAATGTATTAAATGTTGGATTTTAGCTATCTTCAGACTGGCTGTCTCTAGAAAAAGTTTTCAATTGCTTTACTAACACAGAAATTGGAGAATAAAGTGCTTAAATTCCTTTTGCTGAAATGATTTTGGCATAAGAGAAAAACCTTGTTATATAGAAGAAAACCCCTTAGGTTTTGCCTAAACAATAGGTTTGGAATTGCCAAGGAACTGACAAAATTATGCCAACATCGAGTAGGTTAGTATTTTTAAAATGACACAGAAAACCAGAGTCAAATTAAAGAAATCTTTTACAGAAAGGAAGTTTTGCTCTGAAATTTATATATGAGTTTTCTAACTTCAGGAAAGTAGTGTGCCTAAGATAACAAGCCTGCTTTTAATAACGGCCTGTGTTTCAGCAATATTATAACTGCTTTGTGTATTTATTCTATTATAGGCCCAAAATTATGTGGTCCTGGAGGGGCTCCAACCCAACAGCAACTACAATGTAGAGCTGCAGGCAGTAACGCGTTGGGGTCAGATACGCCTAAAAAGTGCTAAGGTTTCTCTCCATTTTAGCACGACTCAGGACATCAGGAATAATAGTGAGTAATCATACTCAAACACCTGAATGCTTTCTCTCTCCTTTATCTGGAATTTGAGTGTTTTATATAATGATTTCTCAGATTTTAAAAAATCATTTTCTTAAAGCAGGCTGTTCCATAGCACGATGATCATCCCTTGGTCAACTTGAGTAACCTTTCCATGTTAAATTTCTTATATAAAAATTGGTGACAGTTTTTGCCTAATTCTTTGACTTAGACTCTACTCACCTGAAATAAACACTTGCAAAGAAAATTGAAGCTTTTGCATAACTGTAGTGTTCATATTTTTTAGATGCAATACAGGTATAAATGCTGACTGTGCTTCTAAGCGGATGGAATAAAACCATTTCTGTGTGCCTTAACTGGACAGTATTAACCTGCAATATTTTTCAAAATCCTGGGTATTTTTAGTAGCCGATTAATTCAGATTCTTGGATCACAAAAGCTTGTGTCCACTATGAATTTATATATAAAACATTGATTTTTCTATTAGGGAATCTAAAACATTCCTTGTCTGACTACCATGCATTCTCAAAATATTGCACACATAGGACCCACATTCAAATTAAAAACTCAAGATGTTTAGATATTAGGTTATATATTGTTAAGGTCTTTAGAACCTCACATGCTAAGTAATATAATTGAAAACTGTATCTGAATCTGGCAGCAAACCGTGATTCTTAGTCTTGGTTAAATGCTATTTATACAATTACAGTACAATACTGAGTTACTGCCCCAGTTGCTGATGGGGCTCTGATTAACTAATACAGCAGAATTCTGATAGTAAGATGTTAAAGAATGTGATTTTAATTATTCTGCCCTGACTCCATTTCATTTTCTATTCATTTACTTTCTTTCTGTAAAGTACACTCAAAGTTTAAACTTGTAGCCATTTTCATAACAGAACTGTAATTACCTTCAACCTCACTAATCAACTGCTATTGTTGCCATATTCTCTTTGGGCATACATAAAATATTGTAATGTAGTTGTTAGCTATAACAGACCTTTTCTGTGGTTGCTTCACATATTAATGTGAAGAAAAAATAAGCCTAGGTATCCCTCTTTTTCCATATTAAACTATTCTTTACTACTTTTTTGCGGCCATCTTGAGAGACAGCAAAAGGTCAAGTTTTCATCTCTTCAGTACACTGAGTCTTTGCTTCAAATCCATACCAGAATATCAGCTTGAATCTCCAGAGTCTTTATATTAGGCAAGTTTGGGTTAAATCCTCAGTGAAGCCCAGTGTAAGTGAGCATAAGAGATTTACCCTTTCCTTGTTGGCCTTCCTAGATTGTACCTGTGCTTTTTGTCATCCCCTAGAAAAATAAACTAGTTTGCAGGACTGTGCATGATATCAAAATCTTCTTACAGTTGCCACATTAAGTTCTCCTTCCTTTTCTGTATGTACACAGGAGATGTAATAGAGGAAAAAATTACAGTGGGAACTGGGTGTTTAATTCCATACACTGAGCCATTGAGCTCCACTAGAAGCGTATCATTGGTGTTTATGAGAGATTTCACATTTTGCTGATTCTTTTCCTAAGAATTTTTTGTGGGATTTGCTACTTTTTTTCTTCTCTTTTCTTCCCCCCCTGCAAAGTTCACTAGATAAACAAGCAAAAGTTTTTTTCCACACCCTCCCCTTACCCAATTTTCCTGCTCGTTTTGATAAAATTTCTGTGAAAATCTGACTCTCGGTGCTAAACTTTAAGGTATTTAGTTTTCAGTCCAGTCGTCCTGACTGTCATGTCATAACATCACAGCTCTAAGAAAGAACATGTTGCTGAGTTTACATTACATCAGATCACAGGAGAATCCTGGTGCTGGGATTTCAGCTGTCTGAGGTTGGTCTATGTCCTGCTAAGTGGGAGAACATTCCAGATGCCATTATATACAACTAGCCTAAGAGAAAATGGGCAAGCTTTTGAAATTCTTTCTCTCATTTTGTTATTAGTATAGCTTTATAAATGTTCTTATCCTGGGAGAAGGGATAATTAATCAACTGACCTTTGTCATGCTTTGTTGGTATTCCTGACATTAGGTCAGACCATCATAATCTTTAAACATGGTAGTAAATAAAGACTTTCCGTATAACAAAAGCCTTCTAAATTGAAGCTGAGTAATTGAGATATAAGCATGTCATTTTTGGTACCATTCCATACTTACTGTGGCAAACCCTTTCACTGGTAGGGCTGTATTAGCTCTCCATGGCCTCACTAATGTTCTGACTCTTGGTTTGTATCACCCCTGGGTTTATGCTGGGAGAAGAAGATCTTTGTTTCAGTTTTCCCTCTTCAAAACGTTGGGTTTTTCAGAATCTAATGCAGGTCACACCTGGGTTATTACTTACAAATCCTCGACCAAATGGAGTTCATTTGTGTTATACCTCACACATGACTTTGGCTGTTTCATCATTTTCTGTCCACTCCAGTGGCACCTCTTTCATTGTCAGAGCTAGATTTAAATTCCTTCCACAGTTTTGCTTGGATACCCTGCCTTCTCTGTGGTTGTTTTGCTTCAGAAAACAGACCATTAGTAGTTTTTGTGAAAGTCTGCTATCTACTTATGTCTAATTAGTACAGACTTTCTAATGCCTTATGCTTTATTTTGCATTACTGGGGTGACCCTTCTGTACTAAAAGGTTCATTAATTGTTATATGGCTTTTTAAACTAGAGTAAAACTATACTGAGAACAATATTTTTGTTATCTCGTATACTTCAGGTATTTTGACTGTTCAGATTATGAACAACCATTTATTTAATGAGCAGTATTTTCTTTTTAACTGCAAATCAATGCCTGTACCAACTAAAACACTTTTTTTTTTAGAGTATTTCAGTAGTAAGTTTATAGAAAAATCTGAGCATCCCTTCTCTTAAAGCCATGAGGTAAAGCATTCAAGATTCTTTGAACCTAAACTACTGATACCATGCATTTTAATCGATAGAGCACTCTACTGAGAGGTGTATTTAGGCCTTTTTGGACATTTTGAAAAAAATGTCCAAAAAGCTAGATTATAGCTTACAAAGAAAAGCAAGTAAAAACTACTCCTGGAGGAGATGCAAATTTGTCTTCTGTATCTCACTCAGGTTAGGTAGGTACAGAGCCAGTCCTGCTTGATGTACTTTTGAGAATACTCAGAAGCAGATGGAGAAATATGAAAAAGAAACAGAAAAATTGCCTGAAATATTATCTAGGACATGACATTTATGGCTTGTCTTTATTTTGAGACTTCCATGGCAAAAGGGAAGTAGTTCCAGAAGCAACATGCCAATTTTGCTGAAGTCCCACTGTCAGATGCCCTGCTCTGTGTGGAATTAAGCTCTGATTTTTAGGTGTCTGGTCCTATTGTCAGAATAGAGATAGCCCATAACTCACTGAAGTAATTTAGTCCTACAGACCTCTGTGAGCTTTGACCTCAGCCCTCTGGCGTTACATTTCCCCACACTCAGAAATGCATTGCCTCACTATATTTGTGTGCTTCCCTTCTGGGAAATGTAGCAAGATTCTCACTTGATCTTTATATAGAAATATTCTAAATTGGTGTCCTGGTTTTTGTGGAAGTGGAGCAGACAGAGAATCACAAAGTAGTAGAGATTTAATAAAATAAAATAATTTAAATTGAGGAATACCTAATAGATTTTAGTTTGTACTTCTATACATAACTTTTTGATTTCTGTTTAGGTAGTAGTAACATTATGGTTACCTTAAGAAAGAATTTCCTTGAGTTTGGTAGTTAGTTTAAAATATACAAACAGAATGAAAAATCGTATCAGATCCAGCAAAGGGCTGGGAAAGTAAAATTTGGCCATAAAGCAAGTGAGTTTCAATTGAAGCTGCATATAAGGCAAAATGTTCACGTTTATATGTTACTCGTGACAACTATTGAAATCTGAATTTTTCCCTCTTTCTCTCAAGTATGTAATTAATAATTTGCCCCTTCCATATTATTAGAGGATTTGGTTTTATTTTAGGTGTTTAATATTGAATTAAATACAGTTTTTTTTTTTTGTTTATAATCTGATCCTCCTAATTGGATCAGATACATTTGCAAGTGTGCAATGAATGAAAAGTGTGGTTTGAATGAACATTTCTTTCTTTTCAACTGAAAATATCTCTAGGTACTGTCAACCCCTCTAAATGTTGATAAATTGTTGCCAAACAAAATGCTTGATGAAAGACATCCAATTGCAATTGCTTGTTGGAAGCAAGGCACATAGCACCAAGGGAATTGCCGAAAGAAAATTCCGCTCTTGCGATGTTTTCCTAAGCATTCACCATTCACTGCTGGGAGCAGGAAAGTGGGCAAGACAGATCTTTAATCTGACCACAGTGTTCTTACATAGCATACCAGAAGACTATATTTACTTTGATGTAGTAACCACATGTGGCGCTCTGTGGGTTACAGTCAGTACTGTCCTTGGATTTTGTGCATATTTTATCACTGCGTGAATATAAAGACTGTGAAGTATTATAGAGAACTACTGGTAGATACTGTGCCTGTTTAAAAAAATCATTGTGTTAACATTTCTTGTTCTTGGGGATATAAATACAGTCCATTTCCTTGTTACTCTTCAGAAAATTTTCAGAGCATTCCCTATAGAAACATATTTGTCTTTTTTGGTGACTGTCTAAATTCTTTGGCCGAATTTCAAACGAATGATTTTTCAACCACTATGGGCGGTTAATTCTTTGTATTTATTTCATTTAGGTAAGAAACTGAAATAAGATCATTTGGATTAAAGCTACTATTATTTTCTGAATTTCAGCAAATTTAGCATAGTCATTATACAGCACTGCGGTTAACTAAATAGTTTCCTGATCGTTCTCTGTATTGCAGAGGAACGGACGTCTGCTGGGAAACCACAGAAAGGACTGATAGATCCTTACCCGACCTTTCAAAGAAGGAAAACCACTCGTTTTCTTAAAATTGGAACTCCTTTCTATCAGGACAATCAACTTCAGGTCAAAGTCTATTGGAAGAAGACAGGTTTGTCAAATTTTGCTTTACTATTTTTTCTGAGGACTCATATAATCCATCTTAGTGTTGTAGAACATTAATACAGTAAGTAATTAATAGTTGAATCCTACACCCATCCTCTCATCCTTTCATCTTCACATTAGAGGGAAACATTGCCTCTCCTCTTTGTGTTATGTCTGTGTATAAGTCTTACAGAAGGAAATTACATGAATCAGCTATCCAAAAATTATAGTCAGTCATGCTGGGACACTGAATCTTCACAGAGCTGTGACAATTTTTATTTCAGTATGAGTTACCTCTGTAAAGTTTTAAATAGCGGAATTTGGTCTTACCCACAAAAGCTCTGAGGAACATATGAATGTTTAGCTTTTTACCAAACTTTATCAATCACCTTGATTGAGAACAGAATGGATAGTAAGTCACAAACAGAAAACATCTTGAAGTTAGTTTTCTGCTAGGCTGCATCAATCTGATTTTCAGAAAAATCTATCTAATTTTATGGTTTAGCCTTCCAGTTAAAAGGAAAATGACATGAATTTGAAGTGTCTATTCATATTCAGAAATCAGTAAAGGGGTTTTCCTTTCTTGTCCTCTAAGAGCATATAGGTTGCTCCAGCTTAACCATAACAGGTTCACATGCTGTTATTTCAAAATGTACTCACACTGTTCATTTTTTAACTTAGAACAATCTACATGTATATCAATACTGCTAAATTAAATCCATTCAATTTTTGTGCTTGAAATAAAGGGCTACAAAGTGGATAATCACGTTTTCTTCTTGAATTTTTCAAAGAATTTCAGAAATATTTAAGTACTTTTGGGTTTAGATGTGTATGGCAACACCCTGAATGAGGACAGGCTACATAAATGTTCAATTATGCTATATAACACAGGAATATGTCACACTGGATATTGTAGATTGTCAGAGGTATTCTTTGCTTCTTATCCTTTGCCTGCCTTTTTTGAATGGTTACCTTCCAGGCCCTGCTATGCTAATTACTTTCAAACCCATCCTTATTCCTCCCTAAAACCTTCAAGCTTTGGTTCAGCTGACTATATACACATTTTGAATATTTGTCCCTGTCTTGGCTATGCTAGTTTTTTTTTCTTGCTTTCCCTATTGTATTTTATTTTTGGGTTGCTTCATTGAAAACTGGAATGATTTAAAGTTTAAATAAAAGTTGAGGCGATTTTAATCGGGAATATCCAGTTTACAAATGTGGTTTTCCTTATCCAAAGTGAGATTTATATATTCTGAGCTTGTTTGGGACTGATCACCTTAAACTTTAGCCTCTGCAAGTGAGATGTCAACTCATTGTCCAAGCTCCTTTTATTGTTAGAAAAGAAATTCAGGTGACTTCTGAAGCAATTCATCCCCCACAGCAGCAGAATTGCTCTCTGGAGATGCCTCTCTTCTTTACTGAGAACAGAGGGGAGCCTAGACAGCTCATTTGTAGAAAGCTTAGAGATGCCTAATGTCTCTCTGTGAGCTGAGGTTCTGTTCTTGGCAGTCTGTGTTGAAAAAAATGAAGGACAGGATTCAAAGATGAGGAGACAATGATGTCTCCCACAGGCGTCAGACAGGGTTGTGCAACTCAGTCTGCAGGCAAGATTCAGCCCAGTGGAACAATCAATCCAGCTGCAGCTGTTTTCCTGCCAGCCTGCTGCCAGAAGAAAGATCATGTGTCCTGTGACAAAAATGCCAGCACCTCTACTGAAATTCACCTTGTGAATAATTTTCCAAAATTATGCTTAATGGAGGGAAAATCCTGAGCAGAACAGCAAATTACTTGTTCCAACACAGATGTCTTGAACTAGGTGTCTACTATTTATAATGGTATTATAACATAGCTATTGAGCTTAGAGCCATTTCACCATAGAAACCTGAGTGTTTCTATCTAAATCTGGAGCTGAATCTCACTGTCTGCTACATACCTGGAGGTAATATTTGTATTAAAGGCTATAAATATCTATAAAAAGAAATAAGGTAGTCAGCATCCTTATAGCGACTCATAGTTCGGAAATAAGAGGATTTCAAGGTGGTATAATTTCAAGAATTGGAGAATGCCATAGACAGATGTGTCACAGACCTGTCAAAAATGACATGGATTTACATGCTGTCACCTTGTGCCGGGGTGTACTAGCTGAGTTGCTGAGCTGCTGACTGTACAGCTGACTCATCTTGTGTGAAGCTGTGTGCATCCAGTCACGTAAGAGGACACCCAGAAGCCCATTGTGGTCCTGGGCTGGTGACAAGTTCTGTGAGGGGCACTGGGGTGTTTAGGTTTGTGCCCCAGCCATGCAGCAGAAGATGCTTTCATTTTCTTGCAGAGCAAGCAGTGATAGCAAAGGTACATGAAGAGGGGCAGAATGTGGCAGTTCATCACACTTACCTTTTATCAGTGTTCTAAGTGACAGCACATGCAGAAACTCAGCAGGAGCCACTGCCTTGCGTGGAACTAAAATATAGCCAATTACCTGCTCCTGAGAAGCCAGCAGCTTCTATAAGCCCTTGCAAGAGTTTGGAGATGATGTAGTGCATGGGTGAGGTACTGTAAATTTGCTAGTGACAATTTACTGCAGCGCAGGTCTCTATGACCATGCAAGGAACACAGCAGTAAGATCACATTGGCTGTGTCCCATCTTCATGACAAACAGCAGTTACTGAGCCAGCTGTGTTGGGAACTGTACCCACACATCTTTCTCCTTTATGAACTGTACTGTCTTAGGTCGTGTTTAGGGATTTGTAGGAGATATGAGAGTGCAGCACGTATAAAACTGAAATACTGAGAGAGACCTTACCTGAGCCTGCTCAGTGGCATAGCATCTATTTTCATTGTAGGTAGGCAATCAGAGTTCAAATTGTTCCTGACAAAAAATTGACCCATTTGTCTCCTACATGGTGGGTGAACACAGAAGTCCCTGTTGATTGCACTAGTGTTCTCATTTTTGTGTAGTTTGCTGTTAAAAATCAACACTTTTTTTTAGTGGAGAAACACAGCCATTCTATAGTCCTAAATTAGTATGTATAACTTTAAAACAGAAAAATTGAGGCCAGCATGAAACTGTGTGAAATAAGTAGGTTGATAAGTGTAAGAACTACCATGATAAAAAATAATAATTCAAGAAATAAATGTCTCAAGCTTAAACATGTTGGACATTTTTAAGTTGATCAAATTTCCGTTGGTTTTAGTAGTCTTTGCTTTGTCTGGTTTGGTTTTTAAGTATTTTTGGACTGTCTGTGTTAGACTTCATGACATGAACAAGAGATGGTTGCAGAGATGATGAAATAAAAATGTTATTTAGATTTTGGAGGGGCTTTTTTTTAGATGAAGATTTAAACCAGTATGTTGTCACAGAATCACAGAATGGCTGGGTTTGGAAGGGACCTCTGGAGATGATCTAGTCCAACCTCCCTGCTAAAGCGGGTTCACGTGGCATAGGTTGCACAGGATCATGTCCAGGCAGGTTTCAAATATCTCCAGAGAAAAAGACTCCACAACCCTTCCAGGCATCCTATTCCAGTGTTCTGTCACCCTCAAAGTAAAGGATTTTTTCTTCATTTAGATGGAACTTTCTCTGTTTCTGTTTCTGTCCATTGTCCCTTGTCCTGTCACTGGGCACAACTGGAAAGACTGTGACCCCATCTTCTTGATACTCATCCTTAAGATATTTGTAAGCATTGATAAGTTCCCCTCTCAGTCTCTCTTCTCTGAGAGGAGGTCAGAGAACAGGCCCAGCTCCTTCAGCCTTTTGCGTAAGAGAGATGCTCCAGTCCCTTAATCATCTTTGTTGCCCTCCATTGGACCTGCTCCAGGAGCTCTGTGTTTCTCCTGTCCTGAGGAGCCCAGAACTGGACACAGCACTCCTGATGTGGCCTCACCAGGGCTGAGCAGAGGGGCAGGATCACCTCCCTTGACCTGCTGGCAATGCTCTTCCTAATGCCCTCCAGGATCCCACTGACCTTGGCCACAAGGACACACTGCTGGTCATGGCAGCTTGTTATCCACCAGGACCCCCAGGTCCTTCTCCACAGAGCTGCTTTCCAGCAGGTCACTCCCAGCCTGTACTGGTGCGGGGGGTTGTTTTTTTCTGGTGTAGGACCCTGCATCTGCCTTTGCTGAAATTTACTGAACTTTGTTCAACCCTACAGTTGCCCTTGTTACGTTGAAATAGTTTCTTTTAGCTGTAATGCAAACTTTAAGATCTGCTATAGTAGCAATCTTTCTTTTGGTAAGAAGAGAGTTATTAATTTTCTATATTACTAACTGCTCAGAATTTTTTATTGTATTCTTAATTCAGTGGTCGTACCATTCTATGCAGATCAAAGATTTTTATTTTTTTTTAAATTTCCTCTTAAACTGAGATGGCTCTCTAGAAGAGTTTTTTACTGTCTCCCAACATAGTAGCCTCACAGCATACCACAGATTACAGAAACAGAATGAAAGACCTGTGTGCTTATATCACCTAAAGAAACACAAACATGCTCCTAAGGTTGTTTCAGATTATTTCTTTATTTTCATTGGTCCCATTTTAGCTGAAAAACTATTTTGCTTTTGAATTTGAATCATTTTACTCAGTCTAAAGAGCTAAAAATAGGTCAGAATCATAGAAGAATTTAGATGGGCTTGGAAGGGACTTCTGGAGGTCAGCTGGTCCAACCATCAAAGTCAAACTATGAAGTTAAATCAAGTTATTCAATTGTGTCTGTAAGGCCCTGTAACAGATATTGTCATTGTTTTTTCAATGACAGGGAATTTATCCTCTATCAATACCAGCCTGCAGAGGCCATCTAAGTTTATTGCAATGTGCCTTAGGATTTACAGAAGGTATGGTGATGCCTCTTGACTATTCAAAGATAGTTCTTCCATGACTGTGACGATGTATTCCTCAGTGAATTTTGCAGATGTGCCTCTAGGGGGGCAGTAAAAAGAACACAGTGATGACGTCAAGGCTGAAGCTATTGGTTTTATATCATCCTTCTGAATAGAATTCATCAGACCTCTGTCCTGTGCAACAACTGCACTGGGGGGGTGTTGCAAACTATTAACAAACTGACTTTGTTATACAGTAAAGGAGTGACTGCATATCAGTACTCAGAAACTGAACACAATGTTTGAATAAAAGTGTGAGTAAGGGGATGAATTTCCATATATAAGCATCATAATGTGTCACAATTTGGTAAGCAGGAAAGATTATCTGGGCCTGGTCCTCAAGTGTCATTTCTTAAGTCTCATTAACTTTAGTAAGCATAAGGCATGAATGGAATGTAGAATTTGGACTTTACATTAAAATACAGCTCTTTCTAAAATAATCTTTCAGTTTGAATACTTTGGTATGATGACAATAATCACTTCAGGATGTATGCTAGCAAAAATATCTCCACACTTCAAGGAGTACAAGGCACTTAGCAAATGCACATGATGTTGCTAGACAGGGTCATCCAAAAGCATGTTGCATATGAATACAATAGCTTCTTTCTGAAGGAAAAAATGTCTTTCCCTTGCTGCCTCTCATTTAGGCCTGGAATTAGAGAAACAGAACATTCCTTAAACAGCATGAATCCCCCATTTGTAAATGAAAAGTAGAATGTGTTCATGGCCAGATTTTTTGGCCATCTTGATGTGTGAAATTAGAAATTGTCAAGTAGTGGAATCAAATTAAACAAATCACTTTTAACTCCTTGGTGCTGAGGTCACAGAGTACCATCCATTACCAAGAATGGATGCACTCTGAAACCCCTATTTAAAAGGATTAGATACTCAGGATGATTAAGAACCTCAGTATCTTGTGCAGTAATCAAGACTGAAAGTGTGAAAATAAAAAGATGTTTAAGTTTTCTCTATTTTTTCTGTGGTTGGACAACTGGAAAGCTGAGTCTTAGACTTAGCTGAAAAGCCTCCAAGTTGCTGCAAATCTGTGTATGAAAATAAAATTTTACCCACAGACAGAAGCAAAAAAAATCCCACCTTTTATGAACTCTCTGCATCAATTCTCATCACTTGCTGCAATAATTTTAATACACGAAAATATTAGAGTGTAATTTCTTTCCAAAGCACTCGTCGCAACAATATTTTCTAAGTCATTGCTCTGCCTTCACTACCATTTTCTTAGTGCCTGTTATTTGAGTGTAATACAACTCTCCTTGCTCAGGTAAAACTTCAGTTTCCTTTTCTTTGAATTAAGTCTATGTGCATTTACTTCCCCCTGTTTAAATTAAACATTTTAAGTACTTCTAGATATTTAAAATCAATATATTTGCCCCTTGGTTTTGCTTAAAAAGACAAATATTTAAAATGCATTAAGACTTGGCTTCAGGTTTCTTTCTTTGTGTTTCTGTAAATGCTCAAGCAGAAGAAAAAAAGAACACTTAAGGCAGGGAGAGGCAGAGAATCCTCCATTGTCTGCTAAATCAACCAAACAAGAATAGTGAATTAAATTACGGAGAAGAATAAAAATGCAAGGCAAGGCAAAGCAAATAAAGAGCTAACACAGATGCTTTTAAACCCAGATCTTAGGAAAACAAAATTAACTTCACTTAGTTCAGGGACATAAATGAAATGACTCTGTGTGCTGACTCTTTGTTTGTAATAAGATATTTCATATGGCAGGTTTTAAAATGCAAGCTTTCCCATTGATAACACATATCAAATGGTCCTTTCTCATGGAAGTAGAGCCTTTGAAGGTGAAGAAATCCTTCAGTGGCAGTTGGAGTTTCCAGCTCTTACTGTAAAGACTTCTGTGGTACTTGCTTAACATTAAAGCATTAATTTAGTTTGGTACTAGCTGTTGCACTGGGCAGATTGGTGTTTGAGCAGCTGGCCATATTCTAATTATTGATATTTAAGCAGTAAAATACTTGTTGTACTTCAAGATATGACTGTGGTCCAGATGGTTCTTTCAACACAATGACCTGACTGTTAATTATAGTGAAGTATACACTAACATGTTGCCCTCAGACTTCCACGAGAATACAGAGACTTTGTCTCAGCAGTGGTTGATTGTGTGGATATGCGTAATGTGCATTAGTATTTAGGGATTTAATTAGTAAAGCTGGCTTTAAGCGCAGGACTCTTCGACTAGATCACCTCTTTAGAAACACACTAGTAGATGTTACAGAATCTGCTTTTCCACATGTGCTACATCTGACTCAGATGCCTGTATCCTGTGGGCTTCCACAGCATCATGCCTGGGGAGATAGGTAGTGCTATCAGCTTTAATTATCATGGGAAATTATTCTGGAGTTAACAGAATATCCTGTTAGAAAATCTGTGTGGTTCCTACTCCTCCCTAACTTCGTCCTTCTCCCTTACTTTGTCTTAATGTAGTTTCAGGAAAGATCTCTTTGCCTTTTTGAAGAGGACGAAAAGGGGAGCATCTGACCATCTCCAGTTCCACTTGCTTGACTTTATGAAGTGCCTATAGGACTCTGGCTGGTTTCTGTCCAAATGTGAAATACTTACAATACTTAAAATGTTACTGGTGGGAGTAATGAAAAACATCAACCACAAATAATAGTATTTGGTGGACCAGATGGTTTTCAAATTCTCAAATAGTCTGCAATTGATTAGTGGGGCCAGTTACAAAGTTTTAAAATTACATTTACAGTGGTGGCAACCTCAGTGGCATCTCCCCTGCAAATGGGACAATATTGGAAAGTCTTTTCAAAGGCACAGTTTGCTGCATTTCTTCATGATTTTGCAGGCAGAACAGAAAACCATTACTTGTTGCCTTGCACTTGCTTCCAAACCTCCATACCTTTCAGTGTAGGTGGTTAAAGCTCTTGGTATGAGAGACTTAGAGGCAAATTTGTCCAACTGTTAGTCTCAGGAATGTAATTGGAATTGATTCAAAG
The DNA here is from genome assembly GCA_013397775.1 of Eulacestoma nigropectus. Classification (NCBI taxonomy): domain Eukaryota; kingdom Metazoa; phylum Chordata; class Aves; order Passeriformes; genus Eulacestoma; species Eulacestoma nigropectus. Next base: position 409,120 of record VZTE01006390.1, on the reverse strand, counting down.
TCTGCCAGGAAATCAAATAATCACAAGTCAAATCAGAACTACCCACTGTGTTCCCAGAGCACAGACAGCACAGAACACTGATTTTACTTAATAGGCACCCACTGATGTCTGTTGAAGGCTGTACTGGACTGGTTTGTACATTTGTACACTTCGTACATTTAAACCATGTATTGCTTCATTTTAAAATTTATGTAGTGTGAGCTGTGCACGAGTCCTCAGTATGACCTGAATCATACTCCAGAACACCTTTAGTCATTGTGAAAGTGTTTTTCATTTGACTTAATTTATGCATTTAAAAGAAGTCTTCTTTTTATTCTTAAATTTAGTAACTGATAGAAATGTAAGCTTGATTTCTTTTGAACTTACATTAAAAGATCAAATAGAAATATAATTGCAAATTACCTGGTCCACGAGTTCAATCCAAAGATAGACCATCATTAGGTGGAATGCATACCTGCAGTCAGACTGCAGATACACATTCAATATTCCATTGCAAAATCATTTATCAAGACTTAACCCACTTGAAGGCACTGAAAAAATTAGCTGGCCAACTAATAAATAAACTCTTGCCTGATTTTTAATTCTTCAGGAAGAAATAGATTTTCAAAACCAGCATCTTTATGTATCTCCAATAATACTGTCTGACTAGTACACTTTTTCTGGATTTCTAATTACTTCCTGAGTATTACCACAACCTATAAACTTGATTATTTTAACAACACAGTACTTTTTATACATATATGCATACATATATAGTATCACTAGACTTGTCAATAGCAATATCTGATGTGAGGCAGTCTCAATAACTGAGGGGTAAAATGGCAAGCTTTTTACCATCCAAGTAAAGAATCACGCAATATCCTGCGTTGGAAGGGACCCAAAAGGATCATCGAGTCCAACTCTGAAGTGAATGGCCCATATGGGGATGAAACCCACAACCTTGGCATTATTAGCACCATGCTCCGAGCAACTGAGCTCTTCCGCTCCTTCCCCAGACGGTATCACTGGGTCATATTGAGTCAAAGCCCTGTCTCACATGCATACACTATCATACCTGGAGCAATCCTACCATTCCTGCTGCAAGTGAAAGGTACTGGGGTTCAGCAGTTTACAAGATACTTCTCATGAGCTGTGCGCTAATAACTTCTCATGAGTGCTCTCTTAGCCTGCCTAAGTTCTGGATAAGGCATTGATCTTATGATCCAGGGGAAGTTAACCTATCAGCAGGGAGTCATCATGCTTGTGGTGAAGGTGGTTTAAACTAATGAGTGTCCTCTTGTAAACTGGGTCAGTTTTCCTCCACGTGCCTCTTTTAAACCTGTATTTTTTAATTAGCTAGTTTATAAGGTGGCCATAAAACCAGTTGCATAAACACTACAAATAGGGGAAGGAAACAGGACTATTTAAATAAGTGGAGTTGGAGGGAAGGAAACCAAAAAAAGGGTATCTGAAACTGAAATTATAATCTAAATTTAAAGATGTCCCATATATGCAGCTGATGTATAATGAGTTGTTAATATCAGTTCCTTCTGCTCCTGTGACCATGAACTGGATATAAAAATATAGTAGTCTAGACCAAAGATTCTACCCAATAAGTGTTCTATTCTTGGCAGTGGCCAAAAGCAAATCCGAAGGAACATAAGAATAGGGCAAGAATGTAACGGTATTTCTGCATAACATCGTCCCAGCTTCAGACAGCTTCTAGTTTATGAAAATTCCTGAGCCCAATGTGTTTTCACTGTATTTATTCACTTCTGATGCATTTATCTTCATAATAATATCCAGTGTCCTATGAGAGTCACTAAGTTTTGGGGTGTCTGAAACATCCTGAGTGATGGAGTTCCAAAGTTTTAAGAGCTTGTTCTGTGTAAAACCACTTTTTTTTTTTTTTAAGCCAATTCTTCTACATTTATATGAATCCTAATTCTTGCTCTGTTTACCTTTTCTGTACGCACATGATTTTATAGATAGATTTTATAGATATTTAACCTGGTTTTGCTTGTTCTTTTTCTCATAGACTCGTCAATCTTAAACTGCAGATTTAGAAACTGCATGTTAATGCCGTAAACTTTTTGAATACCAGTTCAGCAAGGCAGCATCCTGGTATGGCATTCCATAACTCATATCAGGGAAGTCCAGTTTTGGACCTCCATGGATCACTGCACATGCATGCAAACCCATCCATATACGGCTTTTGCATGAGGTCTGAGAGAGAAGGGAGTAGCTGGGGCATCCCTGCAACTCCTCCCACTGTGGAATTAGGGGCAGGAGAGTCTGTGCTTTGACTCTGGAACTGGGAGAGACTCCAAGATTACTTACCCTCAATATAGTCACCTTACGTTCATTATAGTCTGCTCATCTAAATTATTGTCCACATTTTTCAAAGTTACACAGAAGGCTAAAGTTAATGGTAAAGTACCTGGTGGCATTTTCAATATATGTATAACCTTGGTGAGCCTTGGACTTGTTTGTTTGGGTTTTTTCTTTTTCATTAAATTCAGGTGCTTAGATAGCTTTGAAAATCTGGCTATGAGGGAGTAATGTAGAAAGCCTCTATTCAGGCTACAAGCAGCTATTGTGAGACTTGAAGCTTACAAGAGGCAAATTTCCTTGTAATGGAAAACCAGAATGAGATACTGTTGAACTCACTTTGTATAGGATGTTGTGTGTGGGAAAATAAGTAAGGGTAGAGGTAATCCGGCTTAGAGATGATCCCAGACTTAAATCCTTCCATATAAACAGCTTCAAACACTGAGGCTTCCTATGTCTAGATATGGACAAAAATATTGTGTCTCAGGCCTGTCTTTAAATTACACACTAATTATTAATATCATTTTTGGAAAGGCTTACTGTTCTATTATACAAAGAATGTGTTCTATAGAAAGAAAGTTTGTTTTAAATGGCATAATGTGAGAAACAAAATCTTTGTGATTTAACTGAAACTGCTTATATTCCATGTAAGAGCAGGAAACAGTATAGTTTGTCTTGCTAAGAATTGTTTGTTGAATGAAGTTTAAATGTCAACTGAAGATTTTGGTGTTTTTTTAATCATACAGCTTGAATAGGTGATTATTAAAAAGCTTTTTTTCTCAAGAGGTGTCATGAGTACCGTGAATTTCATAACCAAACAAAACTTTGGATTTGTTTTTTTACACCATCGGGTGAATCAATGCGGAGGAAGCAAAAGAGACAGAGCTGTTATCATTTAATTTTTTTCAAGAGAACTCACCTAAAATGCCCGCGACAGAACAAATACTTTTTACAGGGAAAAGGGGAGTGCAGAGAGACTTGCAATGCATGAGCACATCAATGCAGCATTTTAGCATTAGTTGAAGGTAAATTGAGTTTACCTCATTTTGCATTTGCTAAACTACCATTAGTAAAATAGCACTTGTTATTATATTATTACTTCTTGTCCTATCATTAGCTTCAGATTGCAAATGTTGGACACCATGAATCAGAGTAATATAATGGCTCATGAACCAATATATGAAGAAATAAATAAGTGTTATGAACTTGTACTGACTGAGATCATATTTTGCTTCTCTGCAGTACACTGAAGTATCCCTTCCCAAACTGATCTTCTGTCATGCTGTTATTACAATGCAATAAATACCATGTGAATCATTTCATGCTAATCATGTCTTCAAAACTGAAGGCACTAGTAGTAAATGACACTGCTTCATTTGTTCATTTGGATTTTGCCCATATTTCAGCCTTCCCTGCATATTTTTCAGGGCCTCTCCAGCAACTGAATTTTATCAGAAAAAGCATTAATGGAAAATTGCGTGTTGTAGATGTCTGTGTAGACATGAAAAACAATGTTGGTCCAATAAACAGAGGAACACAAGCCTGAGAGAGCAGTGGACACTTCATCACATTCTACCTCAAATATTTGCTTTATAGTTCGTGATGTGGAAATACAGGCAGGTGATGCTGCAGAGCAGATGCTGCTGCTCATCCTTCTGCTGGAGTGGTGGGTTGAAATTGGTGCTGGACTGTAGTCGATGCCCAGCTGTGAGGGTGTATCAGGGGTTACATACTGGGAGGAGAAAGAGCAGGAACATATCTTCAGGAAGCCTTTGACCTGTACACACCTTTGAGCACTTCAGAGTTGATAATATGTTTTACTTTATGCAAGGCATCATTAATTTCACCATTTACCATTGCTGCAGCTTCACCATTCAATACAGTGAGGTAAATATTTTTTTCCTGGATGGTATGTTGACAGAGGATTTTTACAGAACTCTGAAAAATCATAGTATGACTTTACAGTAGAAACAATCAATGTACTTCATGTGCCCTGAGGAGATTTTGCCCTGTGTTATGATATTAAACATAAAATATTTTCCCCTTGCTGTAGCCTACTTCTAGAGCAGTAATGCTGCAAGACATGTGATCCAGAAAGGAAATTAATTTTTTATATTTCCTTTTTCCTGTTAATTAGTCTAAGACCATCAAAGATATGTTCAAGACCATCTTTTAACTATAGTTTTGATGGTCATTAGTGTCTTAATTGTGCTAGGTTCTAAACTTTCTGGCCTGAATCTTTAGCTACCCTTAAACTGTTCATATGCCTAAGCGCTTTGTTGCATAATGGCCAGCGTGCTCAGAAGCTTGTAAGAACAACCTCCCCAGTATGCAAAGAAAAACAAAAAAACATGTGGCCAGACACAAAAAATCATTGTGGTTTGCTATATGAAATACCAGATCTAACAAAATATAATGAATTTAAAGGTTTAGCTGCATGCAGAACAAGTTATTTCAGTAATTTTCTTAGTGAATAGTTTCACAGATATTTCATCCTCCTAATGGCATTCTGTTTGAAGAAAGGTTAGCTTTGAATGAAGACAGCAGGTTTACATATGGCTCATTATCTTCCTAGCTTTGATAACAACTCCTTTTGACATACAGTTAGCATATTAATTATATGTATATATTTTGGAGGGAGCCAGTTTGTTGAGTTATCCTGACAAAAAATACAGGACATTGTTTCTTTTTTTACTGAAATATTAATTTCACAGCTGCTAGTTATTTGTATTAAATTACCAATTTTATGCTAGCAGGTAAAAGTTTCCATATGTCTTATTTTATAATATTTACTTTTGTACCACCTTTTATTCTAATGGGAAAATCTGTCAGACACTGCATATTAATTACTTTCAATCCTGTCATGATGCAGAAATCAACTTGATGTTACCGTGTTTATTGATGCCAGACATTTTTATTGTAATTAAACCTTAATTTGAGCTGCTGCTGTTGAACATGTCTGCTGTGAAACCTTGTTTTCCAGCAAATCCCATTTGATTTTCCTTTCTAATAAGTTTTTGTAATTTGGTTGCCTACATAATAGTGCTGTCACAGTTGGTATTAATTGGCATTTTTGTACCAAATACTAGAGAACCACATCAGAATAGCATACAAGAGCTGAAATACTTTTACAACACACACTGTTATCATTTGCACTACTTGACGGGTGGAACAGAGATATGGAGCTGTGAAGTGCTTTGCCTAAAGACCTCAAGCAAGCCAGTGCAGAAGTAGCCCTAGTTCCCAAAGCAGTCTGCTGCAATTTTCTTGCTGTGGATCACAGGATACAAAGAAATAAATACCTCTGCTTACCTGGTTTCCTGGGGTAGCTCCATATTGGTGGTGTTGGGCTGCCATGAACAAGTTTCACTGCTGTTATGCCCCTGCTATGCCAGATTTTCAGCTACAAAGCTTCAGTTCCTTATGATAGTCAATTTGGCACCCTCCTGGAACAGTAACTGCAATGTAAAGAAGAAAAAAGTATTTGAGGCAGAGAAAGCAGCTGTCTGCAATAGCATGGTAAAAAAAAGAAACCACATTAGATGAAATTATTGCTATGGCTGGCAGGTAATGTATTTATACAAAACAGAAATGTGGAAGAGGTTGACAAAGATGAGAAAAAGAAATCACCTTTACAATTTAGTTTATTTTAAATAAAATATAGAACCATTTAAAGCAGAAATTCCCTCTAGGAGAAGTTGCAGAGTTACCTGGCATTCTTCTGGATTATTTTTCTAAATGATTCTCAGGACTTTAAATTCTGTGGGGAGATGATGAGATTTAGCCCAGAGTATTCCTAGTAACCATTTTGCAGCCATGGCTTAGGCTATGTTGCAGTATATCAATTTAAGATGTTTAAATTGTGCATATGAACCTGAACTTTTCCAAGTGGCAAACAGATGTAGTTATTATTGGCATTAGTAGAATTTTGAGCTGTTTTTACAGCTTGAAGGTATAGAATAAATGCACATTTTCCATCCAGAAAAATCTGAAATATATTTATTTGTTTTTTATTAAAATGGATCTAAAGAGTTTAAGTTGAGGAAGGGGAGAAAGCACAAAAATCTGGTGAAGAACATCTTTCTAAACACTATTGATAGCTTTGTGGAGATACTTGTGTGAAAATAAAGGCAGTTTGGGGTAAATTTTAAAAGTGTGCTTTAGAGCATCACCTGATCCATAAATTTCTAATTAGAGATGAAAAATTTCTGTCCAACAAAGTTAGCTGCATGCTCTTGTTGAGCAAAAGAGCTAAGCATATGTGGGGTTTTAAGAACATGATCACGTGGTATCTGTATAGACCTTTTTTTCTTAAGTGAAGAAACTCAATTTATACTTCAGAAAATCTACTTTAAAAACCATAGTCAAAGTAATTAATCAGCTGTTAGTTTATTTGAAAAGATTAGTTATGTGCATTTGTCTTACAGATCTAAAAGTCTTTAGCTTGGGCACCTGGAGATAATTTCCATGTCAGTATCATTAGGTGATTTTTAAAGTAATTGTCTTGGACTGCCTTTTTTTTTTTTTTTTTAACATAAATTTAAAATTAAAGTAATTATTTGAATAAGCTGTCTGCTGTTCTTACTTAAGTGGCTATTTTGTTGACTAATTTCACAAGCTTAGATCTGCTCAAATGAGTGCTAGTGCTTATTATGTCCTTCAGGTTCAGTGTTTCTATACAAATATTTTGAGTTCTGGGAAATATGAATGCTTGCTGTTTGAGCAAGCATCACTGTTTCTACTGTCAAATGGTAGACATTCTAACCATGAGAACAATGAAGTTAAAAAGCTTTATAAAGACTTCTAATTGAAAATTTAGAATCAAGAAAACTCCAGTTATTCAGGAGATTGATACTGTGGCATCTGAAATACCAAGGAAGCAGTCTGAAGCAGTCTGGCAATTTTTTGACAGTGTTTTGTACTTATTTTAGAAGGGATAGTGGAGTTTTGTGATAAAACTGTCCAAAATCAGTCCCATTAGGTAATGAATATTCTGTTCATATTAGCTACTCAACTGAATTTTTGGAAAAAGATGTGGCTGTGGGCTCAGTGTATTAACCTTAGCTGAGCTTAATCCAGAACCCTTGGCTCTGGTGGCAGTGGCTGACATTCATCTGGATGCAGCTTGAGCAGCTTATCAGTTTCCCTCAGTTTCTAATGGACAGCTAAACCAAAAATCTAAGTAAGATTTATAGTAGTGATCTCACTGGGAGAGTGTGCATTGCTGAAAGGGGGGCTGGGAGAAGCTTTTCTTTTGCATGTGTCATAACACAAAATCAGCTGTATAATGTTTCATAAAACTCTAGAGCCATGATCTTTTTGAGCAACTTTATAAGGCAAGGGCTTATTTTCATCATTTTTCTCAATTTCTTATTGAGCTTTTTAGGTAATTTCATACATTTTGTCTCCTTTTGCTTTTAAAAATATTAAAGGTAATTTCTAAAACAATCTTGTCATGTGCATAAATCTAAAACAATTTCATATGCATACTTCATGCATGCACAAACACTTGTGGTTTTTCAGCCTTCTAGCTTTATTTAATCACAAAATGTCCCACCTTTCCCTATTTTTAAAAAAGTTTCTGTCTCAGGTAGGAGCTACTTCCTTATTGTATTTCATACTTTATTGTGTTGTATTGCATTGTATTACTCAGACTTTAGACACTGACAAGATAGATTTTTTCAAAGGAGAAAATTGGGGGGAGGGTTGTTGTGAATCGTTTTTAATTTCTCTTTTCTAACACTTGGCATTTAACCTGTGTATCTTCAATTTTTTTAGATAACAGCAATCATAAATATGGAGGTGACAGTTGAAGAAGTTTTAGTCTTGCTGGCTGTCATGATGCCTTTGAGTTTATAACATTGATGTACCTGTAGATATGATGCAAAAACCTTTTTCAGATAACCTTTAATTGCATACTCACTGAAAAGAAAAAAATCCTCTATTTTCAGTATAGGTTGTTATCAGAATACCAGAATACTATCAAATTTAAGATTCATTAGCTCGAATAAAATAAAGAAATCATGTTTTTTGAAAACCTTCACCCTACATTTACAGTACAAACTGATAGATTTTTTAAACATATTTCTAATTTTCTGTATTCTTCTTTAACCTATTTCTATTTTCTTCAAGTAAAGAAGTTAAGAGAAACTGCAAGTGTTTACAAATGGGTTACTACGAGTTTGCTAATGCAGCAAAGATGTAGGAAGGAAGGAAGAAATTGTCTGGGAGTAGAAGCTCGCATACTGAATGGAGGTGGACCTGCCTGAAAATACAAGGAGGGTTCCAATGGGCCAGTAGCTGGAAATAAATATTTTTTCCCATCCCTGGCAGTGTACAAAGCCAGGTTGGATGGGGCATTGAGCAGCCTTGTCTAGTGGGAAGTGTCCCTGCCCATGGCAGGGGGGTTGGAACTGAATGATCCCTAAAGTCTCTTCCAACCCAAACCCTTTGATGATTCTATGATTCTACCTTGAATTACATTTCTGAACAGAGGCCTAGGAAACCTCTATACCAATATATCTGAATGCTGAGCTGTTGTAGCTGTTGTCAAGGTCTTGATGCTTGGGATTTGTCTTTTGCCAGTTGCCCATGTAGTGGTATTTTGTAACCCACCTTAGGGATGTGTTTTATCCAGTCTCTGACCACTGGATAATTGCAAAGTTTAATTGGCTTGGATAAATGTTTAGACAAAGGAGAGTGATTTATTTATAGATTGCAAGTGAAAAGTGTTACAAGTGAAAATACATATTTTGTAGCTTTGCAAAGAGCAGTCCACCCATGAAGTTAGTTTAAAATAATCATAGAATGATAGGATGGTTTGGGTCTGAAGAGCCCTTAAGGATCATCTAGCAGGTGATATTCAATAATGGAGTGAACTGGAAGAAATGAAATCAGATGAAACCTACTTACAAATCCACTGTGAGTTTTTGTCTTCATCCAATAGGCACATCAGGTGGGCAAGCTTGAACAGACAAGCAAAAGCACATCCATTTCTTTATTTTAAATGAGAGGGAACAATCACAAAGCAGGAAATGTATTTTTTTATAGAGTTCTTTTTGAAAGAATAATGTTTCCAAAGAAATTGCAAGAATAATTAGCATACATGTTGCTATGAAGAACAGCTACTGCGAAAATCTATTTCAAGGGGCCATTTCAGCTAGTTTCCTATGCTAGTTATTTTCTTTTTAGCTTACAATCCTTTTCTTTTGCATCCAAACTGCTCATAGCAGTCTTAATGCCAGATCAGGCCTTAAGGCATCAGAGATATTTCTTTTCCCTCCTGAAACCCACAGTCAGGCACATTAGTGGCTCTGTCATACCAAGCTAGTTAATAATAGCAGACATAATTTTGCATGCCCTGTATAGAGAATGAAATCCAGAAAAATGTCAGGAACTACTTGCACTATCTAATGAGTTTTCCTTCTTTTGTCAATTCTTTATTGCTCTTTGTTTTGCTTCCTTATTCAAGCATTATTAGAGAAAAAGCTAGAAGAACTGGAAATAAGTTGAAAGCTTATTCTATTGATACTGCAGCAAGTTTTGTCATTGATTTAAATGGGAGTAAACTTAAGCCTTCAGTATTACTCATAAGAGTCAAGACTAGAATTTTATTTGGACAGATACAGAAGAAGTTTTATGGCATATCCTGAAGGAGGAAAGCTCGGGGATTTACAGGCATTTTCACATATCTTCAGGCACAGATTTCTCAAGCAGTGCCAGGCAGCAGTATTGCAGTGCTCTAGCTATATAAACAGTCAGGCAGTTGACACAGAGTCAGTCCCATTATTTGCAGGATCATTAGAAGTAGCAGCATTGAGATTATTTTTTTAATGCTCAATTTAAATTCTTTTTTTTTTTTTTAATGTAAGCAGTATATGGTGACATATCTGAAAATGCAATTTCACTATTTTAAAATTTATATCCATGAGCTGATACAAGGTTTGAATTACATTGGTGTATAATATTTTCTCCATTGTAGAAAGGATTGCTTAGGTACAAATGAGGAATTACCAACTCTACAATACTTAAAAGTCCTTCTGTTTTTATCCAGAGAAGCCAGAAGAGTTGCAATGGTGAAAACATATGTATAATATATGTCTTTTCCTCTCTTTTTATATCATTTAGGTATCAGCATGAAACAATTCCAAGTCCACTGGTTACTGGAGTCCTGTGCACACAATGACACCAAAGGACTTAGGAAAGTAACAGAGCTGACTTATGTAAGTCTCTATTCAGCCTTTTGCTTGACTCTGAGTAGTTCCTAGGCAGCAAGAGAAAGGATGGTTCTGTAACATAACACAATGTGTTATACCCTGTTTCATAGATCAGTAAGGATGCTTTCTTTTTTATGTTCCTCTTTGGCAAAAAATAAAAATTATGTATCTGGACTGGTTTTGGGTTTCTGGGATTTCCTACATCCACACTAGGCTGAAATCTTTTCTTTGTTTTTGTTGTTATTCAGAAAATGAGATCAGACAAACTTATTACATAAGTACTTATATGCTTCTACAACATATAGAACATGGAGCTTTATGTGCAATTAATAATGTAGGACTATAGCACAGTGCAAATACAGAACAGTAATAATAGTAATTAATAAACCAGGTTTTCATTAGACGTGCAGGTGAGTTTCACAACCCTGAGGAGATTAATAGATAAGAAAAGAAGGACTGTAGGTGACAAATGCTAGGTATTAAATCTGGAAGTTGGACAGATATCAGATGGGGAGAAAATCTCCATGTAAGTACGTCAGCCCAAATATATATTGCAGTGGCAGTACTTCGTACTCAATTTGTTGGCAATCTAGTGTCATCTGTCTCTGTAGCACATTATTTGAACAACATAGTTATGTGATTGGTGCATCACGATTGATTTAGTGTGTTATGGAGAATGGACAAAATCACAATTCACCTTTCTTTCTTACCCTGATCTGTACTACCCCATCAATTCAGGGGAGTTAATGGCATGTAAAAGAGTAAATCAAAAGGCATAATTTCTCACACAGGATGGTGTTAGTTTGTAAGATTTTACTGCTTCATGGGGTCAGCAAAGCAAATATCAGAGGTGGATTTAAAAAATGATTTTGACATAATGTTATGATCATTCGCAATATTTCAAGATATGCACATTGGAGATAGGAGAAACTTAACATTTAAGAAGTTTGTTTCCACTAGAGGTCAGGAAAGACTGGACATCTGTCCAAATGCATTGTGGGATTAATGAACTTACTTGCTTTCAATCATTTTATGGTAGTTATCCAATCTACTTTGGGAAACTGTTTCTTCTGGGAAGAAACTAACTACAAGCAAAGTGACAAAGGCTGATGTACAAAAGGTTTAGTGCTGGATATGTGCAGCTCAAGGAGGACAAAGGCCTTATGCTTTCAGTGTTGAGCATTTAGGCCCTGTCACAATAAAAAAAAATAGTCCTATCACAATTTTAAGGAGACATCAAACCTGTTGGACCACTCTCCCAGCAGGTGGAAGGCCGGGAGTCAAGTCCAGTCTCAGCCCAATCTGTATGTCCCATTGAAAATGACCTTCCAAGTGAAGGTTAGACAATTTGCAATTAGAAAAAAGAGGCAGTTATGCAGAAGAACATGGGAAATTAGTGATTCTGAAGGGAAATAAAGATCCAAAAGGTAGTGAGAGACTTTTGACCTTAGCCAGTAAGGTATTATTAGGGATTTTTCCAGGATGAAAACCAACCAGCCAACCATTTTTCCACGTATGATTTCTGCTAAATCTTTCAGACTGTAATTTTCAAAAGTGCTTCAGACAACAGTAAGAATTTAGCAGGACTCTTACTCTTTGTGTAAAGTTTTCTTCTCCACTCGTCTTTAAACAGAGACTTGTGCTTTGTATTTAGCTGTGGAGTTTTTCTTCCTGATAAGAATATAGAAGTACTTAATGTACTGAAGTGGAAAAATATGCATCCATAATGCCATGCTGAACTTTAAATGTGCTTTTAAAAAGTTAAACATAGATGAAGCCTGTCATTTACAGCAGCTTAACTCAGCTTTCTTACATTTATTTAATTCGATTAGCATTTATATCCTCACATTGCTACCCCCACTGCCCTCATTCAGGGAGACTGTTCTAAATATTAGAAGTCAGTTGCTTTGATGCAGCGTGTCGAAGGAACTGTGTAGAATTGAAGGACATATTCAAATACCACGCTAAGATATTTTACTACTGAAAATAATAACATTGACAACACTTGCCTTCTTCCCCAAGTTAAACCACGTTGGCATGTCTTAAGCATCCAGGAAACTTTTTTTTTTGGAGAAAACTTTTCATCTTTTGCCAAAGTTATTTTTCAATTTGTTCGTATTTTTTTTTTCTTTTTTTCCTTGGGCTCTATTTGCAGCATGTGAACTTTTTGTTTTTCTTATTGTAGGAAAACTACATTATTCTGAAGGACCTGTCTTTTTCATGCAAATACAAAGTAACTGTTCTGCCTGCAAAACCTAAAGGTCGTTTTAAGGCTGAGAGTACTTTCTTTGTTACTCCACCTTGCTCTGCATTTAAAGAAAAAAAACACAAGCACATTAATTGTCCTGCTGAAGGAGGTAAGGCATGATCTGGAGAACTACCAGATAGTTCCAAATGCATTTATTATCACCAAAAGAGAGCCTTTAAAAGCAGTTCTAGAACAGGAAATGAAAGATTCAAAACAAATAAACGTATGACTGATGCTTATGTGAAAATCAACAGAAATACAGAGCAGTATCAATTTAGGCTAATATATTGTTGCTGTTTTGTCAATTAAGTGTAATTTTAGTGGATATGTGGATATATACGATAACATTTGTGGATATATACAATGTGGATATATACAATAGCATTTGTTATGACATAGTTGGGGGGTTTTTTTGTAAGGAAGAATAGTTTCCCAATTGTGTTTGTTATAATGATGGATGATCACTATAAGCATGACTATGGTGGCATGACCCATCTTTCCAACGTTTTGCTGCAGGTGCAAGCTGCTTTTCCAGTTGGGTTTTGTTTAGGTTAGTTCTGCTCTCAAATAAGAAATACAGGCCCTCATATCTTTTACAGCGTTGTCACATTGTACATGTAGCTAGAGGCTTATGAAAGTTGCAGAATTATGGAGATACTGGTTTGAGAGGACCTCTGAGGTCAGCTAATCCTGGGTCAGGTCAGCCATGGCTTTGCACTGCCAAGTGTGGATACCTCTCTGGTTAGAGGGTAGCCCTCTCATGTTGAGTCCCTCCTGTTCCCAAGGGTACCCCCATGCTCCATAAGTCACCGAGGACCCTGCTGGCCATCACTGCCCTTTCCTTAATGCCTGTCCGGACAGTTTCCAGCATTACAGACTTCCTGGGCAATTGCAACTCAGTTATAACTTTCCCCTAATCAGAGTGCCCCTATTAACTTGTACTACAGTTTTAGAGCATGAATTTTTTGGCTGAATTATGGAGTTCTGTGCTACCCTGTGCATTTTCTTGTGGCCCCAAAACTCCAAATCAGAGCTCAGGTTTTCTGAAATACGAGGAGCAGGAGAATGGGTCCCTGTAAATGAGGAACTTGGGTCTTTACATGCCATAGCTTTCCTTCCTGTATCTGCAGCTGAGAGCATTTTATCTGAAGCTTGAGTTTGACCCAAAATGTCAGTGAAAAATATCAAAGATAGGCTTTGGTTAACACTAAAAACGTGGTGGTAGAAATCTGACTGGATTCTGTGTAACACCAGAAACAGAACTCTGCCTGACCTTGATTTGTGAAATTAAATGAATATTATTGAAGATTATCTCTAAAAGTTTAGCTTGTCTTTTTTTGCTTTCCAAATTTGTAGTGCCAGTTCTGCCCAAAGTGTTGGCCAAACCCGAGAATCTGTCTGCATCTTTCATTGTTCAAGAAGGTAACATCACTGGTCATTTTTCCTGGAAGATATCTAAGGCAGACCTTCACCAGCCCATGACAGGGTTTCAAGTCACTTGGGCAGAAGTGACCACAGAGAGCCGGCAGAACAGTTTACCCAACAGCATCATCTCGCAGTCACAGATACTGCCAGCAGTAAGTTGTTTGTTGCTTTCTTTTGCCAGTGGCTTCCTAAGTTTGTGTGTCTGTGGCTCATTTGTAATGTTTAGTGGTGATGCAGATGTCAAACTCTCTGGCTCTGCAGGTAAGTTGGAGTGGGAAGTGCTTAATTTTTTCCTCCTTGATGGAGATACAAAGCATAGCTACTATTCGTGATGATGCATCAAACATTTTAATGTGCACGATTTTCAAATTAGCAGCCTTTGTCTGCGAAGTGCCTGAGGGGAAGAGAAGATCATCTGTGTAGCAAAAGATATTTCTTATTTTCTTTTGATGATCAACTTAACCAATACTCTAGTTTTATTAATTATTTGTTGTCCAAATTAAGGAATTTAAGAGAATTTTCTCTTCCTTTCAGTCACTTATTGCTCTGAAAAAAAATAAATCACTTTCCCGCCTATCAATATGCGCCATAGTCTGACAGACAAATATTTTAAGGAGAACTAGATTTCACTGTTTATTGACTGCGAAAATTACCAATTTTAATCCTTCCCCTTATTTTCTCTAAGATGGCCTTGACTATTTCAGTTCCTCTTCTGGCAAAGGCAGGTGAAGAGACCTTCATTCAAACTCTGCTGCCAGTGTCAACAGAGTGTCAACAATGAGATACTGATTTTCACTCTGGTTACCATCTTCTTTTTTCAGGAGCAGCATATATTTTATTTAGAATCTCTATTCTTTTTTTGTAAGCTTTTGGTCCAGTTAGATCTGAAATACATATAAAGTTTTATTTAAAACACTCCTTTTCATTGTGTTATGCTTTAGTTTTTTATTCGTGTGTTCACTACTGTAGATTTCTGAAGATTCCTTTAATTATCTATCACTACATGTATCTGTCTATTTATGGCACCTGGTTAACTTCCAGAAGGCTCTGAGTTGAGTTGAAACAGTACCTTCTGTCTCTCGGAAACCACCAAAATTTAGGGTATTTTATGCTGAGGACCATTCACTCTGACTAAAAATGTAATATTTACACAACCAGGGCTGAAATGCACAGGGCCCGGTTGCTGGAGGAGCACCTGAATGAGCAGAGTGCGGGTACAAGTGCAATGTGTGCACTCCTCTCTCTCCCCTACCCATGCAGTATTTTATATGAGATGGAACAGCTTCAGCCAGGTCTGTTGAAGGCAGTCCCATCTCAGAATATGTGATAATTTGCCAGCCCACTTTTTCTCTCTCTCCTTTCCCCTTTACTGTCTGCTCTGGCAGTAACAACAAATTATCCCACAGGAATAACCAAAGTTGTTCTCACAGTTCACTTTGGCTTCCTCACATGGGAAGTTCGGGTTCAGTGCCAACCAGAATAACTTGTCCTGCAGATTCCTGGCCAGACCAGCCTGGCTGGTGGCAGGAACACCCTATGCCCACACTGTCCAGCATCACTGCTCCAACTGTCTCCTTCTGGGGCCTTTTCAGCTTGGAATAAGATGAGTGATTTGTTACAGCTTAATGCAGATGATGCTTTGATTTATAGTTTTGATTTTGATTTAGATGAATGAATTCTGAATCCTTAATATCTGTCAGTCTTTAGCCAGATGTGTTCTCATCTGGAAGTTTCTATAAAATTACTTTGAAATTATTTTGCACATGTGTAAGTGACCACAAAAAGTATGGAGCAGTGAAAAGTGAATCCATCACACCGTAAATGACCTTAAGAGCAGAAGACAAATTCTTATGGTGTAACTGGGACAAATCTGAAATTAGTGTGGTCACCCTTTTTTTTCACTAGCTGCAGAAGTGGCCCCAGGCCAGCCACTACTTAAATTACCAATAGTAGAATTCTCATGCAATCCAAAATAAAAGCAAGTTTATGTAATTAACATGTTTGTTGAAAAGAATGGTTAGGAAGTTTCATTTTTATTCATTTTTTAGTGATGAGTACAGCCCTAAAGTGATGAGCACACTTTCCATAACACTCTGATGTTGCCCTGAGTTTTGCAGTCTTTCGATGTTTTCATTCACAGAAAATGCATGAGAAACTCTATTACAGGAATGAAAACATCGAAAGACTGCAAAACTCAGGGCAACACTCTGTAACAACTTGGACCTTGTATACATTAAACCACAGTATTATGGTTAAAAATATGTCTGTTCAAAGGGAATGGCAAGCAAAAAATTCAAACCAAACTCGCTCAACGCAGTGATGGATACGTTAAATACTTTTAGAGGAATTCTATGAAAATAATTTGTGGGTGCTGACAGGGATAAAACCTGTTTAAACCACTGATGTATGTGAGTTGAGCAACTCTGTTTTATTTTTCAATGGTCTGAGAATTAAAGTGATTTATTCATTTTTTAGGATCATTATGTACTCACCGTGCCCAACCTGAGGCCATCGATGCTGTACCGCTTGGAAGTTCAAGTGCTAACGACTGGTGGGGAAGGGCCAGCTACAATTAAATCCTTCCGAACGCCTGACCTTCCTCTGTTTGCACCCCACAGTAAGCACTACACTGTTCTGATGTGGTGCTGACGTGTTACAAAATTTCAGTACTCCACATGTAAAGAGTTTTTTTCAAGCCTTAGAATTTTTACTGGTTCCAGTAGCATTCCATAAACTTAAGATGTGTGAAAATGCTGACTTTTTTCCCCCATAACTGTCCATCAGCAACAATGGAAGCAAATCCAGTCTTCCTCTCACTCAGTTTCTGTGGTCTAACATTTGCCGTTCGTTGCAGCCACAGCTCTTTAGCTTATGCCTATAGCACTTGGGATTCAAAGCTGGTCTGTCCTCCAGGTGCTGCCTGGAGGATTACCTAGCTTTCAAGATTAGATTTTTCTGGGTTCACTCAGTCCAGCATGGCTAGAGCTTGATCATATTTCTAAAGCAATGCAAACCTCTTAATGGCCATTTCCAGCACTTCATGTGTTTTTGAAAAATACAGCTTAGTGTTGCAAAGCCAAGTAAAAAATACAATTAATTAGTTCAAAATTCATCTGCTTGAGTTTTTTTGTCCTTTCATAGGCCCACTAAATTTGCTTGGACTTAACATGCACGTAGTTGTCAGCACAGGCACAGCACTTAGAGCTGCAGGATTGGAAGCTGAAGGTCTCACAAAGCCTTTTCAGCATGGATAGATGCTGGCATTACATATCCAGGATTTGATATGTGCATAATTTCCTGTTCTTTTGTTTAGGACCTCATCTGAAGCAACATCATCCGCATCACTACAAGCCACCCCCAGAGAAATACTAGACTGTTTCAGAAGATTGTACAAATAACTGAGGGAAAAAAACTGAGCTCCCAAATGAGGGCTGGGTAGCAGCACATCTGTTGGACCAGTGAACTCAGTTTTCCAATGGACGTTACCATCCTGTACAATCTGTATCTACTTCTCTGTAGTTTAGCCATGAAAAATTCTATTTGCACCATGACCAGGATGAATCATACAGCAAGTATCATTTCAGTACCAGTACTATTCAACAAACTGAAGATCGCATCCAACTCAACACCTGTAAGAAAATTAGAAGGGTGTTCAAAATGTTTTCATATTCTGTGTTTAAAGTAGGTTGAAACGGTGCAGTGTATATAGCTTTTTCTCTTACTGAATTCAGTGTTACTATTTACAAAGTCCTGTGATGTATCCATACTTTTGAAAGAGGCCATGTTCTCATCAGTGGATTTAAATTGTCTATTTTACTTAAACCCCTGCCTGTCACCAATTTAAGCCCTAGTGTATTTTGCTATTAAAGAATATCTCCATATGTCTGAAATAAGGACATAAGTAGAATAAATACCAGTAGCAGAAACCCTAAAATACCCAGTTTTTAATAATTGCAGTGTCACCATGGAGAAGGATGATTATACATATATATTACCCATCTGGTCTAAAGTGGTAATGTTCTATCATGTAGATCTTCTATTAATATAGTTAATAGTTAAAGGATATACAGGGTAGAAATACCATTGTAGAGGAAAAAATGGCAGTTAATATAGTTGTTTAAAATTGGTGGCAATGAATGCAATTAATTGATAGGTCCTGGAAGAATATATTTTAAAATCTTAGTTACAATTTTTTTATACATAATATTTCAAGGTATAATATTATCTTGAATAGAAACACCAATTTTCTAGTTAAAAATCTAAATAGTTAACATTAAAGTTTTAGAAACTGAAATTCTGAGACATTTATTATTCAAGTAGCTGTAGAGCTACTTTTGGCTTTGAATTTTGATGCACACATTTCCTTGTGGATCTTTAGAACAGAAGGATATAAGTATTGGCTCTGTTTTGCTGTTCTGCTTACAGAAAGAATTATGTGACAATATTCTGGCGTCTGGAAAACATTGGCTTATAGTTTATTTGAATTCATTTTTCAAATTTAGACAGAAGGGTGCCCTTTTTAACCATAAGGGAATTCATATTGCCTTCATAGTGCAATATAAACTGTCTAGAATAATTTGTCATGCAGAGACACGTCTCAATAGTAAACAGAAACTGCTTGGATTTATTATTGAGAGGATGGAAAGTATCTGCCAATAAGCATCCATACAAATACCCATAATTGGCTCTTAATGTTCAAGATGTTCAAAGTGCTCCTGAATTCTTTGGTACCATTTCCATTGCTCCTTGAATCATCACATCAGGCTAATGTACCTCAAAAGTTGAGTCCAGTTTGACAAAGGGGTCACTTTTCCTACCAGCAGATGCTACAGACTCACCTGTGCTTCATGTTTTTCTGAGATATTCAGTAAGAGGAGCTCAAACATTAGTGGTAAATGTAAACTAATGCTCAGACATTAGTTTGTCTATACTGAAGTTTACAGCATTAATACCATAGGGGGAGAAGGAAACCACTTTAATTTCTGATCTCTTGCGCATTACAATTTTCTACATTTTTACCTTCAGTTTTAAAGGGCTCTTTTCCATTCTTTTTCTATTTTGCTTGTTGTCTTTTTTGATATTCACTTAGTGACCAAGAATTTTCCCAGACATTTTCTATTGCTACATGATTTGGGCTTTTAACAATAGCTTAAAATATATTTAAGGCTATGGTCCTTTTAATTCCTTCCTCGATTTTCCAAAATACATTAGCAAATTAGCAAA
This sequence comes from Eulacestoma nigropectus, assembly GCA_013397775.1. NCBI lineage: Eukaryota > Metazoa > Chordata > Aves > Passeriformes > Eulacestoma > Eulacestoma nigropectus. The sequence goes on along the minus strand of VZTE01006390.1, from coordinate 389,698 downwards.
TGAACTCGTCTTTAAAAAATCTGTAGTGCAAAGGTTTATTTTCAGAAGGCCAGAGCCTGAGATATTTTTGTCAGGATGGAAATGTTTCACGTGTATGCTTTTACAAAGAAAACAAAATTTGCATTGGACTGGTGTGCAGCACTGCTTTCGTATTTGGATTGCACAGGGTGTAGATGAGTCTAGAAGTGACCTTTATGGTGTTTGCTGGATCAGCAGGATCAGGGAAAGTAATTACCTCAGGCTTCTCTGAAGAATTGTGTCCAAACCTTTCAATCACAGTCTGTTCTAGTTGTGCTGGATCAAATCTACAGTGACTTGATTAATGTTAATGAAATTACATTTCATTCGTAGTGACACTGTAAAGCATGGAACATGCTTTAAAGACCAGCATAGATGTTGGGCTTTGTTACAATGATGCCAATTGATTGGAGATAAGCAAGAAGTTAGGAGCCCTGAGTCACCACATCCTCATCGTTTGGAGGTGAATCAAAATGATTACTGTTTACTGATCCTGTTCTCCCTGAAGCATTTGTCTCTTCCGAGTAACAAGGTACTTTTGAAGAACATTGAGAAGTTTTCCCTTCTGAAGTAGATTGATCAAAACCAAAAGTTGATAAAGTAGAAATATATTGATCAAGTGTATTATATAGAGTCCACTACGATGTAAATTATTTTTTTCCTTCTACAAATGATCTTATCAACTCACCTTTCAAGTCACCCTCCAAATCAAAAATGAAAAATACAAAGTCAACAGAGCTCATGAATGGATGTTAATCCCAGCTGTGAGTAATTTCCTGATTATTTTTTTAAATTTATCAGTACAGTTTTGAAGTTTTTAGTGCCTAATTCTAAAGCTTTGTTTGCTGAATCATACAGGGTATTGTCCTAATTTACTAGACTAAGCCACATTAAACATTTAATTAGGCAATAGAATTGCAATTTGCTACTTAATTCACTAGTTAAAGATTTATTTTCTCTAATGATGCTGTGTAATTCAGAGTTAATATTGGGATGATATTAGAGATATTGGGATGTTCTAAGATACTCTGCACCTTTACACTAATGTATTATTTACTGTGTATGATTCTGATGGATTTGTCAGTTGAATTCAGGATGCATTTTGTTTATCTTTGTTTCTTAAAGGAGAATTATAAGATTATGCTATTTTTGCTAACTGCTTTGCAAAGTGGATTTTTTTGTTCATTAGTGATTTTTGTTTGAGAAGAAAATGGTTTGTTCTTGTTATATCTTTTTTTAACCATTTTTGAGTTGTTTATAGAGCAGAAAAAAATAAGAGAACGTGCTGTATCATCCATGTGTACCACCTTGAATATTCATTAAGAATATAGCACACAGACAATAAATAAGAAGTCTGATTTTTTAAACACGGAACATCCTCAACTTAGTGGCTTCAGGAAGAGCTGAGGAGATGGTGTAGCAACGCTGACATTGACGTTATTTGGCATGGTCACACGCAGTCATTGCTAATGTGAATGGGAATTTTACCATTAGTATTAGCAGTACTGTATAGAAACCTTAATACTGAGTCAATTTATTTCACAATACTCTCCTCTCCATGCTCCCAGCTGGAGTCAGGGAGAGTTTCCAATAAGTAGGTCCTGATTCAGGAAGGTTGGCACAAAGGAAATCAGTGGGATGGAAGTAAACCTGTGCAGTTAAGAATGAGCTTTAGTATTGCTTCAAACCAAGCATGGATGTCAAAGTTTGTTTGAATACTGTCTTAAATCAGGGCCTTGTAAAACAAAGTGGGGGAACCAGACAGTTCTAAATTCTGTGTACAACACCATAAAAATTTTTATTTTTGTTTGTGTATATGTAAATGTCATAGTGATATTGACTTATTTATTAATTCATTTTCTTATACTATGTGCCAAGTATGTTCCTACCCTTTTGATCAGTACCTGTGAACATCAATTACTAAAATAATGTTATGCAAACTTGTGCATTTTAACCAGAAATATGATACTAATAAGCTGTTGCATGTAGTTTTCAATGATTAAGAAAACTCTTTATTTAAAAAAATGTAAATGGATACCTGCAGATGTTGATGATTATATATGGGTTTGCATGCCAAAACTCATTGTTCAGTTGTGGGCATGAAATGTAACGACTGTATTACCTCTACTGATATATTAGTAAGGTACAATTTACAAAGTAATTAACAGAGCTCTATATGTAAAACTTTTCCTTTTTACTTAATTATATTGTAGTAGAGGTAACAGAAGTGCTTCTCTGTTACCCAAATTGGCTGTAGAAATTATGTTCCTATAACAGTCATTTAAAGTCAATATTTATTTATGTATGTAATACAAAATGATTGGTCTTATGTGTTTGTCCTGTTATTTAGAGAAAAAAAAATATGCTTCTTGTAAAAACATTTTGTAAAAAAATGTAAATGTAAATAGAGTCTGATTTCTTTTACTCACTATTTTCATGTTTAGAATTTGTACATACTGTTTATGTAATAAACTATCCTACATAGAAATATTGCTACATTATCTTCTCCATACAGAATTTTAAATTTTGTTTTTCTCGAGTAGAAGAGATAGAGCCATCTAAGAAAAATCAGTGTCACGCCAAGTACCTTTGCTTCATCTAAATTTCATTGTGTATGAAGTCATACCATTTTAACTTCTCTTTACTACAGCATTTTGTTTTCTTTAGATAGTCATCAAAATAATCTGAAAATAAATTTAAATGTCATTTTAGTCATTTACATTGTAAACTAATACTAGAAGTAAAAAGTCAGGCATAAGACCTTGCCCTTTCTCTATTCTAACTGCATAGTTCACAGTGAAGATTTGTTCATCCTTTTGTTATGCTAACTTAAATTAATTAAGTTGCTGGATCTTTGCCAATGGCCTGATCCTGCAAGCCAAGATTTTCATGGCTGAAACTCATGGTGAATCTAGTATGCACCAGATTTGGAGTATTTTCTGGTTTAAAGTATTTAGTGTTTTAAATTCTGTATTTTTAACAAATATAAATATTTGTCTTAGTACAAATATTTAACTGTTTTAAATTGTCATAGATGCACTATTATTCTCGGGTGCAATATCCTTAGTTTGGAGATGCAGCTTTGGGTAACTCTTGACTTACCTAATAAACATTTATTTTTTGTAACTTGATCAAAACCTCCAAAATTTCCTGGTATTTCTATCTCATTAGAATAACTGCTTATGTTTCTGGTTTTGGTTTTCTTTTTACATAAATGAGTAATAGAAACACCCCTATTGTTAAATTTCTCTGCAAGTTGGACTATTTCTGTAATATTTGCTGTTGTGGTTCAGTAAACCCAGATAAGAATGATATCACCTGAATAGGTGAATGGGTAAATTGTCAAAATAAATGGTTGAAGTGTTCTATACATTGTAATTCAGAATAGCCATTCATTTTTACTTTCCATATCTTCAAATAAATGTTTTATTCAACATTGGATTAAGGGACACAGTGACTGGATTAAATAAAGCATATGAAATAAAACAAATTTGCTATATATTGAACAGTATTCATCATTTTGGGGTTGGGTATTGCAGCTTATGCTTCTGTACAACCTGGCTTTTGTGCACCTAAAACCAGAATACACTCAAAAGATTCCATTTCTTAAAAAAATTAATACAATGAAAGCTTGTTCCAGTACAAAACCAACCAACCAAAAGAACCCATCCTCTATATTTCTGTTTTCTGCTTGCAGGTGTTGTATTGTCATTGTCTGACTCTATGCCAGCCTCCTTGAGGAAGGCCTGGGGCGAAAACCGTGGCTGTCAGCCCCTCGGTGGCAGTGCAGCACCTGGGAGGGTAAAGCAAGCACCAGGGAGAAGAGTGAGAATGTAAGCTTTGAAACAGAGCCAGCGTGCAGGGAGCAAATTGCTGTGTCCCCTTTGTGTTATGCTCAATATCCTTGCTTCTGCTCAAGGTGCTGGCAGGAGCACAGATGAATATTTGATACACGCCTTGCTTTGAGCATTTACAGAGAGTGCTCTGTGGCACAGGAACTAAAGAATTTATGAATGCTGTCTGTACCCACTTCCTCACCTGTGCTGGTGGTTTATTCATGTTACTTAATAATAAGCTGCATTCAGCAGGTCTGTTTCTTCTCAAAGGAAAATCAACTTTGGAAACAGTGGACTGTCATTTTTCAGGAGAGTTACGCAAATATGCTGCACACAAATATCCCTTTATATTTGTGTGTAAATATATTTGTACAGCAAATAGAGTTTGCTTGTCTTTTGCACAAGCTGTTCAGTATTTTTATGTGTGCAATAGGTTCAAAATTTTCAATGTTTAAAAGTATCTCTGGGTTTACTCATTAGTAATGATTAGTCAATATTTTAATCATATTTTTATATTTTATTTAGAAAATGTTGCCTGATTTAAATGGTTCAGACTGCACAGTTGTTAGTAGATGCAAAGTGATAAGCTAGAATTTCCATGCTGTCATTTTATGTAAGTGAAAGGTAGAGGAGGCACTGGGGACAGAAGAGCGTAGGTGGCACGAAAGGAATCTGCTCATCTGATGTATTCATTTCTTTGCCAACATCCAATTTCTAGTACTAATTCCAGGATTTGTAGTTATCTGCAAGCATTCAAATTGATATTTTAAATTTCTTTTCTGAGACGTGATGCAATACTTGCATGAAATATAAATATTTCAGACTTTCAGTGAACGTGCCTGCAAGCCAGGATCTGTTAGACTGTAACCATAAAACAGGAATTTACCAGAAAAAATAATCTGGTGAGTGCTAATTGTTCTCTCAGAGCAGTTAGGGACAACTGTTATTTTTGCTTGGTGTTTATTGAATCATACTGTAGACAAAGAAGATCCATACACATTTTTCCCATGCTTTGAGGGAAATACCTCTTGTGAAGGACAGCATTTAATTGGTGAAAGTGCTTTGTGAATGGCTGAGTACCAGAGGTTTACAGTAGATTTACACTAGTGAATGAACCCTGTATTTTTTCATTTGTCTGAAGATTCTGGTAATTTCTCTTGTCTTTTAACCTGAACTTGAAGGAGGTTTTAGTTTTGCTTTATAGTGGATCTCTGTGCTTTACTTTTTTTGTGAAGGACTTGTCTCAGTTACTATTCTTAGTCGTACATGACACACTGAAAGCATGCTTCTCTTCACTGCTTACTGCTGTGAAGATTTAGGTTTATGATACCTTTCCAATAGAAAAGAAATCCATTAAGATAATATATATTAATGTATTTAGAGTTGATTTCAGTAAAAGGTTCCTTGTCAGCAAAGTAATAATTGGTTTTCAATATAAAGATTATTTGCAGTGGTATCTCATTTTAATTATTACATACACAATATAGTTTTGGAGAATAAAAAAACCTGGCCATGCTGGCCACAAGAAATTGTGGTGAGCACAGAAAATTAAAAATTAAATTGATAGATATCAGTCATATTTGCATCAATAAGTGCCATTATGACAATAATTTATGTTCAGGTTAGCTACATATGTCACACTGGGTAAAACTGATCCCAATTCATCTGTAAAATTTGACAAAATCCTAAGGTGATCCCATGTTTATTTTGTAGGCAATTTTGTAACATTTGTTAATGACTTCGTAAAATATGTGGAACTAATAACAATTTTTATTTCAAAATTTTATATATAGTTGTTGGGAAACTATGAGTCAAACAATATAATCAGTGTTTTCATTAGCTCCAGACTTTAGCTAGGAGGCTTATTCTCTTATCTCAGCTAACCACAAAACTTCTAGAACCTCTCTGACACAAATGAAGGGTTGCTCAGAGCCTTGTCCTTTCATGTTTTAGAGATAATGAAGAATGTGGATTCCGCATCCTCTCTTACTAATTACTTGTGAAACAACAGTAAGGCAAACAGTGACATCTTAAATATCAAGGAAATTGTTTGGGAAAAATACCACATGGCGTGAACAACTTCTGTTGTGTTATGGGCCTGTCAAATTACAAAGAAATTGAAAAATATTCTTTTGAAGCAAAAGCTTATACGTTCTTTTATTCTCAGTAAGTTTGTGATTAAACCCTTTGTACACTACCCCTGGGAGTGCAAAGCTAACAGAAAATGAAACTTTCAGCTTCTCAGTATATTTTTATTTTGTCAGACATTAGTTCTCAAGTCTTGAGAAATGAGAACTTGGTCAGCCATATTTCTAGAGAATTTACACTGGTTGCTTAACTTGCAAAACTGAATGAATTAGGATTCACGTGGTATTTGACCAACGATTTGTTCAGTATTAAACTGACAATGGCAATGGCCCATTTGTGTTGCCTCTTTTATATGCCTTATATTGTTGGTTTGAGGAACTGCAGCTACCAAAATTGTTTGTACTCCTTGGACAGGTAGCACATTACTCTTAGCAGGGTATGAGCTTCTGAGGAGACCACCAAGGGCTCTGGACAACTCAGCTGAGGTGAGTGGGTCAAGTTGCTGTGGCTGTGGCAGAGTGTGCTGGGCACCCAGCTGGGTCTGCTTGTGCCACAGGTGTCCCCAAGCTTGAGGATGTCAAGGAGACAGGGAGTGGCTGTCTGAGAGCAGAAAGAAAGGAGTGCCTTCAGTGAAAATGCTGTGGAAAGGCCACTTGTCCTGCTGCAGAGCTATAGGGTGAGAAGGGAAGAAAGATTCAGCACATAGGTGCCCACTAATCCAAGCTGGGAGAGGTGTCATGACTGCATGAGCACAGCCTTGACAAAAGGAGCAAACAGGTCGTAGAGGCTGTGCGGGTCACAGGGAGATGCCCCTGCTGTTGAAGCAGAATGTGTCCGCAGCACGGGCAGAGAGGAGCCCCTCACACTCCCAGTAGACTCTTTCTGAGGAGACTCAATGAGAGAGAGGGTGGACATGATGCAAAGAAGACTGGCACAAATCCCGTCACATCGGAATCCGTGCAGACCTTCTGCCTTTGAGCTTTGGTTTGCGGAAGATTCACTGAATTACCTCTGTTTACCACTAGCCCAGACATCTGCAGATGCACAGCTGCAACTCTGGGACCTCAGTGCAGAGTATCACCATGGCTGGAGTACTAACTAGGACTAAAATAAAAGGAAGACAGGTGTGAATTTTGGTCTCCCTGCACATCTCTTTGCTGTGCATCTGGGCTGCTCAAGGTACAGTCGGGCTGCCCACAAATACAGTAATTGTGCCACTGACATGGGTCAGCACTCTGTACAGAACAACAAAGAAAGCTGCTTCTGGTCTCTGTCAAGCTGCTATCATTATCCGAGTAAACTGTCCCATGGTATACTTACGGAATAAGTATATACTGTCATGGAATACTTAGCTTTCCCTTAAATGAACAGATCCATAGCTTGAAAAAAGATAATTTCTTAAGTCACTGTGGGAAGAAACCTATACTAAAAATGACTTAAAGGGGAACAAGAAATATTTTAATGAGGTAAAGAATGAAAAAAACCTAAATATGATTGAAAGAACCTTATTTTCCTTTTACATATTGCCTAGACATCAGGGAATTACAGAAATATATAAAGAATGAAGTGACAAAATCAGTCAGAAACTTGGAGAGAACATTTCTGCAATTTCTATAGTATCAATCTGTGAAATATGTGCCATGGGAACAAAAAAAACCACCTGTACAATGTTTGGAAACCTTTAGCTGCAGCATTTCGATGAGGCTGGACATTTTGGAATACTGCAGTTATTTATTAACAATTTATTACTGTTAACACATTTTGATGCTGTTAAGAAATGTATAAATGTGGCTTAGCTAAGTGATGACTAACATCAGTTCTGAAAAGCCCACTAGACTGTCAGTTCAGTAATGACTGCTGCTTTGGTGTTTCCAGGTTCTTTAGCCAGATGAGCAGAAAGAATGGCAAAAATGCATAAGCAAAAAGCATGAAATAAGGTCTCTTGTTTCATTATTTTAGGCCATTATTGCCAGATTCAGGCCAAGCTTCTTCCAATTGCTTTTAATCACCTTCTCAAAGACTGTGATTTATTTAGGGTTTTCGGTGTTTGGAATCCTATTAGTGCTAAGTTTGTTGAAGGCACATGCCTTCCCTGTGTCACTGAGGTAGACTTTGCACTAAACAAGGCAACTCATATGTCCCCGGGGCTACTGAGCACCATCCGTAACCACTCCATCTGGTTCCGGGGATCATCTCTTTTAAAGTCTCTTTACAAATCACAGTCACCTCTGCCCTTAAATCCATTTGAAATTTAATAGTAGCGCTGCCAGATTTGAAACCAACAAACCAAACCTGCTTATCATTGGTGACTTTGAAAACAGATCCTCAGTTCTGTGAAGCACTTAGCCTTTATGTGGTAATTTTTCTAATTCTTTCTTTTTGAGAGACAGTCCTTCTGACTTTTCCTTTACACATCCTGGATGTTGACAACCTCTGTTGTCTGAGCCTCTCTCCTCTCTGCTGAGTTCTGCCTTGCCGCTAAGAGCCATAATTCTGCCATGGGAAGTCCACTCTTCTAAAAAGCATTTTTATGGATTCCTTGGTTCTTTAGGGAGCTTGCTTTTTCTTTTTGTTGACTGCTATTTCCCTATTTTTTCATTGGATATCTTGAATTTTGCCTCAGTTGGACAGTGATGCTTCTCCTTTACTCATTTAAGACAAAATACAGTTAGTAGCTACAAGATGTTTTTTAAAATTCCAATTACAAAATATGCTGTTGTGTATACCTCAGTCTCAAAATTTTCAATTTCTTGTTTGTACATCAGCTCAAAAAAATTTTTGTGCTAGAATTAAAGAGACATCTTCATAGCAGCTAATCAGTATGTCACAAAAAGATTGGTTTGATATTACACTAGGTTTTCCTTAAAATGTTTCCGAAGGATGATGTTGTCTATGACACTGCACTCTGTGTGTATAGGTTCATTTAACTGTAAAACTGGACTTTTTACAAGTCTGTTTCAGGAAGTATTTCAGGAATTCAACCAGAGGTTTTGCTAAAGCAAAAGATTATAACTGAAGACATTTATCTTCTCTTCAACCTCCTACCCCTAAGGATAGATGAGTTTGCATCCTTTTATTCTACAGTACTTTTAATAGTCGTTGGTAAAATAATCACTGGAATTACCAAACTCATATATGCTTTAAAAAGTCCTAGACTTTTCTAAAGAGAAAAAATATGTGGTTTCATGTTTTGGCGGATTTTTTTTCAGTATAATTTACCTTCTGGTTTCTTGACGATCAGAATTTATGTTTTTGAGCTTTTTTTCCCTGTAAATAGAAAAGTTATAATTTTACAAGAGTGATAGGAATGGAGGGAGAGAGGTTGGAAGAGAAGAATGTGAAATTCTCATGAAGTTAAGAATTTAAAGGATTAGGCTGAATGAGGAACACCAAGTAACACCACTTTTGTGATGAGATTATAAGATTTGTCAATGGCAGTGGTGACAAGCATGACAATGGGACCCATCTGTTGACATGACTTGACATTGTGGGAGGCATGTTCGCTCTGAGGAACTCAAATCCTTGCTGATACTGAAATGCTGCCAAGACTCCTCCAGCCCTCTGGACACTCCTCCATGCTTATGTTCCATGTGGGTGTTAATAACTCTACTGGGAATGGGTTAATACAGATTAAAAGCTACTGTAAGGATCTGGAATAGGGAGGTGAAGGGGTCAGGAGCTCAGGTGGCTTTTTTGTTAATTCTGCTGATCAAAGGTCAAGTCTTAGGGACAGATGTGACATGGAGATAAATATGTCTGTGAACAGATGGTGCTGCCAGCAGAATGCCAGCTGCCTTGACCATGGAATAATGTTCCATAAACCCTATGGCACAAAGAAGAACTGCACCTCTCTCACACCAGTTTACTGATTTATTGAGACAGGTTCACAAAACCCACCAGGTTGGTATAAAATATTCTGCCCTTAAAAAAAGTCTAAATATTGGCAAAAAAGGAAGTATTTGCCACAAGGTCAAAGAAGGGACAAAAAAGAGAATGGTGGGTTGGTTAACAAATATATTTGATAATGTAGGGATTAACAAGGAGGAAGCAAAGGCTTTATTACATGGCAATGTTTTGCTGTAAATTATATTTGGTTGATTAAAAACTTGGATGGTTGGCATGTCACAGTATTAATAATTGAAGGGTATAGTTTACTCAGAAAAGGCAAGCAGAAGTCTAATGCAGAAGCAGGATGATGAACATCTAATGGACTCAAATTTAAGTATTTGGAAAGTATTTTGTATTAGTGAAGAAAATAAAACACTAGGAAACCTAGCCTGAAGAGATTCTGTGTCGTTTCCAGGGCTTAAGAGGCACTGAAATAAACTACAGTCTTAAGCATTATTCATTTTGTTTTCAGGAATCTGTGTGTTAAAAGGAATGCTAGAAAGTCTCAGCCAGTATTATATATATGAGGACCAGGCTCCTACTTCATTCCTGAAAGAGAAAGACTTGTTTTCAGGAGAGGTGGATGTCTGCGTAGATGCAGCACAAATGAAATGGACAATGAGAAAGTCGCCAAAGAAGTGCCACCAGATACTTCGAACTCATTTCATTTGCTACTCTATTTCCCTAATATTCATGTAGTGGTTGCTATGTGTTGTCATTCCAAAACTATGAAAATGCTCTTTTATTGCATTATATTCCCACAATCATCTCTAATTTTTATTTGACCTTACAGCAGTGGCTTTCATGTCACAATCAGTTTTGGTTTTCACTGTAAAGCAGCAAAGCTATCAGTTGCACACGTTTTGTGTCATTGTTACACACACACTTTCTGTGTCCTATCCATGACACATTGTTCTTCATTCAATAATTATGCTGCATGTTTCAAAGTTTAAGAATCTGTCTCACTGTTCAAACTTAGTGTCCTTGAAGAGCATTCCTAGAACCATTCCAGTTCCCAGTTGAAGCCTGACTGTCGCCATTACCTGTTGCATCTGGTGTTCCCAGGCAATGGAGCACCATTTCTCAGTTCAGTATTCAAGACAATCTCTGTGTCTACTTAACTTAAAAAAAAAGTGAAAGCAGCTTAATACCCTGCCTGAAAGGACTTCCCCATTTAATCTTCTCATAAATGTTAGTATATCTTTTCTGCAATGTTTTAGTGCATCCTTCAAGAAACTGCAAAGTTATTCTCATTGGTTCCCAAAGGACTTGAAGGGGAAATGGCAGGATGGAAAGTACAATTTGCCAAATTTGAAGTGATAACAATTATTTAATGGAAAGTGGTGATAGATAACTTTATATCGAGTTTAACATGCGCAGGACTGGAATGCAATGTAAAAAAAATTCTGAAAATTGAAATTTTTAAGATGAATATGAAATGCAGAGGGAAAAAAATATAGCTCACATATTTCTAAACTGGACGAGGGTAACTGCAGAATTAGCCTTTCTTTAAGGATTAAAATCAATGAGTCTCTTCAATTTTCCAATATTTGTTACTATTTGAAACAAAGAAGCTTCTAGTGCTAAATCAAAAATTACTGACTTCCAACATAAATTGCTTATAATTTTTGTATTTAGAGCTTGAATCCCTAGCTCTGGATACACTATTATACTTCCCAGAAAATAGGTGAAGCAGTGTAGATAATTCTAACAATACTGTTACTAAAGCCTGATTGCTTCTGATTGCTTTTATAAAGGGTTTTGTTTTTAAGAGGACTGCTGTTAAAATTGGAAGGGCTAATAGGATCACGTTACTTTTAAGAGCAGTTCCTTTGACTTCACTGAATACAGAGTACTTATGTAAAACTGCTTCAAAGTGTGAAATGGAGATCCGAAGAAGAGCCTGTCATATGTATGGTAGCTTTTTTAAATTGAGTTTTGTCTGCATCATTATTGCACTGGTGTAACACAAGTACAAGACTGCAAGACTTAGAGACTTGTTTGATGGTTTTCATTAGATCCAAAGATAATGTTTACATATATAAGCATCTAGGCATATTTCTCATGTCCATGGGTGGTCCTATTAATAAATTGATAAATCCTAGCCTTAGTCAACTCTGAGGTTTACCACACTTTCACAGAATGTTATCTAAGCTGGTCATGGTATATTTTCACTTCTTTAGAAGCAAAGTTATGACTGAGAGATGAAAGATACCAGATATATTTAAAAACTGTTTATCACCTCAGAATGTAAAGCTGATATTGCAGGAGGTCATACATTATTATTTGCTTTAGGTAAAAAATGTTTTAAAATTTCTTGTAAATTAAGTAAAGCTTTGGAAAAAAGTTAGACTGCTTTTATTTTGTATCTTTGAATAGATAAATACATTGGAAGAAGAAAAAGGGTTGGTTAAATAGACAAAAGCCATGTAGAAAGTCAAAGATACGGAAAGGTGTATATGCACTATATGTTGGCAGTTATTAATCACCTAGAAATATTGCTACTTGACTGAAGTTGCCACTATTATTAAACAATTCTCCATGCTTCATCACTTTTGTGCGATTTGTTTCTGTCAGGTCTGTATATGACAGTAGCCTTAACCCTGCATATTGTATGGAAAAAGCAGTGACCACCTGGCTGTACACTGCCTTGTCTTTTTGGGTTCACTGACAGAAATGGATTTAGTCGAAGGATTGGAGTGCAGTACAATACTCCTGCAGAGGATTAAACAGAAATGCTGCTGGACACCTGCCCTGTCAGCAGGCAAAGCTAACCTCTTTCTGAGGGCTAGAGACAGAGGAATTTGGGCTCCATTCAAAGCATCAAAGTTGCTGTATCAACTTTGGCAAATAAATCACTGAATTTTGATGTTTCCTGATTTTTGCCCTACTAAAATATAGATAACAGCAATTTCTTGCTTTTTATTTAGGTAATAAATTTGTCTGACTAGAGACAAATTTGACTAGAGACTTATTTTTACCTAAAATCCTATAATGCATCAATAAATATATTCTCAATCTCCTAGGAGTTTCTTTGATAGGAAATAAGCAAAGATAGTGAATTTCAAAATAAAAATATTCACTCTGTGCTCTAGAATTTTTGACTTTATTGGATATTTAAAAAAAACCACATCCAAATTTAATTAGTTTAATAAGGTAATTAAAGCCTGCTGCTAGGACAAGCAATCTATATTACAAGATAAATTATTCCCTTCTGGTTATCTTTTCTCTCTCTTCTGTTTGCTGATTCCCCTTCCAACTTTCTTCACCAATTCTACTATTATGGATACAGTACAGCTTGTGTCCTGCCCAGGTGCATACCTTCAGGAGGAGAAAGAAGTAGATATTCTCACAAAATTATACGTGTATGAAGCAAATGTACAATCCTCAGCTGTTTTCTTTGAACGGACAACAGCTAGAAAATCAATACAGAGAGAACATGGCATGTTTGAGGATCTTGGATTGATTAGCTTTTTATGTGGTAGAGTTGTGTTTGAAACAAGAAAGTAAAAACAAGAGCAGCATTGTTTATTCAGAAATTTAATAGACATGTGACTAGTCTGTAAAATTTGGCTATGAGTCCTGATTTAACTTGTGCATAATGCCACAGATATTTTCAACTCTTTCAGTTCTGCTGCTTGATGTGGAAGTCCAATGTTTGGGATGCCAAAGGTTTTATTAATGTCATAGCTAGTACAGCATCTCAGAGTATGCATACATATTCTTTCCTTTAATAATGCTCATAATATTCACTGTCACCTACAGTTATGTTATTAAGATAGATCTGTATTTTATATCAGAGTTTCTCACAGACTGGGTTGTTTCTGTCCAGCCAAAGAGAAATGCAAGCATACCTGGGTTAAACATCTATAACTGTAGCTAAACTGAATGCTAAATGTAGAAAAGGAAACATCCTTCCTGCCATGACCTGATCAGGAAAGAGTTTGTATTCTCATTAGAAATCAGAAAGGCAAGACAAATATTAATCTACATATGGGGAACAATGTTTTTTATGATAGTTATCCCTCAAGGTCAAGAGCAAATTAACAAGTTCATCTTCCATTCCATAAGGCAAGAGCACTGATGTTGAAATCCTTAAAATTGAGCTTGCAATCTGAGAAAATACAGTGCCATTTCCTTTTAGCCAGCAGCATCAAAGATGCAATCAATAAATTCACCCTGTAACAGCGCCCTTATACTAAGAAACTGTCTTGAGGGAAATAATATTATTTCAGTCCTATATAATTCAAAGCTCCTTGAACTTGACTTTTTTGAAGATAAAAGACTACCTTCTCAGCGACTGTAAATCAACATAGCTACTTTGACTCTAAGGTGCTACCAATTAAAGTGTATTTTTGCAAGACTCTATTATCTTCTTGCTCAATAGTGACTTTAACAATGGTTTATTTAGTCTCTACTGGTTTATGCTATCTAGTCACACCATAAAGAGTGAGGCAGTTCTTTTCCTCCCAGGTGTTACTTTTCTTGGTGAAGGTCTTCAGCCACAAGTTAATTTTATTGTAAAGTTGTTTTATAGGAACTGATTCTCACAAATCCTTGCTAGGATTGCACTGCTATGCTGCTGTCACATTATTTCAGTCTTAGCAGTACTATTTTGCAGTTGGCTCTGGCTTGCTGAATTACATTACCTTAATTGGTAAGTATTCTTAGTTTTTCTCTTTCCATGCTGAAAGAGTTGGCATACCACCATATTCCTCACAAATCAAACTTTTCCACAGCAGGCAGTTTCTCTGAATATATTTTTAAAATCTTTCCTAAGACTGAAATCAACATAATGAGAAGGAACATGAAGGAGTTTAATAAAGGTTTATTAAACAAGAACCTTTGACTACCTCATGTTCTTTCATTTCAGTTCTCTATGTGTCCCAGAATGGCTTAGCTTCGTTAGAGCAAACAGACAACTTAGGTCACAGGGAAGAAAAAAAAGAGTGAAATTTGCTGACAGATGGTTAGAACAAAAATAATAATTCAGAATTTCCAAATTTTCCTTCATAGTCAATGTACACGTGACGCAAAAGACTTCTTGTCTATCTTTTTAGTGGTCTGAATTATTTCCACATACAGATTCTTGGCACAAACTGTTCCCTGGGTAGGACTGAAGTAGGTTACACCAGAATTTTCATTTAAAAAAAAAGACTGAACTTTTCAGGAAATATACAATATTGCACTTGAAGATATGTATATTCATTTATAATACACCTATTGTAAAAATGTGGTCATATAGAGTTTGAATTTTTCAAATAAAAGTTGTGCATATTTAACATTACAATCTCAATAATAGAAAATACTCTCAGTATTGAAGACTATGCATATTCTAAAATATTTTGTAATCTAATAATTCTAGTACATGGTATTGAAGTTATCATATATCCTAAGCCATCTAATATTCTAATACTTCTGCCAAATACAGAATAGAATTAATTTCATTAATTCATAAAATGATTATAAACAACACTCAGGTTTGACAAGATTCTATATAACTCTTCTTGCAAGGAGAATTAATTAATTTCCAACTTGAGTTTTACCAATACAAATTCAAAGGCAATTAGAGGATATCAGAGTCTAAGCGGTGGTATTTCAGATTTCTATGTACATAATCATGACTAAAATCTGCTGTGATGATAATGTTTTACTTAGCTTGTAGTTTCATTGGCTTCATTTATTTAATTGATTTGAGGGGCATGCAAATGGTAACAGCATTCCCTGTAATCTTAGCTTTATACGGTTATCTCAAAGCTGCAACAGATTAACTTCTGACTCAGATGCTGCAGCTGATAACAGGAAAGCCTAATTCAAAGCAAAGTAAGGAACCAAGAAAATCTTCTATGGTTGTTACACCTCAACATATATCTCTGTGTAAGTTAATAAATACATATGCAAAATTGTTCAGCACCAAAAACATACTTGATTCTATATTTCTACATACGAGTAATTTACCTTTCCCACCTCGCAAAATGGAGACTAAGAGGAAGCAATAACTTCAGGTAATTTTTCCTTTTTCTTTGACAGTAAATAAACTTGTGAACAAACCAACAAAAATAACTCTCCATCTGCAACTCATGTGAGCACAGACAGGTTTTTAAGTGAGATGCAATTGTGCAGCAAGCAGATGGCAACAGCAAACACATGGCAACAATCGGAAAAATGGGTTGAAGAAAGGGCAATAAATAGAGAGCTGGCACTGTTAGTGCAAACAAGGTGAAGGTCATGGGGTGTATTCAAGGAATTAGGGTAGAGCTGAGAAAACAAAACTAAAAGCAAAAAAAGCATCAACTTCCAGTAGTTAAGAATTGAACAGAGGAAGCAACTCTGAAGCAACTTACTGAAAAGAGGGGTAAAGGTAGCATGAGCAGGGATATGCATTTTAGATAATCTGAAATGAAGGGAGGTGATTATGATATATGTGCTTCTCCCGTAACACTTCACATACTTTAAAATAAATGTCAAGGTTAAGCGAAACGCAAATTAAGCATCTTTATTTCCCTGGCCTCAAGGCAGATGATCTAATGGCATGAGAAGAGTCAATATTGTCATTATAGAGCAAAATAGCAAAGATATGCCCAAAGAATAGATTTTTTGTTCTTATCTTCAAAGAAATGGAAACCTTGCTTGTTCAAAACAGCAGTAATGCAAAAGCAAAAGTCTGCTTTTAGCTTAATGTCAAATATTCAAAAAGATATGCAAAAAAAAAGAAGAAAAATCCAACAAAAAGCTCTGACTGCTGTTGGTTTCACATTGCTGGGAAAGTAGTATTCTGATGTTATCATGGAATGAGAACAGCAGGTGTGTAACTATGATCATGTTTTATTTGTAACAAACAAAGGATGGTGAAAGATGGGAGGAGAACCACTCCAAAAGCAGGGCAGAGGAGGCAAGGGTTTCAAACATCAATGGATTAATAGGATAGTGAGAAGGGAGAGCACTGAAAGAAACATAAGCATAAAGGCAGATAATCTAAACCTCATCATATAAAAGCTCTGCTTTTCAGAGCCTTGATTATTAAACAAACCAAGCAATGGGTCCACCTTTTCAAAAAATAGTCAAATGACTCCATTAGCAAACACACAAGCATGGGTAGGGTGAGGCAAATGCACAACTCTGACAGTGGTAATCCCTGTATTGCTACAGCTGTCTTTTGGGTAGAACCTCCCAAAAGGCTTTTTTTCCATCCAACCACCTACTAAAAACACAGATGCCAGGACCTCAGTGGCGTTCCAACACTGGCTTCTCTGGAATGCAGAGAAAATTGTGAGCTATTCATACAGAGAGCTTCACTTCTTCGCCCAACTTATATAGTGCATAGCACTGGCTTTTTGTGTGTGTGTGCCTGTGTGAGGGAGAATTCAGAAGCTTTGCAAACATAAGAAACCAAATATCTCTCAGAATACAGTCAGACCTCCCAAGAATTTCCAGAAAATTATCATTAACCCAAAACATTAACTTCCTTCATTTCTTAAAAGCATCCCTTGCTTCCCCAGAGTGTTTTTACATTATCCCACTGAGCTGCTGCTTCTTTCCTGTTATAACTTTCTGTGGTTAACAATACTACTGAGAGTATTGTCCTGTGTGCTTAAAAAATCTGGCCTAAGCTTTTATATCACCACAAATGAACAAGCTTTTCCTTTCAGCCCTAAGCATGGGCAGAGTTTTCATCCTTTGAGAATTCTTGTATGTGTGAAATAGAGCAATCTTTAGCAAGGGCAAACCGGGCCTTGGAATTCGAGAAACCCCAGTGATGATTTAATGTGTATGGAAAGACCAAAAGATTTGGCTCCCCCGTGATCTTTCCGTTCAAGTGAGGGGGAAAGTATCTGTCTGAGTGTCTACCTTTTGTAGGGATATAAATAATTGAGTTGGTTAAACTCATTGATTTGTTACACATGCACACACCAAGCTTTGGGAAAACCCAGCGAAAAAACTTCTGCAACCACAGATGACTCCAGGTACCTCAGACTTCACTTAAAAATTTTAGTATTAGCATTAATAGTAATTACTACATCAATATTCCAGGCATTTTGAGGTGACTGCATGTTGATCCCATTCCAGCTAGAGGGACTTCTATCTCAACAAATATTGCACAGCAACTCTGTTTACATGTTGGATAAGGAGATTTCCCAACTCTGCTGGGGTTTTGGAAAAGGGTTTTTTCTGAAAAGTTGGTTTCATGCTGCCTGATTCTCCATAGCTGACACCCACATCATCTGGGACTCCAAATGCAAAGGTTTCTATGCTGAAGGTAACCCAGGAGAGTATTCTCTTTTTCCTTGCTTCTTGGTCTTTAACAGTCACCTCCCTACCAGAACCGTGGTTTGGTATGGTTAGGATGTATTCTAGCTGTGACTATGAATGGTGTATAAGAAACATAGGAAAATAAGGCTGTCTAAATCTATGCTTTTCCTTTCCTCCTGAAGAAATGAAGATTCTTACCCTGAACGTTCTAATAGCTTTTTCTATATAACTTATTTTTCACTGCTCTTCTGTCTTATTTTTTTAATTCATTTATATTTGTCACTGCAAGTCCCACAGATAACAAACCTCATCAACAAATATGCACTTCTTTTTGTTGTCCTTTCTCACACACAGCTGAGGAGCTAACAGAGACACTGACAGTCCACTACTGTTAATGGGGGTAATACGGGTCGCTGCAGGTGTGTCAGGTTCAGAAATAGAAGTTTTATAATTATCCAGAAAATCATTGCAGTCTAGAGCCATGGAAATGCTGAAATATCTTTATTTTTCTAATCACTTGATCCCCACTCAGTTTTCTCCTTCCATTTACATAACTCCTTCACCCATCTCAGAATAATGTGGAGAATTGGTACCATCAGCATTGCTGAGCATAATAGTAAACTATCTTCTACCAGTGAGGGCATGGTTCTCTTTGTAAAAGAAAAAGAGAAATCGGAAGGTCTTTTTAACAGAAAAATAGAGACCACAAAATTTTTTCAAGGTCTTATCTAAGATAATTCTGTGGATGATTTAAAGAATTCTTCTGCTGAAGTGATTCTATTATCTATAGTACAAAGTAAGCCTAAAGCAGTACATTTTTTGGAATTAATGAAAACATGAACAGAACAAGCCTAGAGATATATATATCTGCTTTTGGCTTTGAATTGAAGATGTGGTATCTGCCAAACTCACCTCCACAATCTTTAATGGCAAAAAAATTAGGGCTTTGATGTAAATGCTTTGAACTACTCCTGTCTAAAGTAAGCTTCCAGGCACATGACACTACTCCCCTTAAAACTTTCTAAGCATGCATTCTGTAAGATTTTGGTGGGCTAGAGACCGACTAAATTTCCTTAAAAATGCACATCACTGAATATTAAATCTTTGCTCCTCACAACTAATAAGAAACTTGACTTCAGGAGGTAAATCAACTGTAGAAGTGAGAAACACTAACAACTAGTTAAAGTTGTTGTCGAGTGTTTATTCAGCAAAATCTAAGCAAAAGGTGTGTGCTAAACGCTAAAGGTGTGCTCATTGATTAAGTCAGACTAGTGAGGCTGGAAGTCAGATTTCCTACCATAAAAATGGTATTCAGGTGATTGCAAAAAATCACACAGATGTTTGCAGAATGGCAGATGCTATCTTTGAGCAGTATCACGACCCCTGTTGATTATACTGATCAAATAAAAACCAGTATTTTAACTACAAAAAATCATTATAGAATTACAAATATAGTATTCAGTGTAGTAACATTTCAGGATATTTCCATAACATAACTAGTTAAGCGTGCTTAAATGATATTACTATACCTTATAACCACTTTCACAGGTTACTGTAAGGACATTTACTAATGGAGTGTGAGCACTGACATTCATTACATAATAGATTAATGTGTTAATCATATAAGGAAACATTTATGTAACTTGCTGCTGCTATTTCAAAAGAAATATATGACATAGCTATTTCTGGCCATTAACGATATGATGGTATTTTATAGCTATTACACTCTGTTAACTGGATATTTTCCAGAGCAGTTTAATCCAGATTCTGTTATAAATTGTTGCTTTGCATAATCCAAGGGAGGGACAAAAGGAAAATAAAACAAAAGAAAAAAGCAGTAATCAATTATTGTTCTCCCCTGAATCCTTGAAGCAGCCTCTAAATTGCATCAGCCTGAGGTGGAATCCAGGGGTTTTATGATGCAAGAGGAGATTTTTGGAGCAATTTGAGAGCAAGGCACATTTTCTCTCTGAATATTTCCCAGGTTATTCATAAAGAGTGCTCTATACTGGGAAGACTGACTAACACTCAGGTTTTGCGTACTTAGCTGAGAGGCTAATGAAGGTGTCTAGTTCCACTTCACTAACTGGTAAAATAGGGCCATATAGAGGTTAGGATTTAATGCTTTGAATGGCATTGAAGGAGCTTAAGATTTTTTAACAAAATCTCAGTATTTCTTCACTGCAGTATTTCAGAAAGAGAAGTTAAGAAATCCACCTGAATTTCACTGCAAGGCATGACCTCTGGATTCAAAGAGCAACATACCAATATATCAGCATTAATCAGCACAAGAAATTGCTGCACTGTACTTTGTAATTACTAAGGTTGCATGTCATGTTGGTATTTCAGTAAAAAAGCTAAACAGCATTAAATGTGCACACTTGGTAGCTGAGAGTTAAGTTTTTTTGGTCTAGTGTAGAAAAATCAAGTTAATTTTAAAAGAAATCACTTTGTTTAGTTTAGTTTCTCAAATGCCTACATTTTTGCCCTCTTTTTTCCTACATAATTATTTATTAATCCAAGGAATAGACATATAGTGTTTTAGAATGCTTCTGAAGGAAATGGATTGATCACAGTGCAGTACAATTCATTAACATCAGCTAAATTATAGTACATTATAGTTAATGGAAAACAATGTTTTGGGTTTTGTTTTCCTTTCTGAAAAGGCAACCAAGACTAAGGAGATACTGAGTGATTTAATTAATATTAATTCGTAATACAGCACACTTTAGTCTAGAGAAGAGTTGAATAATTTTCCAAAACTCATTCTTATCAGGTAGATAAATATTTAGTTTGAAGAATGTTTTGGTCCATCATTTGTTACAGTACCACAGTATGCAGTATCTTCAATCTTGCTTTACATATGAAAGACATTTTTTCACCTATTTTTGACTAAAAAACCTGCAAAGGTGGATGTGTTATCTTTTCTTCAACTTTTTCCCCGTTAAATATCTGCTTAGCTCACAAGTGCCATTAGATTAACATAAAATCTCAAATTACCTGAAACTTTGTCTGTTTCACACTGAAATATGTAATAGACTTTATTTCTCATTTGTAAAAAACCAGTAAATTGTATTAGGGTCACGCACATCATTTGCTACAAATAAAAAATCTGTAACTATTAACTATATTACTCTTCACAGGCCCTGGTAGCTCTGATGTTATCAGTACTGTAATGAAATCGGAAAATCCGTGGTTTCTGACATCACAAATGCAGCTGAGTCTTGTGTTGGTACTGCTCTTAGAACAAACCACTTAATACCCTTAATATCTTCCGTAACTAATGTTGTAGCTGGAAGACTTAGTACCCCTGACATCTCAGTGAATCAATGGGACTGGAATGGAAATGTTCCTACAGCACTGCCCATATTCTCGCATTTCTGGGTTTCAGGATATTCTAGCTCTGAGACTGTAAAGGCAGCATATTTACATGCAAAAATTAAGACCAAGATGGATGGAATATTGTAGGATTACACTATGTGGTGACAGAGAGATAAGCCCGGAAGGCCGGAGAGACAGCCTCTTTCCTGGGCCCGGAGGTGACCCTGGGACTGTATCCAGGTCACCGGGGATGGGCAGAGAGAGGTTTGTGGCTTGTGGACAAAGCTGGACCTGTGAGAAGTGAAGATTGTAGTTTGTGACCTTATAGGGTATTGTTTACCTGTTCCCATAATAGGCAATGTCTGTGCACTGCTCCAGGTGATAGGGAGACACTGTGGTGAACATCTTTCCTGTTTACTGATGTTATATCCTGTTCTGTGGGGGTATTTAGGGAATTCAGACTGAGCAAGAAACAATTTTGTCTTTGCACCTCAAGGAGTGCGGAGCTATTGCCCACGCGTGATTACTGCAGAATATTATACTGCAGTGTTATAAAAAAGAATTTCTGTGAGGAGCAGTACAACTGAAGCAGTGGAGTACTGTTTCTCTGGCTTTCAAAAAGGAGAAGTCCATGTGTGATTAAGTCAGTGTTTGTGTAAAGTACTGGACAGAGAGAAATACATCCTTGTGACGCGTTCCTAGAAGAAAAAAGGAAAAACTTTGAAACGGAAATTTGCTTCCTAAAATCGTTCTGGTGTTTAAAAGTACATGGAAGTGCTGATTCTGTCTCAGTTAAAATATAGCATACGCACCATGTGCAAAGACAAATATGAAACTTTTAAATGATTATAGCTAATTAGGTGCTTTCAGCCTTTCATTCCATCATCAAATTTGTGCTTTCTGTCACTAAAGCCAACATCTAAGCAAGAAGCTGAGACATTAAGAGAAAGAAGAGATTGTGTTTCTAAAGGTCAACAATGCATAATGACATATGTACTGTTTTTATTCTAAGTGATTAACAAAAAATGTAGGCAAATTGCTTGTATACTTTAACGATTACAATTTGTGTGAAAATCATGAAGATTTCAAAATAGAAATAACAATCTTCTGTTCTCAAACTGATAAGAATAATTTTTTTTTAATAATATAAAGTTAAAAAAATACTATCTGTAAGCATCTTTTTCAATGCCGAAGCTCAGAATTCATAATGCCACCAGCTATGCTTACAACATTTATTTTCTCCCTACTCCTGATTGAACTATGCTGAACAAATACCACAAGGTTAAAAATTACTGCCATTAATGGAGAAAAATGCATGGAGCAAATGGTATTTTTTAAAGATGTAGTTAACCAAGGTCAAAAGGTCAAAAGAGGTCAATAATCCTGCTGCATTAGTGTTTGCAATAAAATATTGGCAAGGATTGTTATAAGCCACTTTGTTTCTCTTCACATCTTTTGGGAAAGAGATTACTTTTTACTTCAGTGTACCTAGTAAAGCACAACTCAAACTGAGAACACAATTTCTCTCTCACTCCATCAAATCCTCTACCCAGAAAAATTAAAGATTGTTTGGAGAACTTTCATACTTTATTCTACATGGGAATAAGCCTGGCCATAGAAAAGCAGACATTCAGCCCATAAAAAGTAAAATTTTATTGTTCAAATACCTCCTTGCAATGGCGGAGACCCAGCTGTAAGTCTGATCTGTGATACAGTCCTTTGTCCTGTTCCTCTTGCTGGTAATTTTATTCTGGTTTTGATAAACATTTTTATTATAGATACATAGAAATTCAAACTTTATGAGACAAAGATTTTCATTTACATTAACTGGTATTTTCAGGTGCAGAAATGTTAGATGGAGAGCCCTTTTTAGGCAAAATATATTCCCTAAATTTCCATTGAGAGTGACATCCTGAGGTACAGGAGAAAAACCAGAAAAACCAGAATGGGATGGATATTGAGGTGTTTTGTGAGGTTTTTCATGGTTCTGCTTTAGTTTTTTTTCTGCACTAGGTGTTTGCATATAGATGAGAAACTGAATGGGAGCTAATCCAAGCAGAAGCTGTTTGTTGTGCTCTGAAAAATTGAGTCTTTCAGTCTAATTTATTGTATTATAAAAATGCAAAGCATAAAGTCTGCTCTAATTGAAGTATACTCTTTTCCTCCTGCAAACATTGCTATACTCTTTCTTGTGGACATGTCTATTAAGGGATGCTAATGTCATAGATGTAGCTTCAGGGACTTTAGTAAAACTGATGAAGAACTACATTCTATTTTTTCAAAGAAGCAGTAGTTTTCATGTGAGCTCTTACTGCAGCCACTGCCCTGTGCTGCTCAAAGGGACAGACTTGCTCCAAAACTTAATGGAGCTTTGAATTTGAGATTTCTTCTAGGTAGCTACACACAACCACTACTTTCCTCTTCAAGAGGTGCCATCTATTCACCTGTTCTGAATTTTCTCTTCCCACCTTCCATTTTCCAGGTCTTAGGCTATAAATCCTTTGCTGTTGTCAAAGCACCCAACTTTTGCTACCCGTGGTAACCAGGGCTCTCCTTCATGTATCTTCTCCTGTGAAAGAAAGAATGTTTCTGACTGATGTCTCACACCACAACTGGTCTTGCTTCCAGCAGACAGGTCCTGGATCAGGAACCTACTCACCGGGAAAAATGAGTTCCAGGTTACCTTATCCTGAGCAGAGGCAGAGACAGCTGCAGAGACTGAAGACATGGGTCTTAACTGGCAGAAAGCCATCATACGAAAGGAATCTGCTTACAGAAATGTAGTGGCTTAGCCCCAGCTGGCAGCTAAGTGACACATTAAAGTGAAGTCAATTTCCCATCCCCTTCACCGAAGGGATAAGTAGGTGAATCACAGAAAAGAAAATAGAACTTGCGAGTCAAAATAAAAGCAGGTTAATAATTGAAACAAAGTAAAAGCAGATAATAATAATGATAATACTAATTCCGCTGCTACTCCTACTACTACTTAGAAAAACTGTAATAAAAAAGAGAAAGAGAGGGAGATAACCCTCAAGACAGACAAGTAATGCACAATACAATCGCTAAACCACTCAGTGACCAATGTCCAGCCCATCCCAAAGCAGTGATTGGCAACTTCCATCCAACTCTCCCAGTTTATATCCTGAGCATGACATTCTATGGTATGGAATAGCCCTTTGGCCAGTTTGGGTCAGCTGTCCTGGCCATGCTTCCTCCCGGCTTCTTGTGCACCTGCTCACTGGCAGAGCACGGGAAACTGAAGAGTCCTTGACTCAGTGTAAGCACTGCTCAGCAACAACTAAAGCGTCAGTGCTTTATCAACATTACTCTCATACGGAATCCAAAATGTAGCACTGTACAAGCTACTACTAAAAAAATGAGCTCTATCGCAGCCAAAACCAGGACAACAATCTGTACATATGAGCATACAGACTGTTGAAATTTGTAGCAGGAATTATGTAGCTTTGCTATTTTATAATTTAGTATTGAAAACAGGATAACAAAAGTAACCTTTTGGCCTAAACTGTAGCTGCTAATAGAAGCACAATTTTCTGATCGAGCTAGGCCAGTAGTAAAAGTCAGCCCCTGAATGCTTGGCAACTGCACTTCTGTGTTTACTCAGCTATGGTGCCTCCAAAGTCTATGAGAACCAAAAAGAAGCAAAACTTTCAAAACATTCCCATTTTTCCAGTTCTTATGTCACTTCCCCCACTCACCTTTTACATAGGAGGGAAATTAAAACTTTTTAACCAATGAATACTAATAGAAAAAGGATTAAAACAAAACTGAGCCCTAATTCAGTGAAATTATCTTTGTAGTCTTGCTCAGAAAGCTTATAAGTGCTGCAATTACAAAAAGAAGTGCTCTCTTTTAAGTAAAATCAAGATGCTGATGGATGTTGGAAAGGTAGATAAATTAGCCACAAAAAACTAGTTACGGTGTTAGACTGAATAAATTTATAATTTGTACATCAATAATATGCATTTGTTTAAAGTTTATTGTCTGTAAATAATTTTAAAGGCTACACATATTTTTTTCATCAGTTAACATTCTTGTCAATCATTGACTTCCATGCTCTTTGGAGAAGAACATACTCTTTGGAGTAAGTAGTCTTTTAATGAAGTGGTGGAGTGCTTACCCATAACTCTGAAACCTTGAAGGGAGGTTCATACGAGTGATGACAGTATTTTGGCCATCATGCTAATTTATTGCCTGAAAGCTGACATAGTTAAAAGTATTTCAAGTATCAGTATTTACCATGTTACAGGTAATAGAATGTAGTAGTATACTGTAAGTTTCACTCACAACTACTTCATTTCTAAATGCTAATGGAGACATGATTAATCCACCCTGACACATCTGAACCAGTAATTGCCTAATACTATTCACATGGTGTGGGGTTAATTTAAAGAGGTCTTCACATTCACGACCTATCTGTTTTGCCTCGTCAGCCTGACCCGGGTCAGAGATTCTCCCTGACAACATTTGCTTATCAATAAAGCCTTACTTTATCTAAAAAGAAGAGGTTTCTATGTGTATATATATGTGTGTGTGTGTGTACACATGCATACCATAAGGGGGTATATATATATATATGCACAATAATAGCTAAATATAAATATTGAATATTTATGCCATTGATTTTTATATTTTATTTTTCTTTTTAAGTAATATAGGAATTAGGTAAACTGAAAAGTGGAGACTGTCTTTGTGTCTTGTATGTAGCTAAAATATGATACCAAAGCAGATTTTCCAGGTGAAACTAGAGCAAATTTTTTGTTGCTTATGTTATCACAAATACTTCTGAGAAAAGAATATGTCTGACATAAGGTTTTTAAATGCTAATATATATTTAGCATTATATAAAGTAAGTCCTCTTTAATGTCAAACATAGTTCTTAGTGACTGATGAACCTGTTAGAAGGGTGCAAGATTGAGATCCTGATTGAATTTTATGCTGTGCTGTAACTGGAGGGAAAGTTGCATTCCATTACATCTCCCAAACTTATTAAACGGCATTTCCCTCTGAACATCAGAAAAAGCTTTTTCACAGTGGGAGTGACCAAGCACTGGCACAGGTTGCCTGGGGAGATTGTGTAATCTCTATCCTTGGAGATATTTAAAAGCTGTCTACATACAGTCTGCACAAAGAGCTCTAGATGGTCCTACCATCTAGACTTGGACCAGATGATCTCCAGAGCTCCCTTCCAACTCCAAACATTCTGTGATCCTGTGATAAGTAGAGTTAAGAAAAGCATCGTAAGTTCTCTGGCAGGATACGCTCAGTTGCTTTGTAATTAAGATGTATATGCTGCCTCCATGAGTATGAAAGACACCCAGGTAGGAAGCTTCAGTACCAGATACTTGACCAGTCACATTGCTTAATTGTTGGTTTGTTTCTTACCCTAGATAGGATCATTCCAACTAGCAAGGCCTCGGAAAAAGCCCAGAGTATGGATAAGTTTCTCTTGACGCTACTCTCCAGAGGCACACGGGTGTTCTGTTAAACCACACAGTTTAGGTCCTCCTGCTGGCTCATCCTTGCACCCCTCCACATGGCAGCTCAGGCAGTGTCACTTATCCCCCAGTCTCATTCTGTAGTAAAACCACTCTAGTGGTATACAGCACAATCCTGTCATTATTCCAGAGAGCTTAGGACAAAAACCACACTATAGTAATGATGATGCAGGGAGAACAGGTGTTATGATGGACTCTCAGCAGCATGGCTGAGTTAGCCTCCCTGTGGTCTGCTATGGGGGCTTGGGCCCTGTGAAAGGTGGGGGGAAGCCCAGGGGAGCTGGTGGTATCCTCCAGTCCCAGCAGCAGCCAGTTACAATCATCCCAATGGATCAACCACTCCTAGTCCATGTGGGGCTGTATATCTTATCACAGCCATCCAGTCCCCTGTTAGCTTACCGACATCCAATTCTGTATTAATCACACTTTAAAGCTGCAGCTGTCAATAGAACATTTATAATACTACTAAGATGAACCATAATGCAAACAGTTAGCAGTGCATTTTCAGTGAAGATTTGCTGGTAGATTACTCTGCCTTCAGAGAAAAGGAGCAGATCCAGAAGACTGACCTGGCAGAGGCCCTCTGCATACTTAACCTTCAGTTCCTTATGTATCACATGCACTGTAATCTTGTTTTCTCTGACATTTCTCAGATGCACTAATCCTTTCATCTGGCGAGATCAAATCTGAACCCTCATTGATTTTATGCTAAGGCAACCCATGGGACAGTAACTTCTGTTCCCTGCCTGTAGCTGGTCAGTTGTGTTTTCTGTCTATTTCCTCAATGTATAAGTATCTTTTACTGATTAATTCACCTACTAAATCTGACTCAAACATGCTGTTTCACATCTGTTTCAACCTATTGGCCTATGTGTAGTTATTCTGAATGTATACTAAAGTAAATCACATTACTAGAGGGATATACTTTCTTACATTAAAGGGCTAAAAGGAAGACTGTGCTGCCAGTCCTGTCACTGGAGGATGTATCTCCATAAATACTTTGTGAACAAGACAAGAGAACAAGAGACTGCTGTCTATAACGTAGTGTGTTGTGCGGGTCCATCACCAACAAAGGAAAAGTATCTTCCAGTTCCAACAAAAGCTGAGATTCTTCACAGGCAAAATAAATTAAAGAGCAAAAGACATTTTGTAGTCCACAGGAACATATAAATATTGACAAGGTACTAACAAAATATTTCTAGTCAGGTACAACTGATATAGCCTTCAGTATTCTTTTTCTTTTGTATACAGCAATGTTCCTCAGTTCCCTCTGTCAATGGAGAAGAAAAAGCTTTAGAAGTATGTAGAAAAGGTAGCTGGTTTGCTAAAATGCTTATTGGAGATTTTAGGGAAGCAAGTTCCTGTCAATAATATTTAAGAAAAAAAATTGTAAAGGAATGGATTTTGTTGAATTTCCCAAAACTGTACAACACTTAATGCCATGAGTAGTCCCAGGAAAGTAGATTGTACTTCTCGGATATCCTGGTTGTAATTTCTATCAGATATAACTTGGCTGCGTATTACATTGAATTTGTAGAAATGGGGTATTTTCTTACTGATATGTGCTTGACATTTCTAGTGGCTCTGAAAATTTGTCACAGAAAACTATTCATTTGTCTTCTATTTGTCTTTTTTTTTTTTTCTTTTCTGTATCTTTCTCTTCTCAGTTCACCACAGCCCTCTCTTTTTCTCATGTGTTTTATCTCCATGGTATTTTTGAACCATGATGTATTAGATATAAAAATGATCTGAAACTTCCAGCCACTGAAATAAAATATCTTATGGATATCAGGATATGATTCTCTCTTGTTGCTGTAGATTTATATATATACTCCCCACCTAGTCAATGAGATGCATGTGTCTCTGGTGTTTGGGTACTTTCTGAACATGTAGTAAATATTATTCCTGGCACGTGTGTTACTGATTGTTTCCAGAATGAACAAAACGTAAGGCAGCATCATTATGTCTGCTACATGCAGGCCACACTCTCAACAGTGGTCTTGTTTCTATAAATTAGTTAAATGATTTCCAGAGAATGATGTGCTGAACTATTTGGGACACATTTCTTTTAAGAAAATGATGAAAGGATTTCAAAGTAGTTCCAAATGGTCCAAATTTGCCTTGTTTAACATTCAGGCATACTAGTCACCTGGAAAGTATCTATAAAAGATTGAGGCTGTGACAGAGTCATTTACTTTTATTTAATCTTTACTTTGATTCTAAGTGCTGCATTTGTACCTAACAAGACATTACCATATTAATAAGGATTTAATATAAAGTCATGAATAGAATAATTTTGTTTATGGCTTAAATCTGTATGAACTCTTTCTTTACATACATTTGCATTTTAAAGAACTGCTCACCTTATATTCAGAGATAAAATTGTTGCCTCCTTCTGGCAGAGAATACAGGGTATTTTTTTGAAAAATGGTAGATCTCAGACTTCATCTGAATAAAAAGTAAAGTTCTCTAATGAATGTTATTTTTTTTTTCTGCTGATGGCATAAAGATGCTAACAGAAAGCATCTGATTACTCCAAATTGCTTTACTTCCCACCAGTTCATAAAAGGAATAAGAACAAAGTCATAGAAATATTACAAAATTATCAAAGTTCACAAGATTGCCTAGGGCAACATATTAAATAGAGAAAAAACATAGCCTTTGTTTTCATCTTTCATATCATATCCTGGAAATAATTTCTTTGCAAGATACCTCCAGAATGAACGTTTCCTGTCCCAAAGAAAACTGGTTTTCACTGCATTTGCAATATCTGTTTGGGTGACATTGAGATCTGTCACTATTTCATATATTGCAATCTGAAGAACAAACCAAAGAGAGTTCTTTGAGCACCAAGACTTGAGCAGCATTTAACTCTGTTAAGATTTTCTCATAGGAACAGATTTTTCTGTGTTGATAGGAAGTTGTATGCTTTCCTGTAAAAGAAAATATGAATGTTCCAAAAGCTAACTTTTTGCTTTAACATGAGCAGATGGAATGAGGCAATGACAAACATCATTTTCTAATGTTTATTCCCTAGTTTCTGATGGTCTGGAATTTCTCATTAACCTTTAAGTTAGGGATTCCCTAGTATTTCCTAGATATGCAGAGAATATACAGAAATGTATCTCTTGTGAGTTAGTGCATCCCATCTAAATTCATAAATAGGTTTAAGCAAATTTAATTAACTTTTAATATCTATTTTTTCAATTTGTATTTCTGTTTAGACAGCTGCATAAAATGTTAACCTACGAAAACATAGAAAACAGAAGGAAAAATTTGCTGATTCTATGTGTGATTTGCTTACATTGTTCTCATGAACTACTTCACAAATATTAATGGTTATTGTCCTGATAAAATCTGTACCTGGTAACTCAGACCTTAACCTTTAACAGGCTCACTGATTTCCAAATATTTCATATATATCTAAGCTAAGAAGTGACAAAACTAAAAATTCCATTTTCAGTGAGAAGAAAGTCAATAGTTCATTCAAATTCCAAAGAGAAAACAAAATACTGGAGAATCAGGAAATAGATTGAGACATGTCTCCAGGAATCAACACATTCTTTTGAAACTCCTTTTCAAGAGAAGATTGCCAAATTTCTCAGAGCTACAGCTTGAACCTGCTGAGGGATTATTTTGTTCTGAGCTTTTGCAAATAAAAAGATTCATTTTTTCTGAATTCACAGGTGAACTGGTTGTTGTTTAAAGTCGTACTTTCAGGTAAGAGCTCAGCATAAAGCATAGCTAGCAATTTGCATTACCAGAGCTATGCTGCTTTTGTTGCTGTTGCAAACAACGTGGACTTTCATTATAAACCTGCTTCATAACACAAATTTTTTCTTCCCCAACTACTAATCCTACAGCCTTTCATTAAAATCCTCCTTTAAAAGTGCAACACTGAAATAATAATGATCAGCAATGCCAGAGACTGACTTAATCTCTAAACAGTGCCAGCAGCTTTCAGAGCAGTTCAATGTGCTAATTACTTCATACACTTTTCACAATATGGTCTTTCGTTTCTGCATTTTTTTACAGTGAAATCCTATCATTTTAGTTTGCATTGACTATTTCTTTCTGCTTTATGTAGTATAATTTTAAAAGAACTAAAGAACTTGCAAGCTGAGAAAGGTAAACTGGTTGAAATAAAGCCTATGAAAGGGATTTGTTTCATTTTATCATGACAATAATGGTAAATGAAACACAGTTTTGCCATCAGTAAATGTCTCTTTTAACCTGTAAATTTTCTAAAGGAGTAAAAAGAGAATCCAAATGTGTTGGGACTTTTATGAACAAGTATATATATTTTAAAATAAAATCAAAAGGAAGTATCACTTATTGGGGTGGTGGGGGCAGAAGAGTTACTTTATTAATAACTGAGGATCAAGTAGCTTATATGAAACTTGCATGTACATCCAGAAACACCTTGGACTGCCAATGCAGTTATTCTACCTCAGTTTATGTTCAAGGAGACAATTAGTCTCCTGGCTGCCTGGAGATGAAGAAGGGCTTTACTACCTTATCCTGTCAGGGCTTGCTCAAAAAGTTCTTGTCTCTGGGCATACAAGTCCTAGATGCTAGAGTACTTTTGCCCAATATTTAAAATTGTTGGATGAAAGCCCCCTTAAAAACTTCTCCTTGGTTCTGTATGAGCCTTGACTAACCGAAAAACAGATTGTGCTTCCCCCATTCCCCTACAGTACAACCTGAAGCAGAGCAGACAAGCGGCAACCTGACAGAGAGGTTTTCTCCATCTGACTTGCTATACTTCATGTAGTCAGATAATTTATTGCACAGAGAGAGAAATTACATTGCTATTAACACTTCTGAGTCAGTGCTTTCAATACTGAGGTCAGAGTATACTGAGATCAGCCATCTTGGCCATTTGTCCCATGTAATCTGAAAATGGATCCCAGAACTGACATTTAATTTTGACATAAAAAGGCTGGATTACTCATAATTTCACTGAATAGATAAGTTTGGATTGTCTAGTCTCGGGATTATTTAGTCCAACTTTCCTGCTCAAGCAGAGCCAATTTCAGCAGGTTGCTCTGTGCTGTGTCCAGTTGGGTTTGGAGTATCTCCAAAGATGGAGACTCCACAAACTCGCTGGGGAGCCTGTTACAGTGCTATGTCACCCTCACAGTAAAAACGTTTCCTGAAGTTCATAGATTCATGTTCATGCCTTTGTCCTCTCAGTGAAGACTACTGAGAAGTGTCTCACTTTTCTTTATTTCCCCCATTATGCAATGGGGAAAATAATATCTGCTCATGGATAAGATCCTCCCTGGACCTTCTCTTCTCCAGGCTGAACAGTTCCAGCTGTCTCAGCCTCTCCTCGTGTATAAGATATTCCATTCATTTAATCCCCTTTGTGGTTCTTTGCTGCACTCACTCCACTATGTCTATTTTGTTAGGGGAAGCCCAGGACTGATCTCAGCACTCCAGAGAAGTCTCACCAGTGTTGCGCAAAGAGGAAGGATCACTTCCTTAGACCTGCTGGCAATGTTTTGCCTAATGCAGTCTAGGCTGTTAGTGTCTTTCGTTGCCACAAGGGCACACTACAGGCTCGTGGTCAGCATGTTCTCCACCTGGAATGAAAGGTCTTCCTTTGTCAGGCTTCTTTCCAGCCACTTAGCAATCAACCTGTACAAGTGCAGGGTTTATTCCTCCTCAAGTGGCCTCCTCAGGTGTAGGACCTTGCTTTTCCCTTTGCTGAGCTCCATGCATTCTTCTCTGTTCCTTTCTCCATCCTTGTGAGGTTCCTCTGAATGACGGCACAGCCACCCGGCATATGAAGCGTTCCTCCCAGTTTTGAATCACCTGCAAACTTGCTGAGGGCACACACTGCCCCGTCATTCAGATCATTAATAGAGATGCTGAACACTATAGGAGCCAGCAGTGATCCCTGAAGCAGAGTCCTAAAGACAGGATTAGGATTTTTCAGTCCTAGAAAATGGATAACTCTTCCATTCAAAAGAAGAAAAAAAAATCCTTTTTGGGATCTGACATGGATATGGATAAAGTCAGTCATACTCTTTTGAAGTATTTGATGTTTATTTAGATAATTTGTAGTGCATACATGTACGGTAGACCATCTTAATTATTTACTCTTGTAGATGCCTGTGAGTCTAGAGATTCACTTGAGAAAAACAGTCTTTCTATTATTTTTCTTAGGGATTCTTATCAGATATGATTTTCATCAGACCCAGTTCTGGAGTGGGAAAGAGAGGCATTAGCAGAGAACTGTTCTGAAATGGAATTAACTGGGAACCTGTAAATCTGTTCATTCTCAGACATTTCTGTCCCTAGATGCTCATATCTTTTCCATCAGAGTAAAGGAGTTCCTACTTAAGTTAGAATCATTCTTACAACAGAACAATAGGAAGAAAAATTTAGGACACTTACAAGAAACCATGACTTTTTGCCACATTAAAAACTGAGCTGGAGAGCAAGTTTTGCATATTATGTAAAAACCAAAATTTTTGAATCAATTTTTCTCCTTCCATGATATTAAAGAGTTTTTCAATATGCAAACTTATTTAATTTTCAAATTGTATTGAGTGAGGTATCTTGAGACCCTGCAAGCACAAATAGTGATCTGTTGTCATACCACGACATTGCAACGTGTTAAAATGAACTTGTTTCTTGAGTCTCCTCCCTCCTCTATGCTACCCCTGTACCTTAGATTAGTTGGAATGAGTTTCAAGAGTTAACAGAGAGGGAACTTCGGTTTCTTCAGCAGATTGGCCTGTCTGGAACAGTCAGGTTATCAGCATTACAGGTGTTACCATAGAGGATGACTGGATAAATCCCAGTTTTTAAGAGATTCAGATAAAACAATTCATCTCAGGAAATAAGGCTGGGCATTCAATTTATGCCCTGCAACACTGCAGTTTGCAGTACATAAAGAACTTGACCTCCAAACACTAAGGCTTTCAAAGGGCAAGATTGCTGCATTTAAAATCCTAGGGACCCTAAAGGTTTATCAGTCTTAGTATGTTGACAAGGATGGACTATGTCATGCACTTTTGCAGTAGAAAGAAGCAAAGAAAAAGTTGTGCCTAAATAGGAAAGATAAGCCCAGAAATGATCAGATAAATGTGATGAACTAATGACTCAATTAGGATGCTCTAGATAACTGAGTAAGATTTATATTTGGCAAAGGCTCAGCAGAAAATTATTCTGCAGGTTTTACAGTGGAAGAATAATTATGCTGTGTTTATAGCAAAGGCGTGTTAGACCTTATCCTGAGTGGTCTTTTTTGCTTACCAGAACTGTTCCTTGATTTCAGTGTGACTTCAGGTTCTTAGAAAGCGAGCAGTATTAACTTCAGAAGGAGATGTGCTGCTTAGAATGTGGCATGATTGCTGTACTTACAAAGCTCATCTCTGCCTAGATTGTCACAAAGCACAGACAATGGTAAAGAGCTGTGGAACAGGTGCCACTTGTTTCATTGTGCACACACATTGTCCCTGGTACATAGGGAGAGGTGACCCACAAGCATGTCAAAGGAGCTTTGTGTCCTCCTGCAGCAGAACACTTTTCCAAGCAGACTATGCTTCTGAAATGTCAACATGTGTGCCACTGCCCAGTGTTTACCTTTCAGGAACCATCCCCCTCCTCAGCAAACCAACACTCTTCCCCTGCTAAAAAAACCCTGAAGATGCTATTCACAGTGGAGTTCCTAGCAAGCTTGAGAGACAACACAGATCTGTGGGATTTTATGAGGGCTTGCATATGACATCTTTACAGTGAGCTGGATTGTGCAAACTCTAAGAAAAAGTGTTTTTATCCTGGGATCTCAAATCACTGCATAAGCATATAGAAGTATTACTGTCACAAATGGAGAAATAGGAAAACAGAGGTTTTCTTTCCAAGATTTTACAGTGGGCTTTTCCTCCACTGGGTATTCCAGATGGGTGCAAGTCTGTAAGTAAAAAGGAGAATTAAGCCACTAAGCACATAAAGCATAGCAGGTAACAGGCAAGTGGACTGGTGTTTTTAACAGGCTACATCAAACTGAAATATAAGGCTTGATCATACTGAGTTTGCAAAGGTCGACGTTTCGGTGTTATAAATCATACTATCCTTAGCGCTTTTAGCTTTGGCTTCCTTAAGAATGCTTGCAGACCGATCGCAATCACAGGGCTGTGAGGAGGCCAGTTCATTAAATTGCTGACTCGGCTGCTTGCAGATGTTTCAGGCAGGTGTTCTGTGCAGACCAGGGAGTTTGCTTTCTTCTGCGGTGTGTAGCACTGCGGGTCAGAGGTGACACCTCAATGGCAAGGTATCAACTGCATGGCAAGTCTCAGAGGTGTTTGTTAAGGGAGAAAAAGAATTCAGTCTCCTTAAAATTTATGTACTGCAAAAGATAACTGCACCTGCAGACTGCTGCTCTTATTGGAAACACATGGTGGCTGTTGGAAGAAATATAAAATGCTATTCTGTGGTTCCTGTTGAGAATATGCAGGAAATCCAAATGATCAGTATTAGACCAGAGATCCCTGAATGATGCATGATTCTAACAGTACACAGTTCTGGTACAAAGTGTATGTTTTTGTCATATGCTGAGGGATTCATGCAAATCCTCATGTGTTCAAAAATTGACTGTGGCCAGTATTGTATTACCATCCAACTGTTGCCTTGCATAACATAATGTATGCCAGCAGGCATTCCCAATGACCCAGCTAGTTCATAATTAGAAAAGGTTAGTCCAGTCTTTCCTGGCCACCTATATGTTGGCTTTGTAACTTTCCAAATGGAAAGAACAAAGATAGATTCTTCTAGAAGCTGGAAATCCTGTAAAATGGACCACCCCTATTAGGCAATCTTCTGCCTAAGAAGACCACGGTAGGTTTAGAGGGTAAAAAAATGTTTTGTTCTTGCTAGAAATAGCCTCCAGCAAACAAAAAGTTTTGGTCAGTTCATGTTACATTAGTCAGGTAGAAGCACTAGAATCATAGAATAATTTGTGTTGGAAAGGACATTACAGGTCTTCCAGTGAACCTACATGGTCATATCCAGAAATGCATTTTAAGTACTAGTAATGAGATAACTATTTTCAACTGGCAATTAATAGTGCCAATGATGCTGGCTGGCAAATTTGACAAGAAAAACAACAAGGAGTTTATATAATTGGAATGATGTTTTTCAGAACCCTTAATATTTGCTGCAGCTGCATTCTGTTCTCGCAAATTACGACTTACTGCCAACCACAAAGCCCTGATGGAGAAACAGCACTGAAGAGCATTTCATTCAGTTCTTTATGAAATATTTTTATACCCATCAGACAGTGTACTGTTGAAGGTTATCAAGACCTCTACAGTCATATTTACTAAAGGACAACAAGGATCCCTATGAGACTTGACATTATCTGCAAAGTCTCTGATGGAGGAAAAAATCCTGCACAAATATTATCTCTAAGTAAAGTATGAGGACAATGTGGTGCAGAACTGGATTCAGAACCGGCAGCATGGTGACTGAAGAGCCATCTGAACTAAGCCAGCAGCAAACATTAAGATTAGAAGATGGTTTTTAGCCCTCTTTCTTTTCATAAGTTCTGTTTTGAGTTTATAACAGTGAACCTTCTCCCACACTGGGATGGCTTTTGAAAATTAAGCAATATTGGGGGATTTTATAAATCGCATTTTTTAAGCTTGCAGACAAGAATTGAGAAGAAGAGTTTAGGTTTACTATATTTATATTTGTAGCACTCATCTAGGATTTGGGAAATTCAATTTTAGTATCTTTTCTATCTGAAAAAAATCACTCCCACATTTTTCACTATCATTCTCATTTGTGTTATGTTTTAAATAAGTTGCTTTATAGATTTGAGTAATTTCAATGGCTGTGAGTGATAGCAGGTTTAGTCAGTCTTATATTTTTCCTCTGGTGAATATCTCTTCACTGTGTTAACAGTGGTGAATGTACCTAGTTTCAGTTCTGACAAGCCTTTTTTTCTGTTGAAACTGTGTTTCACCAAAGCAATTACAGCCACCTGTTTCCTCAAATCCTCCATTACACCTAAACCTGATATGGAATATGAGCAGAGTAGAAAATCAGTTTTTTAGATTTATAATCTGAAAACAGTCAGAATGGATAATCAGGACAAGACAGAGGCAAAATGGAGTGTTCTGCCACTAAGGTGAGACAGATAACGCACACTTAGACCACATTTGCATTCCTTGCATTAAAGAACAAGGTATTAACTCATCCTGTTAAAAGGCAAAGCAGGAAAATTATGTTCACAATTTCAAAATTAGACATGTGGGACACATTTGCAAGCACAAATTCTTCAGCTATCTTTCTAGGCTCTGTTTATTATTGTTATTATGATGCTTATGTTTTACTGTGGATCATATAAAGTCTGTTTTAGGGAACATGTTTTTATGTTGCCCATCTTGTGTACTTTGCTCAGACTGCTCAATCATTTGAGTCTTACATTAGGAACACATATAGAAGCCCAAGTATAAATCTATCATCACTTGCAGTATGAATCTGAATGCTTTAAAGATTTTTTTTTTATATCTCATCTGTTTTAATTTGAACTGTAATAGGCAGCGTTTCAAGCATCGAGAAGCTTTCTGCTTTACTAATTTCTCAATGTATAGAAGTATCATTTAGGGGTTTAAGTCCATTACATGAATACCATGTTGTTTCTTCCTTTTTAGGAGAAAACACAGTTGTACAATGCAAAAATAAAAAATATTCCCAGTGTTATTGTATTTCACTAATCTTGCAGGTAGATTTCCTGTACTCTTCATTTCTAAATGGGATAAGAGATTCCCCAACTGATGAGATGTTAAAGTAAGGTTTTTTTCCTGCTAAATAAATGCATAACCCCCCCAAAACCCAGCCAAGCAAACAAACAAACCAACCCAACCAAACAAAAACCCCCCAAACAAACAAAAAAGCAAAAGAACCA
>VZTE01006390.1:284140-351791 GCA_013397775.1 Eulacestoma nigropectus | reverse complement strand
CAACCCCCCCCCCAAACCTAACCATAAAAAAAAGGGAATTTTCAATGAGGAAAATATTTTAATTATAATCACTTTATATAGCATCGGTCACTTCTTACACATTGTCAGGTGAATCTGGTCCTTGACTGTTACGAAAATGACAGTGTGATTGATATTTTTCATTTTTTTTCTCAGGGCAGAACTGCTTCTTTTATAAATTGCTTGAGATCTGTGAAAGACTGTTCTTAATGTTGCACATAACAGCAAGATGTATATAGAGCACCCTGTTCTGCAGATTAATTCTGATGTGTGCAAAGCCACCTTTACATGAATTTCACCTTCTAAGTTAGCAGCTCACTTTCCATCTCCTTGTCTGTGTAATAACTCTTATTTTCTTCTCTTTAGCTTGGTCCCTACCAGTTTCTGAATATTCATCGGTTATGATATTCATTGTCTGACCATTATTCCAGGCCAAGCTTCCAGACAACAAATGAATCCCTAATTCACTTGGAGCATGATCTATTTTCCATTTAAACCAAAGGTAGCTTGGGGAAGCTACTGACGAGAACAACATTCTAAAGATGCAACAATTTTAGTTTTCTTCCTAAACACTCCTCTTAGACTCTCTCAACATTAGATAGCTTTCAGTAACCATGAGCAAGTCATCTGGACCGAAATAAATGAACACAAACACCACCAGACGATTTCTGCTTGAAGCACTATGCTGTTGTGTTTCTGCAGCTGAAGGACAGAACTCAAGTTTCATACATTAGAAACTATTAGTTTGCTTCACATAATAGTCCAATGATCTGTCCTGAAGTATAAATGTGCTTGCTCCAAATGCAGTTCAGAACAGCCTGGGTTTGATTCATTGGTATGAGGTTCTAGAAAGCTGATAAGGAGGGACACGGGACCTTTAACAAATGTTGAGCCATAGATAGTTGCTTGTTCTAAAAAAAAGTAAGTATATGGAAATAAACCCTACATTTGAAAGACAAATAAAATCATAATTAAGGCTCATACATACAACATATCACAATATAACAAATCGTATGGTAATTTGGTAGATAATGTCCTAATGTAACTGCCTTACTATTTAACTCTACTCAGCATTATAAGACAAAGCAGCTGCTATTGACATTAATATTTTATACTAAATCACAATAGGATTTCCAACATACCCAACTTCCCTGCAGAAGGCATTAGGGAAAACAACTTGTGATTAATTTCAACAACATGTCACCCTGTGATAAAAGAAAGTGAGCCCTCAAACCCAACAAGCTCACTTGTTATGAATGAGAGTGTCTGCAAAACTTGCCGAGACACATGATTTAAAAGAACAACTCAGGGATGTGCCAACCAACTAGGAATTGCAGTGTAGGAGGTCTTTCTGAGACCTTTCAGCAAATGTTATTGTAAGACTGTTGTGCTGCCTGGGGGCCTTGGAAAAAGCTTAACATATCTTTGCAGAGGGAAAACAATGATAAGATGAATGAAGTATAACAGAATCTAAAGAAAGACATTTTTTCCATGTTTGTTTCATAACTCAACAAGGGTTTGATGGGGTCTTTCTGCAGCAAGCTTTAGGTTAGAGGTCAAATGTGCAAAAAGCTAACCAAAGGAAAAATGACCTCTTAAAGGCAGTAGAGAAGTTTTGCTTGCATGGTTAGGGCCACAGAAAGCCCCTGTCTGTATGATCTACACACAGCCGTTTTGGTATTTCTGTTCTCGAGTGAAATATGTAACTTCAATAACTCTGAAACAGGAAACTGCAGTAACTCTAAAAATCTGTACATGTGGCAAATGCATTTATATTTAAATGCATTGCTACATTTATATTACGTATCTGCTTTGCTAAAATGAGCTTGGGAAATCATAATCTGTTTTCCTAGGTTACCAACTTTTTCTTCCTTAAGTAAAACTTTTTCATCTGCTCCATTCTCATTCTATCCTCACCCTCTGTTTATTCCTGTTTTGTGGTGGCTTGACAACTAGATCAGCAAGGTAAAAGACAGCTAGAGGGGGATTGATAAGGAAACTTTGACCTTCCCCCCTCCCCAATAGGAATCATAGTAATATATAAGAGGAACTGAGAAACTTGTTCAGTTTACCTTTATTTTAGTGGTTGTATGCCACTATGGCTGAAAAATACTTCTTAAAAATTCGTATGTAAAAAGAACAATTTAAAAACCTGCAAATATTTTATTCCAATAATCTGAGCTCTGGATTTCTGGACATATTTTCTGATACATGGAAGCTGCACGTTATTGGCCCCACACCGCGCACATATATGTTGTTCTATCTGCTACAGCATATCACAGAAGGAGTTAAACTAACCACAGCAACAGCCTTGCTTTCTGCTGTCATCAGAATCCTTTGTCATCTTGATTGCTTTGAAAAAACAATGATACTGCATTTGGCTCAACAGAGGCACTTCTGAACAAATTTCACTGTTCTTTCTGCAAGGTGACATTTGTCTTCCAGAGCTGAAATGGAGTCATCATTTCATTTCATCTTGACTGAGAGTAGAAACACCCACCTAAGGAACATTTTGAAGTTGCTTATCTCTTATATTTGCTGCTTTGGTAAAGTTCCAAGATTAGTAATAAGTATATGGCTTGATCTTGACCGAATATCAGACATTTCATGATCCATTACTTTGAGGTAGTATATTTTTGAGGTGTATGATTACTTCTTGTGTGATGAGTTTAGGTAGCTTGATTCATCAATATCCCTTGTGTTGCTTAGAAACTTTTGTTTTCTTTGGGAAGTTTGGCTTTCTTACTACATCTGACCTTAAACTTCTCCGATGATCTTCCTTCCAGAGGGAATTGTAGTTCCTATCTGATCAGCTGGACAGAATTAAATTGCTGGGCCTTTTCAGTTTGAGACAGTAGGGTAGATAAGCTGTGTTTATATCCTTTTAACTTAGTGCCTTGGAAAAATACAACATTTCTGTGAAAGTTACTGTCCAGAACAATGCACATCATATTCCAAGATCCTCAGCAGCATACTAAATTGTACCTAATGCCAGATATTCTCAGAAACTGAAATAGTGCTGCTACTTGTCCATTTAGTTAAAAAGAAAAAACACACATCCGATGATGTGACTAACATTTCACAATTTATGTTCTGACATATAAACTTCCATTTGGATACTTCATGAACAGTTCCTGAAGTATGTATACACAATGCTATTTTTGCTAGATTCCTGGCATGCAAAATTCATAGCAATGAGAATATTTAGCTTTTGACTCCTTTAACTGCATTTTTTGGATAATATTTTTCTACCAAGACTATTACCATTAGTTGTACTATATAATAGTTTTCCTGACAGTTGTTCATAGACATATTTAGAGTCAATATTATGTCTTTCATGACTGGTGTACTTTTGATAAATTATGAGTTATCTTACAGAAGTCAATAAATTAAGGAAAAATAATGTCATCACCTACATATGATACCTATATAACCCCTCTCCTTGTCTTAATCTGTTTTATTTAACCTACCATAATTACATGTATCACTTTCCAGCAATTGCTCAAGAATAATCTCTAATGATTTTTCAGAGCCACTGTTACCATTATGTCATTTTGAATGGCAAGAATTTGTTTCGGCCTTCTTTCACTCACTTTGATGTGAGTGAAAGATAAACATTTTATTCTGCCTACAAAACAAACAGTTAAATGAAGTCATAGCTGAGTTCTCCTTTTACTGAGATATTTTCTATTTATTTAAGACACCATCTTGCAGTTCAAGTCCTTTCTAGTAAGGTGATAGGTACTAAAAGTCCTTGTTTTCTTGCTTTATTTTTTTTTCTTTTGCAAGAACAATAACTTTGGGTTATTTTTTTTTTTCTGGACATGTGTCAGCTATTCCTCAGTAAGCTCACTGCTCTTAAAATTATTTTTCAAATATAATGAGTCTAAAAGGATATTTGCTCCCTGTGCCATCAAAAATAATATATATCTAACACTAGAGCAAAATCCATTCACAAATTTCATAACTATATAGCTTAGAGTACAATTAGATGTGGAGAGTGGCTTTATTTTCTGTGGAAGACACAAGAAAAACTGAATGTAAATGGGAATTCCTAACAGGCTGAGGTAGCTAATATATGATTGTTGGAAATATCTTTAAGGAAGTTATGTTGCATCTCATC
This sequence comes from Eulacestoma nigropectus, assembly GCA_013397775.1. Classification (NCBI taxonomy): domain Eukaryota; kingdom Metazoa; phylum Chordata; class Aves; order Passeriformes; genus Eulacestoma; species Eulacestoma nigropectus. Next base: position 347,650 of record VZTE01006390.1, on the reverse strand, counting down.
AGGACATGCAAAGAAGTTTATCTTCTTATTTGGATTTATTTTCCTTCTTATTGTTTAGCCATGTTTTAGGTGTTTCAAATCAAGAGTGTGAAAATTTATTGTCATTTTGTTAGTCATTAACCACTGGACAAGACTTACTTGTGCTGTAGAATGCAATACATACAATTTTCAATAAACTGAAACATTTGTCTGATTTCTACATTTAGGAGTCAGTCAAGAAAAAGAAAGAATGAAAACAACTTCTGAACTTGGTGATACCATAAAGATTTTAATTTTATGTTATGGTTATCTAACCCTTTAAATTAGAGAAAGGGCTACTTAAAACCTAAATTGGTCCTTTTCAAAGTAATTTTTTCTTCAAGGTTTTCAGGAGTTCTATCAAACCAGAGGCAGAGGAATGATAGTCTATTCTAGCTATAGAAAGAGAGACTGAGAAATCCATGTATAGAGCTAAAAAGATTTCATAACCTTTACAATAGAAGAGAGATCATGAAGACAAAAAGTAGGGGAAGGAGTGATCTTTAGCAAGGCACCTTGAAAAGGGAGCTTAATTTACTGAGCTATTTCCCAACCAGGGAAGCTGAGGCTCCATCTATATTGCTAAATAAAAGTCCAGGGATTGATCTTTTGCTGAAAGGCTGACTGGTGCCAGCTGGCTGTGGTCCACAGTGCTTAGGGCTAGCCACCTCTGTAAGAAATTTGTCTTGGAGAGAGCAAGCTGGAGTATTCCAAAAAACAAAAGAAGCCCGGAAGTGCTGTTAACAATTAGACATTAAGGGTCACATGGTCCATTGCTGACCTCAGTCTTTGGCCCTTTCTTTAATACAGTACAGAGGTATCCAAAGAGAACTTTAGTCTGGCATTATCCACTGGAAACCATCTGATTCTCCAGATGAAAGAGGGACATTTCAAGCAGGGATCAGTATCAATAGTGTATAACTAGTTCTAGTTTAAGAGTCTATATCCAAGTTACATTAATTAGAATAAAATTTAAACTAATATATTCTTTTTTTCAACATATTATCAGAAATGTTTCTTATGTCCTTCCTGATTTACAATGTTCTATTCTGTTTTGTTCTTACTGTTTTCAATGTTATAACATTTATGCTGAAAACCTTGAACTGGCTCCATGCTTAGTTATATATTTGATTCTGAATTCTTCTGCTGATTGTAATGAGAATATTAAGAACTATTAAGAGCTTTGCTGGATTGGGGCCAAGATTAACATTGCTAGATAGACTAAGCTATATTTTACATAAGCTTTAACTGAATGTTCATAGATTTTCTCTGTAATGTTGAAAATGAAAATCAGTCCCAGCTAAGCAGACTACAGACATTACACAGTGTACCACAGCAGGACGGGTAAGTTGAAGGTTGTCAGTTTGCTTAATGCTGAACAAAAACAAAAGGCTGTTTCTAAATGTTTGAAATAATAGGACCATCGTGGATCTCAAATCCAGTTTAATCCTCTTTGGCAGCATAATACATTTCTAAAGCCACATAATGAAAGGGTGGAGAATAAAATGTTTGGGTTTAACATACAGACTAGAATTTGGACCTCTGTGAAACCTATGTGTTTCATACATAATTTAGCATATGCTTTTTTCTTATACATATTCCTATATATATAAAAATAAACTATTTCTTTAAGACTTTGGTGATTCAGTAATTTTTATTTCTTCTTCTATATTTGTATTATTTCTCCACAAAGAACCATTTTTTACCAGCTTTCTCCTCCTGGTAAAACAACTTTTCCAGTGTTACCCCTGAAAAGCTCTATTTTATAGTACTAACTGTGTCAAGCTGATTGTAGGCATGTATTGCAAAGCTAGCCTTTTCAAAACCAGGATATTATTTCCTAGTCTTGAAAATAATATGTTTGATACATTTTTATTAATGGTCACAGTTTTTATTATTAGCTCCTGGTGACTTGTAAACTACCAGGAATAGGGACACATTCCAGTACTATAATGCCTCCCCTAACCTTATTGCAGTCCAAATAAATACTGAAAGACCAAACAAAAGGAGCAAAACGCACTGCAAGGTTAGTTTTCTGGCAGACAACACAATTCTAGAGGTATAATTTCAGAAAGGTAGATTGTAGGATGTGCTTGTCTAAGTGCTTAAATAAAGTAAAAGGAGGAGAAGGGTGTGCAAATTAATGAAGAAAATTGTAGGGGAAAAATAGGTCAGGAAGGGGCTGCTGGAGTGAAGTCAAACCAAAGGTACTCTGAGAAGAGAGACTGGGGAGAACAAAACTGAAGTGCTTCAGGACAGAGCAGAGCAGTTCCTACCAGACCCCAGCATTTAGGTCTCTGTTTTAGCTGATTGCATGCTCCTTCTCCTAGATTAAATTGGTAAAGAAATACTTCTTTAACAATTCAGCTTTAGAATCTCCTCTGTGTCAAATCTTGTTTACAACAGTCTTTATACTAGAAGGGAAATAATTGAGGTTAATACTCCTTAATTTTAATTTTTTTTTTAAGTCACCCACCAACAATGCCAGTGTGGAAAAACATGCTTGTAACCAGCATGTGGACTTGGTTCATCTGCAGAGTTGCAGATTAAGGATGTCACATATGCATTGACACAGTTCCTGTTGTAGTTTATTTTCCCAGTGATCCATGTGAGTAAGGTCTCTAAGTGATACGATCATTAATAACTTTTGTACACTTTGTAAATGATGCATGCATAAGGACAATTTATCTTGTGTTTTGATTTGGTTGGAGTCTAGAAAGTGATAGCAATACATTTAATATAAGAAATATAAATTTCACTTAAATGTTTCTATGTTTTTAATTATGTCATGCCATAGAAAAATAACAAGACCTCAAGATACCAATCAAATTGAAATCACAATTTTAAAAGAATAAAAGCGTGCATATCAAATTTCATGCATGACCAAGATCCTGTCTATGAAGCCCTGTTTTCCAGTATTAGAGACGTTGTGAATTGGTCATTATGGGGGGCTATTCAGATCCTTTTCAGCTGCATTTTGAACTTAATGTTTTTTCTTAGTTTTTTACACGTTTGCCAGATGTAATTCATGTACTGATTGGATGTGTCTGTTAAGTTAATACACAAAATTTTATTGTTTATCTTATGTAACATAATAATGCTCATTTCACCTTTCAATAGTGATCTTGTTTGGGACTCAAATTACGTGAATTTCTCTCATAAAATGAATTTAAAATTCATCCACGTGATATATAGTGCCAGTTTAAGAAATCATGGGTTTTGTTGGGTGGAATTATCCTTACCTGTCTGCACAGACTGATGTGGATTTTGAAGCAGAACATGAATCACAAAATCACAGAATAATTTATGTTGTCAGAGACCTATCAGCGTCATTTCATTCTACTCCCTTCTTGAAACAGATCAGGTTGATGAGAGCTTTCTCAAATCTTGAAGACCTCCAAAGAGGTGGATCCCATAGCTTCTCTAAGTAACCTGGGCCGATGTTTGACCATTGTCACAGTAAAAATTTTTCCTTTTATCTAATCAGAATCTCCCTGCAGCAAGATGTGTCTGTTGCAAAGTCTGTTTCTCTTGAACATTTAATGTGTTGGGGACGGTGCTTGTGTGCTGAGGACAGATGTGTACAGCTGATGTGGAACAGACCACATTTGTTACGTTAAAAACCTTGTCCTGCAAAAGTAGGAGGTTGCACCCAAACTTTGTTGTTGATGGCTCCTAGCCCATGTCAACTCTTGTCTAGTCCTTGGAATGGTTTGGGAGTAAAATGTGAAGGCCAGAAATATACACAGGACATACCAGGGATTCTGCTTGTTTAACAGTACAGATCAAGTTCCAGAGCCTGGAACTAGCGCTGCTGAAATTAAGTAACTTTTCCCTTGATCCAATCTTCATTTTCAGTGTCACATCGTCAGTACCTCTTGGTGGAACATACTACAGTTTGTCAGACTTGGAGACTGGGTTTTCACTGAGGAAACTCTCGATTTGTGAGGTAAGCTTATCCATTTTCATCATAGAATTATCATAGAATCATAGAATAATTTGAGCTGGGAGACCTTTAAAGGTCATCTAGTTGAATCACTCTGCAATAAGCAAAGACATTTTCCACTAGATTAGGTATCTCAAAGTCTCATCCAATTTGACCCTGAATGTTTCCAGTAATAGGGTGTCTACCGCCTCCGTGGGCAACTTTCTCCAGTTCCCTCATTGTAAAAAATTTCTTTCACATTTCTTATCTAAATCAACCCTCTTTTTTGGTTTAAAGCCATTACCCCTTGTCCTATTGCAACAGAGTTTGCTAAAAATTTTGTCCCCATCTTTCCAATATGCCCTAAGTATTGAAAAGCTGCAAGAAGGTCTCACCAGAGCCTTCTCTTCTCCAGTCTGAACAACCTCAACTCAGCCTTCCCTCATAGGAGGAGGGCTCCTGTCCTTTGATCATTTTTGTGTCCCTCCTCTGAACTCACTCCATCAGGTCCACGATCTTCCAGTGTTGGGAGCTCCCAAGCTGGATGCAGGACTCCAGGTGGGGTCTCATGGGAATGGAGCAGAGGGGGAACATCACCTCTCTCAACCTGCTGTCCAGGTTTCTTTTGATGCAGCCTGGGACATGATTGGCTTTCTGGGCTGTGAGTACATCTCTGCTGTCTTTCAGGGTCTTCTCAGCTGCTGCTGACTTGCCCCTGTATTTTGATCAGGTTTTTTTTCAGGTTTCACAGAGACAGTTGCTGCAGCTGGGCTATGTTTTAAGTGTTTGCACAGCTTTACCTATATCATCTGTCAGACACTGTTACATGTGACTGTAAAATGTTTACAAAACTATCCCCGCACAATGCTGTCTTCATGACCAGATGTGTGCATTAGATAAGGAGTTTGGAAGAAATTTCATGACTGCCTCTTAGCACTTATCAAAATGTTTATTTTAAATGTAACTCTTTTTGTGTTGCCAAACATTAGTAGCTAAGTGTGGGCCAATCAACCAGACATGAATTGTTCTTTTTCAGAGTTCAGCCCAATTGATGCAACACATTTTCCCTTAGTGGGAAATATGCCAATTTTAGCTGAAGCCTGGTTTTAAAGTCAGAGGAGTCATCACAAAAAAGAAGTGACTTAGACGTACATTGCAATTTTAATTTCTTAGAGGTCTAGTCAGTTGTTCAGGTCTCAGCTATATGAAGAGGTGGTTCAAAGTAATTTCAATCTGTAGCTTTTCAATGACTGTTGTTACTGAAATGAACTAATGGAAACTATCTGTTTCCTATTAAGTTTATGTTAATGAGAAAAATACCAACTAGTGCTTTCATTAGCAGTTTATGGGACACATACTTGAAGCAGAGCTCCCATCTCAGAATAGAACTGATTTCAATTCTGTCCACCCGAAAGACAGATTTTCAGGTTTCTTCTTTCAATAATTTTCCCTTCAGGCCCCATTAGTAGGTGATTTCAACAACCTACAGTATACATCTATCTGAATAGTTCAAAACGTGTTATGTTTCGTTATCCATAGCACTTAAGTTTTAATTTTTTATTACGTTGTTCCGTGTGTTATCCATGCATCTCTCCAAGGAAAATTCTATACCATTTGAACATGTGTCAAACTTTTCCAGATCTGTCTGTTGCGGAGACTCTCTATTGCCTTTCTGCACAATGATTGGCCTCAAGTCCGAGGGCTGTACACTCAGAATGTGTGTAAACCCTTGAAACTTAATGGCCATTTTGTTACAAGGGGATTTCTTTCCTCCAGCCTGATGGAGTGTATTTTGATATTGTACTGGTGCATTAATAATAATAATTGCTGCAATATGTACAGTAAGTATGCTTAAAATGCTAGTTCCACTTCTGGAGTATTCTTTCTTTTTCGAAGTCTGGCAAATATAATTTAGTGTGCCAATTGGTAATAATTTTAACCCATAATGAACTTTACATCTTTACATGATCTGTATACATATGGAAATATAAAACAATAAATATACACGTAAATATTACTCCCAATAACCACTGTTTGTAGTGGTTAGTAAGCTTTTGGGTTCATCAGACATTAGACTGAAAACAAGCAGTTCTTCATACATGAAGAACTCTCTTTTTGTTAACATTCTTTGTTCTCTGTGTCCATTTGACCTGTAGATTTTTTTTCTTAAAATCACCTTTGATCCTCAGCTGTTTAGCTTCTTCAACTGAAATTTGAAGCAGCTGGCCAGCAAGAAGTCTGGACCAAAAATTTCATCCATCAGTACATGTGTGTGTATATACACATGTGCATGTACATATTTATATACATATATATATGCACACATATGTAAAAAATCCCATATATATGCATATATTTGTCTCTATTTGTCCATCTATCTATCTGTCTATCTATCTATCTATCTATCTATCTATCTATCTATCTATCTATCTATCTATCTATCTATCCATCTATCTATCTATCTCTCTCCCTTTCTCTCTATCTATTTATCTCCAAATAAGATGCATACATGTTTGGACACACATACATGCACCAAAGAAAATCTTTTGTAACTTAAGTTAGAACTGTGGTTTTCATTTCGCTGTGTCATCTCACATTAGCAAAACTGATTTCATTTCATCAGGTTTCTTTTGATTTATGCTGAAACAAATGTAACACACGTTTTTTAAATCTATTATTGTTTTGCCAGCAGAATCAGTTTACAATAACCGAGAGATGAGGAAAGTAAATGCCTCAGTTATCACATGATGTATTGACTAGACTCCTGTTAGTGTATTATGAACCATATTAACTGATTTCTCATACATCCAATATGGAATGTAAATTTGTATAAGTTATAACGAAAAAGCAAGCAAATAGCTATTTTTGCCTAGGATGTAAGTTCTGTAAACTGGGTTGAATATGAATATCAACCTAGGATTTGCACTAGAACTGTGTGGATGTCTTCAAGGAAGGGATGAGTCTGTCTGGGCAAAAGAAGTCAGAAAGGACAGAGTGTGTGGAAGATTAACATGATTTATTGCTTCTTTAATGTATAAACTAATGTGCTGGGGCAAAAAAAAAGGACCACTATTTACACTTTGCTCTGTGTGTAATGTATTTAGAACTTAGTGCTCTCCAGAGGTTTCCCAGGTAATACCTCTGCCCATTGTTATTTCAGAAGAGACTCAGTTTTGAACAGTCATGACAGTTTCTCCTAGAGCTACAGGAGTCCTTGTTCTGAGTCCTCTCAAAACATTTGGACTACATGTTTAACGAAGATGAGAATGTATGTCTGTGGCTTATGATGGTGACGAATGATTATTTGTGAATAATTTTTTATATTAATTGAAGATAAATATGATTCATATATGCTTCTACTAAACATGACATGGCTAGGTTGCAGTCCTGTTAGAAAGAAAGTAACCCAGAAGAGAAAGCACACTATGGATTTTGAGTGAGCTTATAGTTTTTTTGAATGGATTTATCCTCTCTCAAATATAATGTGATATACCATTTAACGAACATTAAAAGAAAGTCTAAAATAGTGCAACATACTCATATTATCTTTGAATATATTTATATCTATATTTAAGCTAACTACATTTGTTATGTTGCAGGCTGGGAATCACCCCATGGACACCTGCTGGTAGAGGATATATTTCTCTCTACTGAAACACCAAGTTGCAGATTGGATTGTATATCTTCATTGTCTTCCCATTGGTCTATTAAAACTTCATATTAGCATAATTTTATTTATCCTTTTGGCTGCTTTAATTATAGTTCTGTCACAGGCTTTTTCATTATCTTTAGCTCAATTTATATGTGATGGTAAACTTGCTCTTTTACTTTTTTTGATTATTATTCTGGCAAGAACACTTTATTCGTTCTTCAGTTCACATATTTTCATTCTAGTAGAAATCCTTAAACCATTATTTTTAATGTGCGTTACAGTTTAATGGAAATTTGTGACAAATGTTATTTGAGTTTTTTAAATACATTCTTTTCAATTTATGGATGCATTACTTAGTCCATTATGTCCATGAGTATACAAAGAAACATGTAACAGTAGTTTGTTAAGTAAAGACTCAAATATTTCTAGACTGGGAGAAAAAAACCCTCAATACAGCCTCTGCTTTATTGCTATATAAAACAAAAACAAAAAAAACCACCCCAAGAACAAATATATTGAGATTTAATCTCTTATATTAAGAAGGTTTACTAGAAAACTTTAAATTCAAGAAGCATGATAAATTTCTTTGCACATTAATTTAATTTGCCAGGACACCACAGGGCTCATAGGACCGTCCATGGAGGGCATCAGGGCAGGGCCTGTCAGCCAGGTCTCATTCCAGCCAGGCCAGGAGCAGTGCAGCCAGGGGCTAGAATGTTCCATGTGTCACATCATTTTGCTTCTTTTTTGGCTGAAGCTTTCCTTCCCTTTCTCCTAAATCAGTCAATGAAAACATTAGTGACTATATCAGTAGAAATAGGACTTCATTAATAATCAGTGTACGTATGGACATACTTCGTATATCTTACTGTATGAATGAACATGAAGCTAAATTTAGTGTATCTGTTGTAAAATGAGAAAGGCATTTTCTCTGAGTTGCTGATTCTGAAGCAGGACCCTAACTGAGGTGCTGTTCAGCCAGCATTATTTGCAGTTTCTGCAAGAAAAATATACAGGAATGTCTAGACATGTTTTTTGTGCTTTTAGGTTTTTCTTACTTCATAACAGAAAACCTTCAATTTTTGTTATTACATTAAAATATACACAGTTGGCACATTCATCAAAACTGTTAACCAAGAATCATCTTTGACAGATTATGCTAAGGAAAGATTTGACATGAGAAGGAAGCCCTGAACTGAAAGATCAGTTATAAATTAAATGACCTGAAGACTCATGGTCGGAGAGCGAATGTCAGGCCACTTTGATAGAGTCAGAGATGCATGGAGAGCTCTGTGTAATGCTTTGCAGGACCCTAGAAAACAGATGTCCCCACATTCCCGTGAGGAGGAGGGATCTCTGCTCAAATGCCTCAACAGAATGGAAGATGGAATAAATGGATCATGTTATAAAATAGTCAGGAGTTGTAGAAACAGCATTAAATGGCAGGGCTTCAGAAGCTGTGATGAATAGCAGGTTTTAAGACAAAAGTAATATTTCTTCCCTTACTTTTGCCTTTTTAAAGTATAACACTAAGAATCTGACTGTTTGTTGTACATGAGATCGATTGAAATCAAAGCCACCAGATATATTTTAAAGGGATTAATAAGTACCTATGAAAAACTATTAGCTTTTAGAATACTACTGTTCTGATTCTTAATTTGAAGATTCATCTTTGTTTACGTCATGATGCCCTGACATGTCACACCATGTTTGTCTTTAGCTGTAATTTCTAGAGAACTAAATTCCAGTAATTCTATCATTTGCACCATAATTACCAGGCTCCTATTTAGCTTATAGTATCTTTTGGATTAGTCTTCCTATGAATACCTACAGGAAAAAAGCTAGAAAGATGTTTAGAATATATAAATATTGAAATGCTGAATTGCTAAAGAGTATCGATTACAATCTTTCCTGCAACTGTATTAGAATTTAGGCCCTTCTTTAAAAGCAAGCAAACAAATCTGCCTAATACAGGTTTATTTTTTTTGCTACAGTGTAGTGTAATTTGAAAATTCTTAAAGACCTCAATTGCTTATACATAGGATTCTATGCATTTAAAGACATAGTATTTTAAGGGCATATAATATAAATACTTATCTAATCTGTCTAATCCTCTCCATATAAAGACATAAAGTTCTTGAAATGCATATATGTTAACAATCTAACAATTGGCCTAAAATGTTGAACTGTTCATGAGTTCAGAATGAAGAATCCAGTCAAGTGTAAAGTGAAAAATAGGTTTGTTGTCTTTCTTTTGTTTGTTCCTCTCAAACAAATTTTACAAGGTTAATTGTCACGTAGCTGCTCAATAGTTGCTTAAAAATAGTCAGGCACACCCAAGAAAACAAGGAATGTACATGGCACAGAGGCTATATCTGTAGCCTCTGTGCCATGTACATGACAGTAGGTTTCATTTGACCAGGTAAAAGTGTAGTTTACCTCTACATCTGAGCTTGTTGTCTAGAATGTCTCCAGAGTCAGTAAAAAGGAGCAAACAGTATGTTTAGGTGCACACAAATCTATGAGGCCAAATGTGATTCACCCAAGTATACTGAGGGAGCTGATGGAAGTTCTCACGGAGCTGCTTTTCATCTTTTATCATCAGTCCTGGCAAACTGGTAAGGTTCCAGTGGACTGGAGGTTAGTAAATGTGATGCACATCTACAAGAATGGCCAGAAGGAGGATCCAGGGGACAACAGGTCTCTCAGTTTGGCAGACCTTTCTTTTTAAGAACTCATTCCATTTGAGCTTTTCAAAGACTATTACAAGATTTGAACAAGATGCAGGGAGGCAACTCAGATGCTTGAACAGAAAATATCTAAAAGTTACTCACTTGCCCCCAGCAAAGTGTCCAATGGAAACTTAGTCTAAGGCCTAATCACCACAGATAAAGAGAGAATTTTTCCTCAGATAGGCAGTTTCTAAAAAGCTTGATCATGAGTAGGGAGCCATTACTATTGATAGGGAGCATTAAACCCAAATGTGTGGTTTTTGTTCGGGCCATGTCTGAGGCACCAGAAGAAAGAAAAGACCTCTAAAGGACAAAATAATTGCAAACCCACTCTTTCATGACTACACATTGAGTTAAACAAGAAGACTTGTGTTTTCAGTTCTGTGTTGCCAAGTTTGGCTTTGTTTATATTTTGTGACTGGAATGAAAAAGTGGAAAAATCTGTGTCAGTTTAGGACAGAGAGCTCCTACCAGAGAACTAACCTGCCACTGACAATCCTTTTGGCCCTGTGCTCTTGTACCAGGTTGACTTCTGGCTCCTTCCAGATATTTTGTATGCGGGTAAAAAAAGCAGTCTCCTGGGAAATGAGTCACATGTATTTCAAAATCCTTAGCCTGTTTGCAGTCCAGGATCTAGATGTGCTTTTTTTTTTCTGAATGCTTTCCTGCTCTCCACCAAAATCTTTCATAGTCTCACTTGTTCCACACTATAAGCAGAAATGCAGTAATGTTTTTCGGTGTTTCTTTTTGAAGTCAAAATAATCTGAGTGACTCGGTTTACATTGTGGCCTCATAAGCGATTGTATTAAGGATGATGAATATAGCATTAGGGTGAGAATGAACATTAAAACAGGGAGGGGGAAATGGACCTTTTTAGTTAACTCCTCTACCAGAGAGAACACATTGTGTAACTGCACCCTTAAATCTTCTAAACGAAGATTTACCAAGCCAAGGATTTGAAATATTTGGCTAGTAATTGAATTGATTACCTGACTACAATAATTATCTGTTGATAGATATATAGAAGGATTATTTTACAAGAGATATAGTGCCTAGAATGTTAGAATTCCCTACCAGATGTGGTTTTTGATGCTACGGGATCTATTTCGACAGGACTAACACATTGTTTGTGGTCAATCACATTAATACAACATGTAAATAGGAAATATCTTGTTGAGTTTGATTACCCATTTCAGTTGTATAATAATGGCTATTAGCAGAACTTCATTTGTGCATTTATTACTTTACATCTATTACTTTACTTTGCAAAGCTCTGAAACAAGGGTAGACCATGCAAACTCCTTGAAGTGGATGATTTGTTCAAGGTTAAACAACCTTGTAAAAATTTATGAAATGTCCACATGTGAGTTGCTCTAAAAGGGTTATATATATAATGGAAAAAATGCACTCTGGCTGTTTTCAATGATGTCAACAGACGTTCTCATGTGTACCCATATGATAAGAGCTACATAAGAAAGAACAAACAAAATGAAACCCATACTTCTCAGTAGCTGCTTGTAAGTGAGCAGCAAACTTCAGGGATTCATGGAACCCCAGAAAAACCCATTTTATAAAACTGATGACAAGGTCAGAGGTTTCTCAAAGCAACTTACTGACTTGCACAATTAATATGAAACAGCAAATATGCTAGGATCCCACTGCACTTTACAGGTAGAGCAGTTGCTACATCTTGAAATGAGAGTACTTTTTCAAAGTAACCTGTGCACTGACTATGATATAGGGTCCTGTGTGCTTTACCTCCATGACCTTGCTTTTATTTTGTGAACATTTCTATTAAACTTGAAAACTACTCATTTGGAGGGAAACCTGTTGCTGATTAGACTGATCCACAGAGCCGCACAGTGCCTCTTCTCTAATGTGATAGTTCACATACATGCTTTGCCTAGGCATATATGGCAGTCCTGAGATTTAATCTGCTGCTTTCTTTTGTCCCTATTACTGGTGTGCTGAGGGGGAAGTGTCCTTACATTTATTCCAAATTCACATCTGTTTCTCCAGTTGGATAGACTTCTAAGGTTTAAATGTGATGGTGCAGCTGCTGCCCTTTTGCACATGCCGTCTCCTTCTTTGGGAACTGAGAATTGGTTTTCTTCTTTTACAGAACATAGATACAAATACTTTTCCTTGGGGGCTAGTTTTCATTAGGGTCTTCTCACACTCAGCTTGATAGAAGGGCAGTTCTCAGAACACTTTTCCATTCCTGTGGAAGGTTCCGTCACTGCTCCCTTGTTTAACTTCCAGAAGAGAGAAGTCACCACATAAGTTTAAAGCCAAAGACATCCTTCCCCATAATTGCGGGTAAGCAAAGTGCATCGGAAGGTGGAAGAACAGAAAATAGTTTGCACAGTCTCCTGGACACAGAAAAGTGTATATTTATGATACACAAATGAACCTAAAGTTCATTTTGCAGACCATAGTGCATTAAAATACTACTGCAAGCTTGCATGATCATGCAGAAAAATGTGTATATATATACCATTTTTTGTCTCAAGCCATCCTGTATATGTGTCTGATCCTTTAGCTTTCTTCACTTTCAAATGCATGGTGACATGTGTTTGTGTGTGGGAGGTTTGGGGAGGCAATTTTCACGGTGAGACACTGGCAAACTGGAAATATGAGGGAAAGTTAATTACAGTAATTCCTTCATTGAAATGTTTTAAAACAAAAAAATAGTATAAATGATGATTTCTTGTTCTTTCAGCTTACTGACAATACACAGTAATACTTTCCTATGAAAATTTATTCTGACAGTGAAGTTTGAAGGTGAATTTTTTTACTACCCTTAATACTGTTTTATAACATTCCTTTGTGTTTTAGTGTGTATGCCAGCATACTGTTGGAATTAAGAATGGATGATTTCAGCACTCTGAGAGAACTAATGAAGATTAGTATAAGTAGTTCCATGAGGCATGAAAATAGTGAGATTTTGGAGAGAAGATGGAAAATCAAGGCAAAAATTTTGCCTCTGAGGAAGAAAAAAGGTGTAGTCAAATTATCTAACAAGGGCTGTAGAATCCTTTTTTAAGAGAAATAAAAAAATCTCTTTCATTACATTCCTGTGATTTGTTCTAGTCCTGCTGACACAGGCTATTAAAAACCTTGTTTATGTTGTAGAGACTTTTTAAAGAGCACTTTGGAGCTTTATAGTGTTTGTAGAATGTTCTTTATAGTTAAAATTACATGCTGAGATGGCAGACTGTTGAGCTAATATATTGTTACACTGATTAAATTGATTAAAAGCTTCATTTTTGACAGGCAAATTGTAGAGGCTGAGATTTCTTTATTGCACATTTCAGTAATTCAGCTCATGTCTTGTCCTATCTAATAATCACTTCTTTGCCTCCCTGTTTAGGAATCATCTCAGCAGCCGGTACATTTTCAAACAGCATATTAGCTTCACATCTGAATTACATGAGTCACAGTGCATTGGAATTACAAAAGCCTTATTCAAGGTAATGGCTTATTCAGTGAAACACTTGAAATATATTCCATTTTGGTTTTTTTCCTTTCTATACTGTGAACAAAGAAAGGGACCCTTGATTTTTAGTTTAGAAAATAAGAGATTGCTCTTACCATAGCTGTGGATTGACAAAAGAGGTCATAGTGCAGAAACATTTTATGTCCTACTCAGAACAACCTATGCTTACTTAAAAATGTGTGAGAGAGCAGAACAAAAAACCTTACAAGAAATCACTGAAGATATAACAGGCAGATAAAGAAGAGGATTCAGAAACTTAAATCAGCTGCAGAGGAGATGTTTTGCAATAAATATGGAAATAAGGTGAGGGTACTTAAAAAAAAATTAGTAAACCTAAGCTGCTCTAAATAAAAGTGGAAGCCTACAGAATTTTCTTCTGATGGCTGTGCAAAGTGCAAAGCATTCACAGCTTGCAAACAGGAGATTCTGAAGGCAGTCCAAAAATGTGAGTTGGCTGCTGATAGTACTACACAGATATGGGTATTCAGTGCCAGCCACAAACTGTATTTCTGCACAGCACATTCTCAATTTGATACAGGTATTAAGTATTTTTCAGGGTAAAAGCAGACTTGTTTAGCTAACAATATGCGCCCATCACGGTGGCTCTATTAAAAGAAGAATACACTACTTGCTCACATTACAGCATGCAAGGTAAGAAGATGAAGTGTGTCTTCCTGGTTCAGACTGAAGCTCCATCAGCTCAGTACCCTGAACTGCTGACTTTGGTCAAAAAATCATACAACCCAGCTTCTGGCTATCACAAGTTAAAAAACTTCTCAAGTGGAGGTGACACTCTTCTTACTTCATTCCAATGCCTCTGATGAAGCTTATCTTTGGATTTTACTTTTTGAAACTATTCACTGTATTGGCCACATAGTATCTTGTGACACTGAATTCAGCAACTGAGTTATGTTCCATTTTAAACCTGTCGTTTCATTTGGAGACCTGTCTTCCTTTCGTTTTCAGGAATGATAATTTCATACAGGGCAGAAATGGGAATGTGTAGAGATGATGATGGTCATCTCAGCAGCATTTTGACTAGCCCCAGCAACATGTTTCTAATACCCACAGCTACAGCATCTAAAATCTGTCATGCACAGTGCTGGGAATTATTTATAGGAAGCTACATTACTTTTCAATCCCCTCCCTAATCTGTGCATGTGTGTTTACAAGCACATCAAGTATTTTTGATCCAATCTACAAAAGACATTCTCCACAATCCACAGATTTGGAATGCCTTAAATCAACCCAGCTCTCAGCCAAACAGTGGATTACACGCCTTTCTTTCCTGTATCCCCATGAAAGAACTTCTTTAGCAGCCTGTAAAGCAAGAGGTAATTTTGGAATTGCTTCATCCAACAGGTATTCAGAAGGTCTTTTTCTGCTAAGTCTGTGCCAGGATAATGGTGCATAATCATAGAATTATAGAATGTTAAGGGTCGGAAGGGATCTGAAAGATTATCTGGTCCCAACCCTCCCTGCCAAGGTCAGGGACACCTCCCACTAAATCAGGTTGCTCAAGGCCTTATCCAGCCTGGCCTTGAATACTGCCAGGTTTGGGGCATCCACAACCTCTGTGGGCAGCCTGTTCCATTGTCTCATCACTCTCACAGTAAAAAATTTCTTCCTAATATCTAACGTAAATTTCCCCTCTTTCAGTTTGTACTCATTACTCCTTGTCCTATGACTACAGTTCCTGATGGAGATTCCCTTGTTGGCTTCCCTGTTGGCCCCCTCCAGATACTAGAAAGTGCTATGGGGTCTCCACACGACCTTCTCTTCTCCAGGCTGAACAGCTTCAATTTTCTCGGCCTGTCTTTGTAGAGGAGGTGCTCCAGTCCTCTTAGCAACTTCACAGCCCTCCTCTGGACTTGCTCCAACACTTTCATGTCCTTATGCTGGGAGAGCCAGAGCTGGATGCAGAACTCCAGGTGTGGTCTCATCAGAGCAGAGTAGAGGAGGAGAATCACCTGCTTTGACCCGCTGGCCACGCTGCTTTGGACGCCGCTCAGGCTCTCGGGGCTGTGAGCATGCACTGCCAGCTCATGTTGAACTTTGCATCAACCATCATCCCCAAGTTCTTCTCCACAGGGCTGCTCTCAATCACTTCTCCACTCAGCCTGTAGGTGTTCCTGGGATTACCATGACCCATATATCTCCTTGAGTGAAGAACATTTTTGTGTTTTTAACGGGATAATTTGACTTGCTATGTAACCCTTGTCAGCAGTTAGGAAAACCCTTAAAACATCTATCTATTATAGTTAGAAATACAGAGCCACATGAGCCTATGAGAAAAATACAGAGTACAAAGAAAACGTGTCCAATAGGCTTATTCTTCCTTCATCAGCCACTATAAAAGTCTACACATCCAAGTTTTTAATTTAACAAGGTAGAGATTTTACTCATTACCCATGCTGAATCATCCCATACACTGGGGATTTGTAAACCCTCTCGACTCTTCATGTTTCTCCTCCTAAAACGCAGAGATTTTTTTCACCAAGAGTCTCCTTGTGAATAAGACATGGTGCTTTAGATGATATTTTAATTTCCACATTTTGTGCTATTGCACACCTGTAAAAATACATTTATTATTTCATTAAGGAGCCTGAAAGGAGAGCTGGGGTAGCTTTAGGGAACAGTTATTAGAAATTCTGTTCTTCTTCAGCCAATTAACCCTCTTCTGCCTTTTTCCGTATTTTGCATTGTCACCTGTCATTTTAATTTTAAAGGCAAAATTTACAGAAAATGCAGGCACTACAGAGTCATGGACAGAAGGTTTGTTGTTATGTTCCTCATCAGAAGGTACAGCAGCTGATTTTAAGAGCAGAGGCTCATATTCAATCATAAAATTATTTCAGATTGTTTGGTTTTCAACAAACAATCTAATTTTTCTTAAATTGGAAATTTCACCATGTTTGTTTGCATATTCAGGCTAAGTTTCTTTTGATTGCTGTGAGGAATCTCCACAGTCTAATTTTAGGCACTTAACTTTGTTTCTCTCTTTCTTTCCTCTAGATATGGTGATTCAGGACAGGAACATATTTGGAATAATCTACCTCTTTTCAGTGTCTCTGTATGGATACTGTCAAGATTGAGACCTTTTAATCAGTTTCAAAATTGTAGGTGATGTAAATACTCCTTTCCACAAAGGACTGGCTTTCTACTTAAGTGCACAGTTACTTTGGGGCTTGGGGGCCTACTGAGGATGTCACTGATGTACAGTAATGTGTTTTGGATTTAGGCACGGGATAAATATATATGTGTTTGGTTCATTGCACCTTGTTTCTGTTCCATTGATGTGCACCTATTGGTAACCTCTAAAATTTTTAAATCTGGACTCAAATGAGAATATTTCTGTAAATTCTATCCTCATGTCTCATTCCTTACAGTCTAGGTCCTTGCCATTTTAACTGTTAGCCAATACAGAAGAAATACTGCTTTGTCTTGAGATCTCGATGACTGTTAATACTTACAGAATGATGAATATATTTTAACAAGTGTATATCCAGCTGGCTCTGGACACCTTGGGAAACAACACAGATGTGTGGAAAAAATGAATGCAAAGACAAAACAGAGCAGTAAACTGTGCATAACATTCTTCTGAAATGGTCTTGCTTTCTGAGGTCAAGCAAATGGAAGTAATTTTTGGAACTGTATATGAGAAAGACAGGAAAATTCAAATGAAGAAGATAACATTCCTAGAGTTCTTTGGAACTGAAGTGACATATTGTAGTGGGAATACTCTAAGGTGTCATTATTAATAAGCCAAATGATGTGGACATCTAATAATCACTTTGAAATCACTGGATGATATTGGAACCATCCTTAAAGAGATGTGTTTCTTACAATGAAAGGGGATGACACCTCTGGATCAGAAACCTTGCAAAACAATAAAAAAATCACTATCTCAGATTATTTTGGATCACTGCTGGGATCCATGTATCTTCTCTTTACTTATCCATTTCTCATCAGAGCTCAAAAGCTTAAGAAAGTTACTGTTATATATTTATCAGTACTGAGATAGAATACTATGGAAGATTCCAGGATTCCATTCAGACTAGATATTATAAATAAATTCTTTTATAAGGAAGAAATTTTTTACCATGAGGGTGGTGGAACACTGTAGATGCTTCATCCCTGGAAGCATTCAAGATCAGACTGGATGAGGCTCTGATCAATGGGATCTAGTTGAAGGTCTTCCCACTCGGGGAAGTTGGACTAGATGACCTTTAAGATCCCTCCCAACTCAAACTATTTTATGAGTTTATGGTTATTTCCAGTGAGAAACTGAATTATACTAGTAAAAGCACTATGAATGTTAATTTATGTTGTGATTATTTTTCCCAGTCTGAAAGATGCAGTCAGTTTTCTAGTTCTTGACCAAAGATCCTAAAGGATAACAAGCTCAATTTCTTTATCCTATAGCTACCTCTGAAAACTTTTGATGGATTTCCTATTTTCATCAACCTACATTTAGGGCAGAAGCCCAGCCCTGAGAATGCATTCTGAGTCTTGCATTTCTTGTGAATCCTAAGAAGCTGGAGAAAGATCTAGAAAAATGGTTTCAGAGACAGTGCTGAATAATTGGAAAAAGATATGAACTCCCATTAAAGTTCACTAGTGCTTTCTCATCTGAAGCTACGCGGTACACTCTTGTGGATAAATAGGGATAGAAATTTCTTCATAAAACCTGGCCAGAACTAAGCAAAAATCTGGAAAGCACAGTAAGTCACTGAAAGGTTTTTCATTCATTTCAACAAAGTTGTCTTTGCTCAGTTCTTCACAAAAACACAGTTGCCGTTTATAGAGGACTTGTAAAGTAAAAAGCCAGAGCATCTGAACAAATTATACAAATAAAAGACTTCAAACATAAAAAAAAATTGAAATAAATTGGAATGTGTTTTCAGTTTAATGTAGTCTAGCTAAAACAAATGCTGCAAATATTACCTACATAATCAGTTTTATCCAAGTGTAATGACTTTATCCCATATATTTACTGCAGTCTTAACACATTTAAAGAATCACAGAAACATAGAATCACATAATCATGAAGGTTAGAAGATACCTTCAAGATGATCTAGTTCAACCATCAACCCAGTACTGCCAAAATCACCCCTAAACCATAAAATGCTAGCTTTGCAAGAGATCTAAAGCACTACTGAAGGGTTGAGTCTTGACAAAAGGTTGGGTATGAATGATTTATGTGAGGAATGTCATATACTGAGGTTTTTCGTGTGTGTGCACATATGTGTACATGTACTCACAAGTTTGTGTGGTTCAGAAATATGCACAGGAAACAGAGTTCAAGACTATATCCTAATCCAACTTCTCTAAATACCATTGAATTTACAGAATTTTTGTACAAAATTTATTTTTTTTACTTTAACTACAATATTTGAAAGAGTATTGTATAAACATGCTTGGTCAGATTACAGAAACTTGTTAAATATCAATTCCACTAAGATTTAGCTTCAAACTCAAATAAATTTAATTATTTTTTTCTTTCTATTGCCATCATTTTGCTTACTTACTTGCAGTTAACAAAATGTGCTGGGGTGAAAAAAATAATTGCCTTTTCTTTTTCGTACTTATAATTCAGGGAAGTTATTTTTAGCAACTATACATGTAATGAGTTTTATGAATTAATGATAAAATGTATTGAAATATATTAACTTTAGTATCATTTTCAAAATGAAGCTGAAGGTTATGAAAATTGAAGTATAGGGTTATTGGAAGTAAAAACGGGCACTTATGATATACAAGTTTGAAATATACTAAGGGGAGGCTTTTTTTTCCTGTAAGGTGCCATTTTATATAAAATGTTGCCATTTATTGTATTAGATTCTAATTCGCATTCAAGAAAGTGGAGTGACACATCTTCTAGTAACTTCTGAGGCGGGAGTTGACTACCCCTCTTTTGGGGAGAATGAAGCTCTCTGCTGTGTCCTCAAGACATGGTCTAGATGGGTAAAACAGTCTGCAAATAATTACCCTTGAGCTGTCTATAGCAGTGAGACAGCACGTGGCACTTGCAGATGCAAAGAAGAAGGAACCAGAACTTCTCTGACTTACGTATAAACAGCAAATACAAAGAGAGCTGGTTTGGAGTCAGGTGCTGTAACACACTAGTGAAGGGATTTAAGCTCAGTGAAGTGTGGCAGATATCTGGAATAAACTTTCTAGATCATGTTGCCTTGGGGAAAAGACCCGGTGTTGGAATTTCCCAAAATATGAAAGTCACATGACCAAGAAAAAGGAACTACTTAAATTAATTGGATTTTTCTCAGATCTTGAATAGAGAAAGGCTTCTTTTCTGTAAAATGAGAGAGGCCATTAACCATTCTCTGAATATGAGTCTAAGTGACAAACTATGATTTACAACCACACACCTAAATCCCTTCCAAAACATTGTAGAAATATTGGAATTGCC
Organism: Eulacestoma nigropectus; assembly: GCA_013397775.1. Taxonomy (NCBI): domain Eukaryota; kingdom Metazoa; phylum Chordata; class Aves; order Passeriformes; genus Eulacestoma; species Eulacestoma nigropectus. Next base: position 327,394 of record VZTE01006390.1, on the reverse strand, counting down.
TATCTAAAACAAACACCAAATATACAGGCATTTTCTGGGACACAGTTACTTGCCAGACAGGTCAGAAATATATCAGATGGCAAATTCAAAGGCAGGGTATAATGTGTATTACCATCCTTCTAGAGAAAGCTGATAACATGAAGTTTGCTGCTGTCTGGCTTCAAATAAATAAAATGTCTATCGAGATTACTCATGAGAAAAATTCCTCACTTTGCATCGTTCCTTCTTTAAATGAGGAACAAATCTTTTAAGTCTGAAGAACATTCAACTTTGCTTTTATCTTACCCTGATCGTGCAAACAGAGCATAGTGACAACAGAAGTGAATCCAGACTCACAGTGGGTTCAGATTTCCTACATTCCTTTCTTTGTTAAGTTTATGTCATTTTTCATTTTTGTAGATTACTCTTATGCATTATGTCATATTTCAGTCATAAAAATCCCTTCCAGTTAAACATCAAAGGGTACTCTACATTAAAGAATGTGTATTTAATGGATCATATGTTTAAATCCAACTGCAGTTATTGGGAAGCTCATCATTCAAAATAGCATAATCTTCTGCTTTGGTTTGTGGGCTGGTCTCTTGTCTGTTGTGATGATGAAAGGTTGATTCACAGCCTCAAGACAGACTGTGATGCTGTACTCTACAAAGGAGGAGTAGCTGTTGGTTAGCTCTCTTAGCAGCAGAATGATTAAGGGTGGGACCTGAGACAAGGACTATGATACAGCTTAAGGTGGATAAATTTATGGGTGACTGAAAGAGATTGAACACAAGAGTCATTTGTGCTTCTACACCAAGACAGTAATTAGTAATTGTCTACAAGAAAAGGCAAAACTGTGATTGCAATTGTTATGATGGAAATCAATGTGTGTTTTTAGGAAGTTTATTTTCATACAGGTCATTTAGCAATTCAGACGAGTTTGGAGCAATGCTGTTTTAATATCTGGGATGAGTAAAAATAGCAGATGCTGGAAGGAAATATTATCTCAGTTGAACAATGCTTTTATTTATCTTAGATTCGTTTAGTTTCTCTCAGTACCTCACACAATCTTCAAGTCAGATGTAAACTCTTTGGGTACATTCCTACTCTTTCCAGCTGGGAAGAAACAAGCAAGACCTTTTTCTAGCAGCCAGAATGATTATTGATAGAGTGTCACTCAGTTACTGTGCTCCCACTGCCAAAAGGTGGGAGGGGAGGCTTTCAAGGATCAGACAGTGAGACACGACTTGGAAGAAAAGAAAGAAAAGAAAGGCAGAATAAATAAACTGCAGGCATAAAGGGAAAGAGAATTTGTTCAACTTCTTCAGAAAATTTTGGCTCAATTTTTTGGGAATGGGAGCTCAGGAGACAGGGAATTATCCTTTCTAAGATGCTGGGAAGCTCATAGAGGTCTCAGAGGAAAATAAGTTACTAAGCTGAGAAATGTCACTAACAATATATGTCTGTTTTCCCTCTCTCACTCCTACTTTCTTCTCATTTCCAGTGATTTAAGGTGGGCTTTGATTAGCCTGGTGACCCTGGTGGCTGACTTCCCTAAAGAGAAAGTAAACTACAGTATTTAAATTTAGTGTTTGATACAAGTGTGAGCCAAGCCTCACCTTTTTATGGCTGGAAAAGAAGGAAACACAAGAGACTTATGATTTCACTGTAACAGGTATGCTAATAGCCAGATTGGCTGGTCAGTGTGCCTGAGACAGGCCTCAGCATTTTTCTGGTGTAAAGGAAGAAATCACAAGAGACACACTTTCACTCTTTTTTGCTGTCTTAACCAGGTGTTTGTTATTTGATCTCAGTAGTGGATAGAATTGTGTATCCTCCTTTTTTTTTCTCTTGCATGTACTGGGTATTTAAGCTCTCTCCACAGAACTGTGTTTTTTAAATTTTTTTAAATTTTAGAAGAAAGCAAAAATACTTTTAGCTTATACATTAGCTATACTGGACAAGTTGTAGTTTTGTAGTCCACAAAAATTAATTGCCAACAGTCCTCAGTATACTTGCGAAATACAACCAATGAAGAGAATTGTTTAGAAATGTAGGACTTGCCATATTAAGTCTGGCTTGAGATCCATATTGTCTAGTATTTTGTCTCTGGGAGTGGCCAGATGTTAATTAAAGTAGTGTTTTTACATAAAATTTGAATGTGTGATTCCCTGCTCTGCTGCCAATACAGCATCAATTTTGGCAGAGGAAATATATGGCGTATGTTATTAGGCAAGCAAAAGGAGCTTTATGGAGGAAACTAAAATAATATGTCTTTGGCTTTGTTTGTGTAAAATAATTCATGGCTAATTGTTAGCAGATACTACACTGAAATACCGGGTTACAGCCTAAGCTGATGCAAATCTTATAGCTCCATAGCAATCAGCAGGGCTCTTCTGAGAGACATATGCTCATGGTGTGATTCACAGTGAGAAAGACCGATTGGGATAGCAGAAATTCCAGTTGAGAGTTAAATTTCTTCACTTTTTCTCTCTTTGAAGTCTATTTTAATGTCCTATTCACTCTCAATTCTTAAAGTTATACTTCATTTGAATTTATATAGCAATTTAAACAGAAGCTTAATCTCAGTCTGATTCTTTGCTTAGTAGTCTTTGTAGCCACTTCAGAATAAATGTGAAAGGTTTCCACTCGTATTTAGTGGCATTTGGTATTCATTTCATCCAAGTTTAAATGACAAAAAGGATATAGGGCAACATATGATAGAAGTACAAAGCCCCAGTAGAACTAAAGCAAAGCAGTGGCTGTTTCTGTTTGTGCTTCATTGATGGCAGTAGATTCATCGCGAAAACTAGATATGTGTTTTGTGAAAACCAGGAGCACAGTATGTTCTGTGCTATGTCAGAATGCTCTGTTTATAGGATTGTTTACAATAGACAACCAAAAGAGGCATAAAACTGTATCAGCCTTTTAAAATATCAATGCTAATTACATGTAAATTAGTATACACCTCCATTCATATTATGCATCTAAAAGTCAGCCTGGCTTCAAAATCCAGAAAAACAGAGTTGTTCGCAGTATAACCTCAAGTGGTTTAATACATTTAAAAAGACTTTTAGCTATATTTATGTTATATCTGACTTTAAATATATTTTCTAGCAAGTCCATACAGAAAATGAACATCAAAATATGAAATGCAAACATTCAGGTAGATGAGATTAAAAAGTTAACTTGATTTCTTGGTGTCTTAAGCAGACTATTGTTTTTCATTAAGGCTGAGACTTTCTAGAAAAGCAAGCTATTTATTTGCTGTCAGCTTTCAAACTATATTTTTTTATTATTATTTGCATTGTGTACCAAGCATATCAAATACTCCACCACATGCTAACACTATGAATCGGTTATTTCAAACTTGTTAAGCTATGTATACTTTGGCAAAGGAAGAGAGAACACTCCTACTGAAAGACTCAGCAAATATGGAGAATGCTTTTCAGAAGTTCCAAAAAAGAGTTAATTAATAAATCATATGGGAGTAAATACAAATGAAAAAAGATGCTGTGCTAGCATAAAGACACCAGACTGAATAAAGGCAATCATATGTGCATTCCAGAGGAGAAATAAAAGCACTAATTTTCATTCAGAGAGCACCTCTGAGTCTGATACAGTAACTCTGGTAATAATATCTTAGTGACTTATGGTCAAATGCAAAACAGTTTTAGGCTTTTTCATTGAATAGTGTGATCTAGAGAAACTTTCCTCAATAGCTCCCTGACATGGGAGGCCCTCTGGCAACTGAGTTCCCCTGTGCTCACTGTACACATTAGCAGGGCTGCCTGGCCTCAAAAGCTGGTTTCCTAGCACTCACCTAAATCTGGCTATATCTAAATTAAAAGCTCTAAATCAAACTCAATTTGGTCACTTAAAACATTGCCAATATATGTGACACTATGCGCTGCAATTAAAATTTCACAGAAAAAAATGTTCTTCTTGGCAAATTACAAAAGAGAGGGAAATATACGTCATTGCATAGTTCGTACTAGAGAGCTGCTGCTAGAGGATCAGCCTGCAGGATGGGATATGATGCCCCATCCAGTTAGGGCACTCTCACCAGAGCTGGGGCATCCAGAAGCCACAGCTTTGTAGTAGTGTTCATCTCAGGTACAAGGCTGCTTGAATATGGTTTCTGCCACCAAAACTGTGGGGCTCGGGTTGGTGGAGGGTTTGTGTGGTGTTGGCTTCTGTTTGTTTGGTTGTTGTTTTTGTTTTGTTTGTTTCTGTTGTTGTGGGTGGGTTTTTTTTTTTTTTTTGTTTTTTTTTTTTGTTTTGTTTTGGTGTGTTTTTTTTTTGTTGTTGTTGTTTTTGTTGTTGTTTTTGGTTTTTTTTTCCCAGTGGTTGTCTTTTTAAATTAATGCAATGTCTAATTCAGGACAAAAATGGAACGGGTAGGTGGGACATCTGAATATCCTTAGACTGAAACAGAAACTAAACCCAGATTATTTACTTTCTGGAAAAAGTTTCAAACTAGTATATAGCATTTTGAGTAAAGGAGACAATAATCAATGTGGTTTTATTTTATTTACTCGTTTTCACAATCCCTTAAACATCTCTCCCCAGGAGTAGCTTAAACACCTGGGTACAGCTCCGCACATGTCTAGGAACTCAATTACACTTGATTAATTTCCATCAAGTCCTCAACTACTTTGAAGGACTAAAGATTGAAGATCCCTGGTCCTGTTAAAAACCAATACAATGTAACTTCCTAAATATGCATCAGTTCAGTAGAAGGGATTGCTGTTCCACATCAGAGACACCCAAGCCTTCCACAGGCTCGGTCCTTGCGAATGGCAAGTGTACTCCAGCACAAAGATTCACCTGGAAACAGGTAGCATTTGGAATATTGTACTACAGCAATCAGTGAAAAGATAAGGTGAGTCATATGGTACTCATTTACGGTGTTGTTACCTATGTGGATATGGAAAGGAGTTCATATAAATATTTAATATACCATTAATGAAACCTATAGAAACTCCAAAAACCATACCTTACCTGATTCCATGATGAGTAATTAGAGTCGTGACTAGCAACTGTAATTGAAATCAGGCCTTGTTTGTATGGAGAAATATGCAAACATATAATAACGGTTTGTCCTGGCCTTGAAAGAAATGATAGAAAACATTACGTATCAACATTCTTGCTATTTATTATAGTGTCTTAAACAAACTTCTTGTGGTAACCTTGAAATTTCAAGAAAGATAGAAAAGAGTATTTTAGCATATTTAAAACTATTCTACCCTATGACAACTGGGTCATAATTAACATCCTAGCCGGGGAATAATTAATATAGGTTCTATTTCATCATATTTATGAGTTAAGTGCAAAGGTTAATATTCTCTGGCACATTCACACAAGGTAAGAATGCATTCATTTGCAGCCGTGTCTGTGAAATAAGTCAGATCTCCTTTTGGAGTTCGAAATTGTCTTTGAGGCAGTGCACTAAGGAAGTACTTTGGGTGCAGCAGTTAACAACTCATTTGATTTAATCTGTAGCATCTTTATGCAAATTTTTGCAGTCAGTAGTTTAACATTCCAAGTCATCAAGAACTATTAGGGGAACTTCAAGTTTACTTCCTGGAAACATTACTATAGGAGAAGCTCATCTAAATTGGAGCAAAAAATTCAGGTCAGATTAATTTTTAAATTCAGAGACAGATAGGATATTGTGCAGTTCTAAATCAACTCTGAAACTGAGTCACAAAGTCCCCCAGTTGTTGATACAGAGAAGATTTTTTAGTGTGGTTTAGAAAGGAAATAAAATATCCTGTGCTTTTTTTTTCTTTTTTCTTTTTTTTCCCCCTTACCATCTAATTCAACTATACATGTTAGAAGGAAATAAACATTTGCTACTGCAAGATCAAAGACAACACAGAAAATATGTGAATGTTTAAACTTAATATTGAGGGAGTGTGAGGGAAGCAAACTTCAAAAAATTTGGGCAGATATCCACTTCGGGAACTGCTATGAAAGTTGCTCAGTCAATATCTCAGCAACAGGCAGGTCTAGCTGGGAAGGTGTGTGGGAAGGTGTGTAGAAAGGTGAGAGCAGAAGTGATTCCTGTCTAGAGAAATTGCTGTGAGAGGAGGTATCACACTAAGAGTCTGGAGAGCTCTAGCCACCCCCTGTGCCCCTGGATGCAGTCCCACGCTTGGGCAGTAGCCCCACACAGCCCAGTGCGAATGACAAAGGTCATTCCATTTGACCAGCAAGGCTCTTTGCTGCTCATCCAGCCCTCACCCAGAGACTGCAAGAAGCTGCATCTAAACTACTGGTAAACTGGGAACAGAAGCAGATGTATGTGCAACTCACATCCCTGTCAGGTTTTGCTGAGGTGTAGGATGGGAAAACCCTGAGGTGTACAGCTGGCAGTCAGGGGCATTTATAGCCTGTGCATGTAAAGATCAAGAGCAAGGCAGAGCAAGGGTTGCTGCAAGATTTCAAATGCAGCTAGCATTTCTGTGTACCCCTCTGCAGTGTCTGTCTCTTTGTCTGACTTGTCTCCTCAGTTCTGAACTGCTGCTTTCACAGCAGAGCAGAGCTCAGAGGAGAATAAATCATCCTGCTGAAGTGGATTTTTCGGTTTAGGTTGAGCACCAGTTCACTGCTCCCTAATATGAAGCTTTAAATGAACTAGTTCTAGTATATCTGTACTTGCAACCACCTGGGAGGGTAATTTGGGAAGATAAAAGTGTATCACAATTGTGTAATTCTGTCTCAATTTTACCCAATTTAGATGAATGCTGACTTAACTCTTCTGAATTTTGTAAGTATTTAAAAGTGCTGACTGGCAAACAAAAGTAGTTTTTAAGGTCCAATCACAGATAAGAATTTCACCTCATTTAAAGATCAAAATTTAAGCATCTGATTAGTCTTAAATTTTGCTGAATACAGCTGGCTTGCTGGATAGGTATCTAAATGACCTGACTGAGAATTCAGATGACTAATTCCCTCAGATGCTGCAGCATAACTTAGACAGTGCAGCCAGAGCAGTGATCGACTTCTGTTGCAAGTGAAGGGGAAGAACAATACCACAGGTACCAATGCAGCATCACTTCAAGATGAGCAGCAGAAACACGGCCTAGGAGTGCTCTGGGTAGGAAGGGCAAGGAGCACCATATGTGGACAAAATGCTTAGGTCTTGCCACACTGAAGAGTAGTAAAGGAACTTTGCAGAGCACAGACATGGTACCCAATTTGGCAGAACAAATCAAGAGTGAAATAGGTTGGAAGACAAAAAACTCACTGGAAACTGAAGTCCAGCTTGTTTGTGAGACATAATTTCAGTCCAAGGTATCCTGAAGGAAAGGCAATCTCATGTGGAATTTCTGGACCCAGGAGTCAATGACGAAATGGCTACTGGTAGTATTGGGCTCTGTCTGAGAAACTAGGCATAGAATTTACTCAAAATAAAAATAAAAGGTGCTAAGAAGCTTACACACCTTAACTGTGATAGTTAAAAGGCCTAAAATAATATTAGAAAAATAAAAAAGCAAATAATTCCACAATTTCTGAATCACTGCCTCTGAAGTATCACCTTTTTTGTCTTGAAAGTCACCTTTTTCTACATATACTAAGATGCTGCATAACACGAAGAGATTCAGCACAGAGATTCAATCCATGGGAAGTCAGTTTGCAAAGCTAATTTATAAATCATGGCAGAATTTGTAGGCAACAGTGACAACTCATCAGAGCTGTAAAGTTAAACCTTTGTTTAAGATTATAAATTGAGGCAGCAAGAAACCTCATATGCATGACAAACTCCAGTGAAACAATATTGCTAAAGAATGTATATTATAAACCCAAAATGTCAGGGTAAGTGGTTCAACTTCACAGATACTCTTTTTTTGCTATTAGCTGTTTTTTTTATCTTCTGTGAGATTAATATATTGCTAGAACTTATTACTTTTCCAGACACAGGTGGATTACTGGTATGCCTTATTTGTATTGTGTTTTCTCATAAAGCTTAAGTAAAACAGAGAAATGAAGACTGCAGACAAAAATCTATAAATTGTTGTCCACTGCTGATGTTCTTGGAACTATGACCTTAATAGTGGCCAGCTACAACACTTATAATTACTCTTTTTACTAGCTCTGCTATTCTCATTTTGTACCTACACACTGCCAGGCATCCAGTATTGACAGGAAATTGAAAAAGCAATTAGACTTTTTTGGCATGTGTTTCTACAATACATGTAGTTCTTAATCTAGGATTTGGGTTATTTTTCAGGCAAAGAAATACTGAAAAAAAAAATATTGATCCTCTGTAGAATAGACAGGAAAATTCAGTGAGAAGTGGGAGACTAATAGGTCACTGAGAAATTGAGACATTAAAAAAAAAAAGAAGTAAAATAAGAGGACATGGAAGGTCACAATAAAAGAAGTTCCAACACAATTTCAATATGATAACAGAGGGATTTTGTTATCAATAATGCCCAGACCCTCAGCAGCTCAGTAACCATGACACTTACAGGAGATCACTGTGAGTTCATTCCTTCAGCTATGTGTTTTGTAATCCTGGAGGTTTATTCTCCATGAATTCCAAGACAAACATTGTGAATTACAATGGCAGTTTAAAAGCTCATCTGATCAAAACATAAAAAAGATGGCTTAGGTCAAATCTTAGTGTATACTAACCTGTTCAAAGAAGGTATATATTGTTACTACTCTGTGCTTATATACTCATTCCTTATGATTTTGAACAAGGTCTTTCTAGGAAATACAGCCTGCCACACTTACACTTCAAATTTATTCAGAACAGAGTAGCAGGTATCCCAGAACAGGTGCAAGGTTACACAATCTTGATGGTAATTTTTCTCCACTACAACCATTTATAAATAAATGCATAAATTTGGTTCTCATTCAATAAGTGCTCAGTTTCCATAATGAACAACAATTGAAAAATTATTTTCAGTTACAATATAATGGATTTTTTCTCTATTAATTGTAGTAATAATTCACTTTATTGAAGTATTTTTATAGTTACCTGAATTTTCCATTTTTCTCAAGTGAGATTTCTATTCTGGGTCCTTAAATATATCCCACAGTTACGTGCTACCATATAGCTCCTCAGGGACTGAATTCATTTACTCAAGTGGCACTGATTGCACTACCCAGGGTCTTTCTCATTTTAACTGTATCCCACAAACATTGACATTATGTCAGCATTTTCACAGTTAGCTCAATTACCAGCTATTTATAGCTGAGTGGCAAAATTTCTCAGAAGGTTGGAACTGAATGGAAGAGCTTCAGGGTAAGGTTTACTGTGAGAAGTGCCAATGAAATAATGTAGCAGCTTAAAATATTTTGAGGGAATGTACAGTGTAGGCATATGTGTGTAATTTGCAGTTGCAGCCATTTGCCAATGTAGTTTTGTGCCTGGAATGGGATGGATGTAGTTTTGAAGTTTATAGTTGTTTATAAATTAAAATTATAGCTTAAAAATTTTGTGTATTGTAATTTGATATTTAGATATTCTTTGCACAAATACAATGTTGAGTTTGAATGATATAAGTGAATGAAAGCACTCACAGAAATTTAGACATTTTATGAAATGATTTTTCTAAATTATTGTAACTTCTAGGGAAAGGAGAGATTCAACATCCTTAAGAGAATGTTTTTAATCAGCAGAAATTATGTGGTCCAGAGGAAGGTCCCCAAGGCAGTGGGACTGGAGCACTTTCCCTGTGAGGAGAGGCTTTGGGAGCTTGGCTGGGTCATCCATGAAAAGGGATGGCTTCAGGGGTAACCAAGAGCCCCTGCATATCTACAAGGGGTCATCAAGGAGATGGAGCCGGCTGCCTCACAGTGAGGTAGGGTGGGAGGGTGAGATAAACAAATACAGACTGTAACAGGTTCATACTGGGCATAAAGAGAAATTTTTCATCAGTGTTCCCACAGAGTGAGGCAGCGGAGCAAGTTGCCCCGAGAGGCTGCACTGTCTCTGTCCTTGGAGGGTTTCAACCCATGACTGGTGCAAGACCTGAACAGCCAGGTCTGTGCCCGGGGCTGAAGTTTTAGAATTGCATTGTACAAGACTCTGTACAGGCCACTGAAATGAGAATCAGAACTTAATGGGAATATTTCTTTCTCTCGAGTTATATTACTTTTCCCTGGTTATTTTTTTAATAATAATAATGCTTTGTAATTTTTGTGGTCAGGGAAAAATGCCCAATATAAATACTGTAATTAATGTAATACACACTGGGTCCCAGTTACTCTAGAGAGCTAAACTTGTTATCTTTTGATGAAACCATCTAGTCACTGCTACAGTATTTACCAGGAAAAGCAAAGAGCAGAGTAGTTTGATTCTTCCAGGATTTGAGGTCTGCTATCTGACACTAGGAAAAATACCAGATCACTGTCAATCCTTGTAGCATGCCATGACAGCCAGATCTTTAAGTTTTTTTCTCTTCACTTTATTCTTCAGGGGCTGGTACACAGGTGATGGGAAGGGGGAGATTTCCCAAACACAAGCAGTGGTCTATAGGTCCTGATCTCTAATCCCAGGGTCATACCCATGAAAATAGCAGCAAACTTCCTTCTGATTTCAATGCACTTTGGATCAAGTTTAGAATAAACTGGAGATTTATTCCTCATCTCGTTTGATACTAGAACCAATGGGAAAACTCCAACATACTCTCATAGGAGACAGTAGTCTTGCTACGTTTTTTCTTTCATTTGTTGTTTCAACTGCGATGTTTGAATCATCCTTAAACAAAACATTTTTTGACATCTAAGAATTACATTCTTGGTTAATATTACATTTTTGAAATATTTCTGAAGTGACACTGATATCAAGTTATTATGGTAAACCACTTCCCTTAAGAAATCTGTCCCGACTGGCCTATGGTTATATTGTTGTTCAGGGACAGTGAACTTTTTTTTTAATGAACTTGAACTCTGACTAAAATTGTGGTCTTCCTATTCTTCTGTAGAACTAGATCTGCTGTTATCTACACATTTTAATATGCCCTTGCCTGTGAAATCTAATGAGGTAACCATAACCACTAATGTCTGTATCTTTCCAGCCTCCCAAGAAGAGAGAAAGTGTCCTTATTGTGTTGCATAGCCAGTATTGCAAAGAAACCATTACTTAATTTATCTTTTTAGAAAGAGGGGTGAAACTCTCTGAGTGATACAAATAAATAAATTACTCATTTTAGTTGATATCACCTAGAAACCTTTCTGCCATAAGTGTTTGTCATTCTGCTAACATGACCAGCAGGAAGACATAATTACTGAACCATCAAAGTGTAACAGAAATGCCTCTGTATCTTCTTTTCTGGCTGGTGACTGAAACAATAATTAAAAATTAGTTGTCTTCTAGAAGAGCTTCAGGGTCTCTGTCCACAGCACTGCTTCCAGCACTGCCAGTGAGAGATTCAGAGGACTGGAAAAATTTAAAACTATCCAAAATAGTCCCAGACTGAGAACAATTGAAATAAAGATTTTCTTCAAAGAAAAAGCTGGTTTAGACTATCAGAAACATAGACAGTGAAGTGATGTTTTAAAAGTCAGTTTTTCATAACAACTAAAGACCCAGCTGATTTATATCTTTGGGATCAGTTCTGATTTTATGAAAAGATTGTTTGATCCTTCTCAGAAAATTTCTGCAGAAGAATAGGCTTATATTACAACCATAACTCTTGATCATTGAGTTTGCATCTGATGGTTTTCACACATAAGGTAGCATTTATCTCACCTAAACCTGGTTCTAAATTTGAATCAGTCATCAAAGAAACCTTCAACTGAAGAAAGCTCTCAGGAGAGAATGTATCTGACTTGATGTTTTCTTGGTTTTTTTTTTTTTTTTAATTTTAAAGGGGCACATCTTAGGTGAATTGTTTTTCTCCATCAGTTATGAAGAAGTCATCTTGTGAAGGGACTAGCTCAGATATTTAGATGAGTTCCATCAGCACTATCCTTTAGGGGGAAACAGCACATTCACAGATATTTTCAGAAGGATGTTAATCAGATATGATTTATGTTTGTCTGAAGCTCTGAAGCATTGAGTTGTGCCTTTCTACGATGAATTTGTTAATGTCTGAAAACATTGTAGGAAATCCCCGGGTACTGTGGAATGATGCAGAATGGTACTAATGGTACAGCCGTATATAGCTGCCATTTGGAGTCTGCTCTCAAATGCAGAGAAGGTTTTACATCCTGTGCCAGTGATTGTGCCTTTGTGTCATTCCCACTGTATGTACCAACAAAATCTTGCTATCTTCTCTTTAGTGGCTGCCGGCTACATTTAAATAACTTGAAAATTGCTCACCTGGTTTGATATTAAAGTATTCAAATATCTAGTCTGAGTGTGGGAATACGTGCCAAGCATTTCCTGCAACATCCTGAGAATCATCTGCTCTAAATATGAATTTGTATTTTTCCACATGGATGGAACTATAAAAGTATTCCATTCTACTGTTTCTTAAAGACTAAAAAGACCAAAAAAATTCTTTTAATAAGAAGTGAAATTTACACACTACTTCTAACCAAAATATGGTTTGTTTGTCCTTTTAAGAAATCACTGAATAAGCACATTTTGCATTTTGCTCTACTGATGGAATTATTTTTTTCATAGTCTTTTTAGCTCATGCCCAGATTGCATCAGCTTCAGAGCATAGCTCTAATGAAATAAAGTATTGTGCAAGTGTTCTTCATAGCTGACTATAATACATTTCCTAAATAAATACAAATTAAAATCATAAGAGTAGACTGTGCATCAAAGCCTTCTTTCTCAGTTCTTGGCATCTGTGGGACTTGGCCAGCATTCTGTTTTGCCAGTTGAACCAAGTATGAGTCGGTATAATGATCCTACTCAGTCTGACCAACATCTTTTGTGTATCTTTGGAGGTTTTCCTCATTGCTTGTGACTTACAGCTGAACAGGGAAGAATGTTACTCTTTGCAGCCCTCAGACACTGCAACACAGTGCTTAGATGAATAGTTCCTTTTAATAAAAAGGATCAGTACAATTTTTCTTAGTATTCATATCTCCCACATGAAAGTGAGAGCTTGAACTGTAACTTAATGCTGTTTCTGAGCATAAGAAATCCCTTCACTGATCAAAGGATATTTTTCTATTTATTTTTTCTTAAAAATGCTACTTGTTGATGGGAAAGTTAAGGCTATATAAAGCTATATTTTCTCCTGTCATCATGAAAAACCTTAATTTACATTACATGAATTAAGCAATTAGCTAGAGAGGAGAATGTAGCTAATTGTTTATAAAAATGCAAACTAGTGATTTCAAAGAGTATTTTATAGAAAAATATAATAGCTAAGTGATAACAATTCTGTCTAAGTAGCTCCAAGAAATACTTACAGATATAAATTATCAACTCAATCACAATTATTAAAGTATCTTCACTTTATTTTCCCCCCAAGCTTAATTCCCTCTATTCTTGAACAGAACTGAGCAAAGCTCACATCACTGCTGACTGTGGCAGTGCGTTACACATTTCAGCTATGCACGTGGCTGATGGACTCATCCCATATCCCTTCCTCAGTCAGGCTGAACTCTTGCTGATCTTGTCGCAATGCCCTCGAGGACCAAACTCTCCTTTTCTGGGTTCCGGCAAATGCGAGATTTCATTCACTGGCAAGAGCTTGTGACATCGACACTTGGATTGTTTAAAAACACAGCAGGACTTCATGGAGAATTTTCTATGGAGCATGAATTTGAGGATGGAGAGTAAACTGGAAGGCTGTGTACTCCAGAAGATATGCTGGTATGGGAAGTGCAGGCAAGACCAGAACTGTGTAAGATAGCTGGGATACAGAAAGGCCTGGCATTAGAAATGGCATTTGACCAGAGATTGTAGCAGGAGGTACTCAAGTGAAGAAGTGATTTGCATAACTAATTTTTAAGGTGGACTATTCAAGGAATAAATTCAGAATGATGAACAGGGAATTAAATGGAGGACCCTTTTTAGAATGCTTAAACCCAAAAAGATTACTCTTACAAAGAGCATCTGATGGGTGCTGTCAAATATAATAAAGAACTTTTACAAAAAATGGCTTCTCTAAAAATACAGCAGTCAGTATACCTGTTGAGGAGGCAAGTGTCTTGTAAAAGTGAAAACAGCTCCAAGTGGGCTGGATGTTACAGTTTGTGTGGGCTTGACTGAGGAGCATAAAGTAGATGAGTAGATAAATTTAGTCTGGTGCATGGAACTTTGTACACGACACAACATTTGAGGAAGTGACCTGGAGTCAAATGTATCCTTGCACTAGAAGGTTGGGAGTTCAATCCCCATCTGGGGTCCAGGCTCAGCCTTGGCCCCTGACATGAATGTAGCTGAAATCTTCTCTGTCTTCAAGGAGCTAAAAAAAAATTGGCAGTTTGAGTAAATAATTGGAAGATCAAAGCTAGCTACCTTTCTGTACTGAAGCTGCAGGAGAAGACTGATCCTCATTTAGCATTATCTGACCTTCAGGGTATATTTTTGTACACAGTATAATATCACTTTGGATAAAAGGAGATATTAAATCCCTCCCTTTAATACAAAATTACACAGAATTAAAACATATCCATACCTTTGTGTAACGCACAAATCAGTAACCGAAGATTTCCTCCCTCCACTCCTTTCTGAGCTACTATATATTTTTACTGCAGCAAATTTTAGTAATTTAAAGCTGTGTTCTGGAATACATTTTCTTTCATTGTCATTGCATGGTAAAAATGCTTTTTTCAACTTCTATCTGAATCTCTGAGCTAGAGAAAAGCTTTGGATTGTTGATCCGGTGGTAAAACACTTTTACTCAGAGAGAGTCAAAAAAAAAATTGAAAATTTTGTAATTTCACAGGGAGATTTTGTTATGCAATAGTAATACCCAAAGCACTGGAAAAAAATCTGGATCAAGTCAAAAAATATTCTTTTTTCTTTTTTTCTCCTCTTTGCCCACACCAATAATCCTGCTACAGCTCAGCAATACATCCGAGAATTCACATCTAGTTTAGATGGATTCTACGGTTTCCTTTCTGTTGTTTCAAGACAATCTGGCTAAGGCATTCATGAGCATCTCTGGAATGCAAGTTATCTGGCTTACTGAGAGCAAGACAGCACCTTGTCAGCACACTAAATGTTAAAATAGTGCAGGTCCTTTGGTCTTGAACAGCATAGCAGACTTCACAGTGCAGTGGTAATTCAATTAATGCAGGATAGTCCTGACTCCCGATCCTGTCTCCCAGGACAGTTCAAATATTTTCAAATTAAAAACTACAAGTGCTTTATAAGCTGGATATCTAAGTGCATTAGAGTACACATGCTGCACTAATTCCTGTAACACACAACTCAAATAATGGCTTACAACAATTTAAAGGCCCCTCCACCGCAATCTCCACCCCGGTCCTTTTGGGCCAGATTATCTGGTTTAACATTGGAATGAAGTCCTCCCTTTGTTCCCAGCCTGACTAACAACGAGGGGTTCCTGCTAGAGCCCACCACTGATTTAGTCCACATCCTAGTCCTCCCTGGGCTGCAGAGGGACAGCTGCTCCATCATGGTCTGCACCACGGCCTTCAAGGGAATCTTTGCTTCCCCTGCTCCTGCATGGGGTCTCACCCACAGGGGACAGTCCTCCTCAAACTTCTCCAACGTGGGTTCTTCCCACGGGATACAGTTCTTCATGAACTGTCCCCTGTGGCATCACAAGTCCTGCCAGCAAACCTGCTCCAGCCCAGGCTTCTCACAGAATCACAAGTCCCATCCTCCTTCAGGCATCCACCTGTTCTGGTGTAGGGCCCTGCATGGGCTTCAGGTGGATCTTTGGTCCGACACAGACTTCTTCACATGTCACAGTCCCTTCAACTCAAGTTCACACTGGAGCTCCAGCCTGTCTGGCAAAGCAGCACAGAAAACAGCAGCAACACCCTGGCCACCTGCCAGCCCAGGAACATTGCCATGGCTGTTATCAAAAGGTTCCCAGGCACAATTCAGTAAGTGGTCAGCAGTACAGCACTATAGACAGCAGCAAAATCAAAAAGTGGCCGCTAAGAAGCACTAGACTCTTGTATACAGTAAGGAAAGCGAGTCCCATGGCAAGCACAGGAGCCTGCTCATTACTAGCTAAACAGCACTGACAGCTATCAATTCAAACTAGTGTATCCCAATCGCATCTTTCATAATCTTGAATCCTTTGAGCACCATGTAAGGTGCCAAAAAGGACTGTGGTGATTTAACCTCAAGCCAGCAGCTGAGGCACATGCAGCCACTCACTCACTTCCCCACCAGAGAGACTAGGGAGAGAAGTGGAAGGGTAAAAGTGGGAAAACTCGTGGGTTGAGATAAAGACAGTTTCATAGGGAAAGCAAAAACCACACACACAAGCAAAGAAAAAACAAAGAATTCACAGCCTCCCTTGGGCAGGCAGGTGTTCAGCCGTGTCCGGGAGAGCAGACACCCATCATGCGTAGCTGTGACTCGGGAAGACAAATGCCACCATTCCAAATATTCCCCCCTTTCCTCCTTCTTCCCCCCACTTTATATACTGAGCATGATGTCAGATGATCTGGAATATCTCTTTGGTCAGTTTGGGTCACCCATCCTGGCTGTGTCTCCTTCCAACCTCCCTTGCACCCCCAACTTCCTCACCAGCGTGGCAGTAGGAAAAACAGAAAAGTCCTTGGCTCTGTGTAAGCCCTGCTCAGCAATAACAGAAACATCTCTGTATTATCAACTCTGTGTTCAGCATGAATCCAAAACATAGCCCCATACCAGCCACTGTGAAGAAAATTAACTCTGCCCCAGCTGAAAATAAGCAGTTTTAAAAACTTATCCTAATTTCCCTTTTTCTCAAAAATGCACTCTCATATTTTAATGAGAACAAAATTAGATCCATTCTGCAAAAATCATATACACATATTTAATATTCTACACATGACTAGTTTCAATGAAGTTAATGGATTTTAGTTGTTATTGGAGGTAAATGAGGATTCATTATATGAGAAGGCTTCCTCTATTTAGAGGGAACAAAATTTAAACTACACATCTAAAAGAAATGGGCTTGCTATAAATCAGATATTTTATTGTAATGTTATGGTTGAGCAATTAAATTAAAACCAAGACCAAGAATGCCCAGGAAATCAAATCTGATGAATCTGATCTTCAGCGAGTGCAAACTTATATAGATTAAAGAAAATCAAAGATTCAGTCTTTGAACCATATGACTCTTTGGTGAAATGTTCCTATAGCAAAATAATGTAAACTTTCTAGTTTCTCGAATATCTTGAAAGTAATACATAGTTCCATGATGGTAATATCCATGCCTTGTTTTTTTTTTTTTTTAAATCTGAGGGGTAATCATTAGAATCACTTGACCCGGACTGGAGCCCATGAGTATATCTCTGGCATGCCATTTACTAATCTTTCTCCAAGGAGATTATTCTAATGCACAAAATTCTAAGTGACTCCAAATAGCTACAGTAACTTTGAAAAGGCTATGAAATACATAATCTTTCTTCACATTAGAAGTCTATTAATTTCACAGCAGAATAAATCTGGTCTTAAAACTTTGGAGATTTTAAATTCGTGCACAGTGACAAACATGGCCTTGAAAGCTTATAAATTACCTAGAAAGCTCTACTTTCATGAATAATTTTCCTTTGGACCTGCCAATGAACTCACTCGAAGTCCCATCAAATTCATATGCTTGAGTGTTGCCTTTTATTAGATACTTAAGGAATTTATGTCCCCACTGAAATTCTAGGAAAATCCTCATTTTTTTCCCTTCAAAAATATGAAACAGCATGTCAGTAATTGTGATCATGTACCAATCATTCTTGGTAGCAATACAGATTAATAACAAGCCTGAATTTCTCAAAACAAAACCTTTAAGCATTTTACTAAAGAAAGGTACATACCTCATTCCCTTCATCTGTAGTGTTTTTAAACTAAATAAAAATAAAAATAATATTTTTAAAGCGTTGACAAATTTGAACATTATAAACTCGTGAAAGGTCTATGAGGTCTATACTATGGAGTTATACTGTACAAGAGGCTTATCAGAAATATTTGCTTTGAAGTATATCATGTGGCTATCTGCTCTGTAAGAGGAGAGGAGAGGAGAGGAGAGGAGAGGAGAGGAGAGGAGAGGAGAGNGAGGAGGGGAGAGGAGAATGAACAAGGTGGGGGGAGGAGTTGTCCAGATGTTGGAACAGAGATTCCCCTGCAGCCCATGGTGCAGCCAGTGGTGCACCATGCAGCCCATGGAAGTTGACATTGGAGCAGAGATCCACCTGCAGGCCATGGACAACCCCATGCCAAAGCAGGTAGATGCCCAGAGGAGTCTGTGACCCCATGGAAAACGTGTGCTGGAGCAGGCTTTTGGCAGGACCTGTGGATCTATGGAGAGAGAAGCCCATGCTGGATCAAGTTTGCTGGCAGAACTTGTGACCCTGTGAGGACCCAAGCTGGAGCAGCTGGTTCCTGAAGGACTGCACCCTGTGGAAGGGACTAATACTGGAGCAGTGGGTACAGAACTGCAGCCTGTGGGAATGGCTTACATTGGAGAAATTCACGAGGGACTCTTTCCAGTGGGAGAGACCCCAGGCTGGAGTAGGGGAAGAGCGTGAGGAGTCCTCCAGCTGAGGTGGAAGGAGCAGCAGAAACAATGTGTGATGAACTGACCATAGCCCCCATTCCCTTGTGCAGATGTTGGAGAAAAGGTGGAGCAATAGGAAATAAAGTTGAGCCTGGAAAGAAGGGAGTGGTGGTTGGAAGGTATTTTAGGATTTGGGTTTATTTATCATCACCCTACTATGATTTGGTTGCAGTAAATTAAACCAGCATTCCCAAGCTGAGTCTGTTTTTGCCCATGAGGTTAAGTGATGAGTGAGGGTAAACTCCCTGACCTTATCATAACCATGAGCCTTTTGCTATATCTTCTCTTCCCTGTGCAGTAGAGACGGGGAGTGACAGAGCAGCCTTTGGTGGGCGCCTGGAATCCAGCCAGGGTCAACCCACAACAACAGCTAAGCTTGCTATTTTAGTCATGTCCATACCTTTGATAAACAAAGAAGTCTTCCTGTAGTGAACACAACTGCATACTAATTCTTTCTCCAGAAATATTTCTTTTACTTCTAAACCTAAAGACACATTTTTGACCGCATGGAAAATTTGTATACATAAACATAGTGCTTGGTTTATTTCAGAGAAATCTCCAGGTCACATAGGACCTTGTAACAGAGGCATAACAATGTTGAAACTGTCTATATGCTGTACAGCTTGTCTTTTTCACTTCAGATGATGCAAATTCTCCCACTTCAAAAAGACACAGGAACTTATCCTCTAAAAGATAAGAGGCCCATCCTTGTTCACCTTTCACTATGACCTTTGTGTGTGCTAGTTAGGAAGAACTTCATGTTTATGCTTGACAGCTGCACTTGGAGACCTTTCCTGGCCTATGTTCCAGTGAATCCCACATTTATTTGAATATCACAGAACGGTTATTTAAAATCTGTGGAATTCATGTCCTTTAGTTTCTGTGGTGATTCATTCAAAACTTATATTCAGCACTGCAAATAATTTCATGTTGCTGATTGCTATCCATTTCTATTCTCACTGTATCTGGTGTAGCATAGTTGAAGCAGTCATGAAGTAACAGTAAAACAAGATGTTTAACTTATATGACAGACTTTACATCCTGTATCTATGCTACCTGTGGTCTGGGTGTAGGGGAGATTTGAGGATTTTCTGGGGCAGCGGATTAAGACTGCCCCAACAGTGAGGTCTGCCCAAAGCCCAGGAAGACAGGTAGGCAGTCAGGCAGGTGCTGGAGACATTTCAGGTGTTTCAAAGTTAGGCTAAGCAGTAAAAGACAGAATATGAAAGCCTGCACTACGAGTACAGATTATGCTATCACATTTTTAAACATAATGCCACTGTGGTGATCACCAAATACCATGCCATTTAGGGTTATTAACTTTTTAATGATTTATTGCTTGCAATACATGATGAGAAAGTTTGATCTCACACTCCTGTTATAATTTGAATTGATTTTTCTTTGCTGTTAAAGAAATTACCACTTGAAAATGCCTCAGTCAGGAGAGTGGAATGCAGGTCAGTTTAGCAGAAACTGAAGGAAATAAAAACCACTTCTATCTGCTTGTTGTAGGAGTTTGGCTCTGAACATAATAATAGCACTCCTGAGTGGTTAGTCACAGGGGTATCCAGCTGTTAAAAAAAAAAGCTCAGATTTGGCTTTAAGTCAGGAACTACAGTTTTTCAGCAGGAATGGAAATGTACAAAGCACCAAATGTTTTTTTGATAGTGCCAGAAAGGGTTTAATTTACCCAGAACTCAGCACTACAGGTATAGGACTCCACCCCCACCACCAAAGTTTTGTGAGGAGATGCAGTTGTGCAGACTAATGGTCTCAATGTCTGCAAAAGGTAAAAAAAATAATCAGCTTCAACGACCAATAGGAATACTCCTATTCATATTTTGCATTATTCATTTACTGTGAAATGAGAATATGCTCAAATAAAGCATATTGGAAGCATTATTTTCTCTGTGAATGAGGTTTTTATTGTTTAGTAGGAAAAATTTTCCCTGAAGCAAATAAATAAATCCACACTTTTTCATGCTTTTTTCATGTCTTTCTCCTTTTTATTATGAGTCCTCTTAAGAATGAATATTGGTTTGCTATCAGCTTTATTTCTCATTGTTTCAAAGCTAATAATAACCTCCCTGTGATAAACATTTTAGTTTTTCTAGACTAGTTTATTGGATAGGTGCAAGAGAAATTCCTAGGTATGTGTTTTAAGAGACAGGGGAAGTTTTATTATTCTTGTTGCTACTTCTGTTTTTAAGTGGACAGATATATTTCTAAAAGAATTGATCCAATTTTAGAGACTCTTTTGATTAAGACAGAGAGCTACTAAATAGAAGTGTGCATGAACAACTCACATGCTCAGGTATGAACTTTTACGCCTCATTGACGTGTATCGTCTTTCTCTCTCTTTAGTCAGCTTTCTATCGAGGCTTCCAGCAGCACGTGCCTAACTGGCCAGCTCATTTCTGCTTTATAACTTGGTCTCTCTACTTCTCAATAATTACTTCTCCTCCTCCTGCAGATCAGTTTGTTGCTAGCTCTGTCCCCACTGATGCTCATCACAGCTACCCTTGTGTGAAATCAGTAATGGCATATCTAGTCTCCCGTCTCTCTTCCTAACATTTTCTAAATTTACTGTCTGCTTTGGTAGTGATCATTCAAAAACTGTATCTTGTTTCTGGTTTCTACTTTTAATGGCAGTGTTCTTATTATCATAGAGTCATAGAATGGCATGGGTTGGATGGGACCTTAAAAATTAACTAGTTCCAAGCCCCCTGCCATGGGCAGGGGCACTTTCTACTAGATCAGGTTGCTCAAAGCCACATCCAACCTGTCCATGAACACTGCCAGAGATGGGACATCCACAATTTCTCTGGCAACCTGTTCCAGTGCCTCACCCGCCTCACAGTAAAGAATTTCTTCCTACCTACTCTCCTTCAGTTTGAAGCCCTTATCTTATCTCTTGTCCTTACAGGCTTCTGTAAAAAGTCTCTCACCTGCCTCTTTTTAGGCTGCCTTTAGGTATGGGAAGGCTTCTACAAGGTCTCCACAGAGACTTCTCTGGGCTGAACAATCCCAATTCCCAAAGGGTTTTCTCGTGGAAGAGGTGCTCCATCTCTCTAATCATCTTGGTGGCCTTCCTCTGGGGGATCCATCTCAACAGGTTCATGTCCTTCCTATGGTGGGGGATCCCACAGCTGGATGCAGTGCTCCGGGTGGGAAGCAGTATTACAGGTGGGAGTATTATACAAAGTGTAATTATATAGAATCTAATACAAATGATATTTCCATAAAATGTTTCTATCTTTTCATGAAATCTTGCTTTACTTTGACCTCTCTTGTGAGAAAGAATTGACTACACATGTACAAGGCATTTGAAAGTATTCATGTGAGAGCTTATTCCGCAAATGTTCTTTGTGTGATAGCAACCCAGCTGTCTGACCTTTAAAGAGGAACAAATTCTTTAGGAAATTATGCTTTCAGAAGAACACTGTAAAGGCAAGGAAGGCTGATGAATACAAAGTTCATGAAAACAGAGATTGGACTGAAAACTGGCTGTATTTCAGATTTACAGAACTTTTTTTTGTCTCTGCACTTGTCTTTGTTTCTTTGTGCTTTGTCTCTTTCTAATATCTAGCTTAGGAAAAGAAAAAAAGGATGCCAACATAGCTTATATGCTGTCACAACATAAAAGACCCCCAGGCATCAAATGTAGTTTTAAGTTTCCATGGCCCACTGCAATTTTACTCATTGTTCTGCTCATGTACTCTAGCGTCTGCTTTTGATATCTGAGTGTGCTTGAGAGCCACTTAAATTTTCCACTCTGAGATGTGAATTCCCACAATCTCTGAATGTCATGTGCCTGGCTGGAGCAAGAGAAGCACTCAGGTGAGGCAGGAATTCAGTGAGCCAGCAGCAGCTTACAACACATAGGACAATTGAGATTTTGAGCAGGGTCGGGAACTATAGTATAGCCCTGAGGCTCTGATAGATAAAGTAAAGCCATATCACAGTCCCCAGACCTTGCTGGGATGGCTTGACGCTCAGTTCAGACTTGCTGCCAGAGCTCTTATGTGTTTTTCTGTCAGGTTTGGCTGCACAGTGAGCTATGTTCTACCATAGCTGTATTACTTGCAGCATCCATCCCTCTTATTTTAGAGTTAGAGTGAATTGTGCAAGGTAATGACAACTTGTCAGCTGAGGTTGAAAATAGAAGAGCAACAGAGAGGCATTTTGAATATGTTGAGGCTTTTTTTTTTTTTTTTGGGCCCTGTATGTATAGGATAGAAGCCTGAAAATGCATATCCCCAAATGGGGTGTCTTTCTTCTTACCCAAGGCTGGGAAAATTAAGGGCTAGGGCCACAGATTGTGAGACAAACACAGAGAAAACCCACTGCTCTGCAAGAAAATCCTAAAAAAAATGGGGTGTCCTGAAGATGTTTCTCATGACACCTCTACTTGTCCAGGCTGGGACAACAGATCTCTGTTTCTACAACTCACAGCATAATGAAATCTGACCTTCCTTCTTCGAGGTGCAACACTAGGTGCCCAGACCTGCTCAGAAAATCTGAGATAAGAGATGAATTCATACCAGACATCTAGTGATATCTTTTCTTGCATTGATTTCCCTTGCAATTGAGACCAGTAACTTAGGAGTCAAAGTTGTAACTTGAACATAACCTGAATATGTCAATTAAAAAAAAAAAAAGCAAACAAAAAAAATCCAGCTGCCTTGATACATTCACCTCTTAAAAAAAAAAATCTTGCCCCAAACCACTGTTTAACATTAATGTTTCCTCTCTTCTCACACTATTAATACATTCAACAAGTTGCGACAGTGCAACCTGTCCTATCCTCTTCCTCAAGAGTGAGGAGATGTATTTATACATTTCACAAAAGATGTTTTGGTGTTCTTTAACCTGTAACAGGAGCTATCCTAAGGATAGCAGTGGTAGAAGAATATGACTGTTGATCTTAGATGTGAATTTGCACTTCTTTGGATTACGCTGGACTGTCTTAAAAACATGGCAATGAAAATTTAAGATTACCCTTCTCTGTTTGTCTAATGGTAATGTGCTACATTTATCCTGGCATACTCAGAATATGTGCTTTTCAGAACAGGTAGAAACCATCTCTTTTTCCCAGCTGATGACATCACATTGAACTTACATACCATAGCGTGAGAAAATATGACTTTTCTAGGAGTCATTTGATGAGTACACCTGAAGGATGAAGGGCAGGAAGGATATATGTATGAAGGTACTTAAACAATAGTTTTAACAGTAATGAGGGAGCACAAAGACACTGAGTGGTACAAAGAGGGACTAGGTAAATACAATGGAGGAAAATGAGGAATCAGAAAATATTATATAGGTTATATATAAGGAATTTCCTTATGAAGAAAATCCTGCCTATTACTAATAATCTTATGTCTTTGTCTCCAAAGACATATACTAAAAGTGCTGCTGAAAAATTAAAGGAAAAGAATAAAAAGATTTGAGATATATGATAAGGAAATGCCAAAGTGTCATGCGCTCGGCCAAATTTTTATTGCCGTAATTCATAGTCCATATGCCATTGTCTTTTGCAACACTTCTCAGCAAAGCTCAGTGCAATGCATCATTTAGCCAGAAACCAGTTTAAGATGAGAGTGATAATTTAAGTCAAGCTTTATGCTTGTTCCTGTTGCCAGGGAGAATATGTGGTAACACCCATACTTATGGAACATTTTATTTTCCTGCTGCAGCCCACACAATGAGCCATCATGGGAGGAAGGATGGAAGACCTCTTTGAACTTCTTTACCTGGGAGCTGCTACTGTACTCCTGTGAAAACTTCTTCTTAACTCCTTATCTCTTTGAGCACTGACAATGATTTCTTTTCAGCTGGCTTTCTGACCCTCTTTCTTGCTTGGTCCTTTTTCACTCTGCTGAAACTTTAGATCACGTAAATTGATTCCACCAATGAAATGTGTCGTGTTTTCCTGCTTCTCAGCTTCTTGCCCCAGACTTGTACTGCAAATTAAATCTATCTGATTTACAGTGTCTGTCACTTACTTTTTATTTTCCCCTTTTCTTCTCAACTGAAAAATTTTTGTGAGAGTGAATTGCTGATGAAACAACTTTAATATGCTCTGTTGATCACGTACATCTGAAATTACTGATGACACCCTCAAAATTTCAAAGCAGATTTTAAATCTCCCCCTAAAAACTTGACTCTCTACTTGCAAAGAAGGAAGTGTTCAAGTGATTTTTGTGCATGTATTTATAGGAATATATATAAAAAAGTTTCAGCTTGATTTATTAAAGCATTAGGAAAAGAAAAATAAATCTAAGCAAAATCACACTGGCTTTGGTAAGTGAAATAGACTTGCCTTTCTTTACTAATTGTGACTAAAGATTGTTTTAAACTACTGTTATTCTGGCTAGTAGAATGTGGGCAAAACATAAAAGTATTTTAGACAAGATTCAGGTTGTATTCTGATTTAACATTAACTTGTTTAGAGTGTGAATACTTCAAAGGTTCCAAGAAAAAACAAGTATCCTGTACCATTGCCAGAGAATATCACACTGAATCCTTTCAAAGCTCAGAACACCTAAAGTTTCTCAATTCTTTGTGTTTATTACTTGTACTCTAACATATATTTCTGAAAACAGTAGATGTTGTTGTTGGACCATAGCTTAGTAATTACAGCTTTTGATTTCCTGTAATAAGGAAAAAAGAATATTGTTTTGTGCAAAGAGATGCTTTCAAAAACACTAAAATATGATGTTGGGAAAGAATTCCTCTTCAGAATCTTATTATTGAGTTTTCGTGACCTTACATGTCATAACGAAAATACAAACTTCATTGTATGCTTTGATGTTAGAACCATGAGGAATCAATGACTTTGCTGGGGACGTAGTGTTAAATGGAAGGTAATACTCAGCTGTTTTAAGGCAGTTTGAGTAGTGACCCTTTCCAGAATAGTGAAACAGGTGCCAGATTCCTACAGAATTATCATCATGCTAAATTTGACACAAATTTTTACTTAACCCGGAAGTGACCTTATGGCTGCAAAGGTGGGGATGCATTAGGTCTCTTTTGCAAGATGAATCCATGCAAATGTTTTTGTATTCTTTCTCTTAACATCCCAGAGTAATGTCTTTCTGAAGGAGAAACTCTTTGAGTTGATGAACTCCACAAAAAAAGGAAATTCTTCTTACATGAGCTTTATTTCATTTGGATTAGCATCTTCTTATTGTAATAACCTGAAACAAATGTCAGATAGGTAGGTATACAAAATGATTCTTTAATGAACTGTCACAATATAGTGCAATAGAGACCTCAGGGTTACTGACATATAAATCTTATTTATACTGTCTGAACAATTATACCGTATTTGTGACTGACAACTGTGGGTTAATATCTTAGTTTGTAATGTGGCCAGACTCAGGTTTTATGGCTGAGAAGTCCATTAAATGTCACCACACCAATTCCTCTTCTCCATGCATTTTTTAGCATTCAAGGGAAAGAAGAGGTTGACATCTTTTGGGTACCAAAATGTCAATGTGTATAGGTGGTCTATTATTTTGCAAAAAAAAAATTGTACTTTCTCTAGTTTCTCATTTACTGTGATTTAGTTATTCCAGCTAGATAATTTGCCTTTAGCCCATTTGTCTTAACAAGTGGAGTACCACAATTTAAGGTGGGAAAGGTAAATTCCCTGTCTTTTTCTTGCCGACTGGAATTTAGAAATTTTTCTTGTTGAAATGAAAGGATATCCTCCCTAATACATCTGCAGATATCTCAAGTCACATAGCACAGTGTTGTTTGGAATGCATAGTTTTATACATAGTGTTTAATCTGATAAATGTATTACTGTTACTTGAGTGCTCCTGATTGCTATGACTACCACGCAACTGAGTCCGTACCATAGATTCATAGAATTGTTTAGGTTGGAAAAGACAAGAAGATTTTTGAGTCCAGCCATTAACCTAACATGGTTAAGGCATGGGGTTCTCCGCAGGCTGCAGGTGGACCTCTGCTCCATTGTGGGCTGCAGTGGCACAGCTGTCTCATCATGGGCTGTTTGCACCACAGGCTGCAGAATCTCTGTTCCAACACCTGGGGCACCTCCTCTGCCTCCTTCACCTTGGTGTCTGCAGGGCTCTTTCAGTCATATATTCTCACTTCTGTCTTCTCTGTCTCCTGTTGTTTCTCTACAGTAACTTCTTTCCCCGTCTTAAATGCATTATCCCAGAGGCACTACCACTGCCACTGATGGGCTCCTACGTCATGGAGCTGGCTGGCATCGGCTCTGTCAGACAAGGGGGAAGCTTCTGGCAGCTACTCACAGAAGTCACTCCTCCAGCCCCTTACCACAAAAACCTTGCCACACAAACCTAACACATTAAGACAAGGAATTTAATTTTCTTGGCACTTTGAAAGAATAAATGGAAAATACTTGCCTCCAAGGTTTGGATCTTTTAATATTGCCTAACTTCTCTTTTGAGGATCACATATTTAAACAGAAAAGAGAGCTTTATAAAAACAAATAATGGGGTTTTTTTCACTTGGATTGTCTAGTTTTTGTTTCAGTGGTACAAGTGTTGATGCACACCTGAAAAAAATTCTTTAGTGAAAAGGAAGAACTCACACCCAAAATTCTAAATTCTGGATCATACTACTGATTTTAACTGTTAGTGTAAGTTTAAGTATGCACATATGGATTCTGAAGGCTCAAAGATGACATATCTGCTTAAATTGAGGCATATATTTTGATTCGTAGTTCGTTGGGTTTGGGATGAAGTACCCAGCTTCATAAAGGAGTATTAGTTCTGAAAGTCTTTTAAACATCTCTATCCTGTCTGTTGATAGAATTCCAGAGAATCTGCATTGTACTAAAAAAAGAGAAAAATACAAAAAAGCTACTTAAATACTCAAGCCACTTGACCAGAGAATTTCGTGTCAGAACAAATGTGTGCAACCATGACTTCTGGAGCTTTGTTTGTGCCAGTATCACCCCCCTACTTAGCTTTCATTCACTTTCTTTCTCTGTAATACAGTAAGATCTTTCAGTAGAATGACAAGTAATTGCCATTACTCATGAGGGAATGTGGTAGGTGACTTGTGTTGCAGGATGACCAGATGCACATTTCACATTTTTTAATCCAGAGCGTAATCAGTTTTCATCGATGGATAAATAAAATCTCTGGGCTTCTAAAACATGACTCAGAAGAGGGCAGTAATACTTCTGGTCTTAGTGCCAAACTAGCAACAGCTTTTTCAGGTGGCATTATTAGAAAGTAGGAAATATCTTTTTTTGAGGTTTTTATGAGTACATACTCAAAGACGCTGCGCTAGGCTCAGACAACTTTAATATTTGGTTTCACTGTCAGGGAAAATTCAACTGTTTAACTTCTATTGTTGAAGAATGACAAGTTCTCAATTATTCTTTATTTATAAAACTCCATTTCCAGAGATCAAAACTACACTCTGAGAGAAATATGGCTTCAATTTGTCCCTTGGATGGAGTGGTTTTATCAGCACACAGTTTCTTATAAAATATATCCTGAAGAGAATATAAAAAATGAAATGTTAATGTTTTTCTAAACGCTCTGTCTGATTGATATATTCCCAGCAGTGTTTTAACTGCTTAATTGCTGTGACTTTTACGCTAATTTTGACAGTAGAAGTTTTACGCTTTTGCAAAGCAAAATGGGAAAGTTAAAGTAAAGTAGCTGATATTTGGTGCTGAAAACCAAAGCAAAAAATTCTGTCTCCTCTGATGCCATTATCAATTGGGTGTTTAACAGGAAAACAGTGAGTAATTCTACACTTTATTCTACTGTTTATTAGAGTTCATTGTGTTCATTTTGTTCCTGCAGTGTATGACTATTAATTTATTTTTTTATCAATATGAAACTATTTATATCTAATTTGCCTGAAGATTTATATTTTGAGTTGATTATATCTATTCATTACACACTTCAGGGACTTAATTCAGTCCCCAGATTTCTGTAACAGCTCCTTGTGGACTTCTGGGAATCCATAAATAAATTAAGTTGTCCTAGCTCTACTGGCTTAAATGCAAATATGATAATTTACAGTTAAATATCTCTATCCCAATAATTGTTAACTTTAACAAATGAAGATCAAAATCACTAAGAAAATAGACATTGCTGTCACAACTCAATCTGAAAAACAAAGGAAGCTGACATCTGCAGTTGTTTAAAGTTGTTCATTTCATATGAGTTTATTTAACAGTTTGAAGACAACAGATTTGGGGAACGTGCCATAAAGTCTGAGAAGGTTACACTTAAGAGCTTAAAGCAATCAGTTAGTTATGGGGATTATTTCATGGTGTATTCCTACCTTGTGTGTCTTCTTTTCCATTAATAATGTAGCTTAAGTTGATAAAGCCTTATTTAGGGACCTTAATTTTATTTTGTGTTGCACTAGCGTTTCTCATTTTCCTAAAATAGAAAAAAAATTGAAATTTAAATATGTGCGTTTCTAGTGCGCAGAAAACTAGACCAAATGAGATGAAGCTGATCAAGTATTCAAACATATTCCAGCTCCGAATAAAATAGAACTTAATTTCATGGCATGTAGGTTAAATGTTGTTGTGCCATCAAAAGAAGTATTTAAGATTTTCTTTCCATACCTATCTTTATCACACCAAACCACAGTACTCCTGGAGAGCCAGACAGAAAATTAAACCAGTTTCTTGAGCATATGATTAAACAAGGGCTGGTTTTTTTAGCAATGGAAACCTAATTTGTTAGTTCATATGCATGCAATCTGAAGCAGCAAAGAAAAATAATATTGTAATATTTTGATTTGATATCAAATGGGAAATACAATATTTGTTGCTTTGTTACAAACTTGTTAGAAAAATCACAGAATAA
Organism: Eulacestoma nigropectus; assembly: GCA_013397775.1. Lineage (NCBI taxonomy): Eukaryota > Metazoa > Chordata > Aves > Passeriformes > Eulacestoma > Eulacestoma nigropectus. Next base: position 297,957 of record VZTE01006390.1, on the reverse strand, counting down.
TATAATGGAATTAAAATAAATGGAGGAAAACCCCTTGGAATATATAATTTAAATCATCTGAACACACAGAGCTAAAATAAGTCCGATAAATCCTGCCTTACAAATAAGGATATCTCTCAGGCGGCTTTCAAGACATCTGGTTTAAAGTTTGGGCCTAGGCAACCAAATTGCAGATGCCTAAAACAAGGCTGGAGAAATCCTACTATACCAGAGAAATGTATCAGAAGCTTTCCTTCTGTAGCAGCAGATTTTTTTTTCCAGTTATATCCTGGCTTATTAGTACTTAAAGTAGCACATAAAAAATGATTTCCAGAGAAAGTATTAAAAGTTCATTTCTGTTTACAATGGATCACCTCAAAGAGCACAAATTGATCATCAGCCCATGGACTTGTCAACTAGTCAGGTCTCCCTGCATTCTGAGCAGAGGACAAGTTTCAGCATGATGCAAATCAGCGAAGATTTAAAAAACACGAAGAGATTTCACACATATAAAAATTATTTTAAATGTAGGCATCATCTCTGGGACAACAGCTTGAAAATTACAGTATTTGTAATAATGTACACACAAAGAGGCCGGCCAGGCTGTTTCAGGACTGAATCTTTTATCTGGGACCGTTCTATTATGATATGGATGTCGTATCTTTTACTGTTATACCGCTGCTACCAATAAGTTTTGTATTATTCTGATCCCATGGACATTTATTCTTTGTGATATGATTCACTTCATAGTTGTTTGGTCTTTTTAGTAAACTACCTTCAAAGATGAATTTTAATAATTTCCTTATCAGCATATTTAAAAGTAAAACTGATCATAGTTTAGTTTAGTAGCTTTTCAACATGCGTATTGCAATCATATGCTTGAATTATAATTAATGAAATAATCCTGCTGATTATTTAGATGCAGGTAAAGAAATTTGCCACAGTGCTTTTCAGGCCTTGGGACATTTCAGGTATTTATGATTATATTTTAAGTTGTCATAAGAATGCCCTTTGCCTTCTCCTGAGCTGTAAAATACTGGATGCTCATTGCACAGCTTGAGGGATTTGGATTTTAAATTTTTTTTTTGCATAAAACCATGTTCATTAACACAGATTTTAGCTCATTACAGTACGTGTTTCTGAATGTCTTTCAGAAGTATATCCTGTAAAAAATTTGAGATTAAATAGAATGTGTAATCAAAACAAACTCCCCCATACAAGTTCCACAGTTTGGAAAGTCCCTCTATCCTTTTCTCTTCCCACACAGTGAATTTAAGAGAAAAACAAAAAAATCCTCAGTATTTTCTGCTGCCTCTGCTTGTAATTTTTGGCAGATCTGTAATTGTCATTCACATTTTATGTCCAGAACTTGTCAATTTTTTGTTCCCTGTTAATTAATGTAAAGTTAGCGAAATATTATTGTACTCTATACAATCTTGGAAGTCATATTATTAATACTGTTAATGTGTACTGTTTCACAGTACATATTAAACTACAAAAAAAAAAAAGAAAAAGGAAGTGTTCCGGTATTTTTTATTAGTTTCAGAGACGTTTCAGCAACAAACTACTTAAAATCACTACAGTTATTAATACCATTTAAATTAACTGTGGTGTCATAATATATACGTAACTTTATATGCATCAGAAAACTTTTATTTATTCAAATGAATGATTGGTTGATTTTACAGCATTATTTATTTGAAGATGATAAAACCAGTCAAAAATGTCAACTAACTGCTGTGCGTGGACATCCTTTGAATTTACAAACCATGGCCTTTTCCTTACTGTGGCATTTGACTGTAGTCCCACGTGCAAGAGACTGCAGTTCCACCTCCCAGGACATTGATTTCCTTTTGCTTGTGGTGCAGAAGACAGAATCGCTCTCAGGTGTGCTCACGAGTTCAGTTGGAAGCCTTCAGTGAATGTCAGGTAATGCCTTCCCTCTCGCGCACAAGCACTTGGGGGGGAAATCACTTTGGAAAGAGAGGTTCCTGCAGCAGATGGTCTGTGTGGAGGTGCTTCTGAGCGCACTTTCCCTGACACACTAATTATCTATGAGCATACGCGATCCGTGTAAGAATTGGATTGAAATGTATGTTCAATCACATTTAAATAATCTGCTATTTAGGACTCAACATTCTCTGTCCACTGCATCCTGTAACAGATGCCTCTGAAGTTTGTGACAGTTTTGTATCTTTTAGGTAGGTTTACATTAGCTAGTTCTATAGGCTTTGTTATCTATACAAGCCCACATGTTAATTTAGAGCGGCCTTGTTCACATTTTGATGGACTGGGAACCCGACTTTCATAGGGCTCGTGTTGAGTTCTTATGTTGAGTTTAGAGGAACGAAGCATTGCTCCAGTGAGTTTGGCTTGGTTTGGGGTTTTTGGCACTTTTTGGTTTATTTATTTTTTTTTAATAACTGGTTCTTATTCATATAACAGACATTCAGGGTTTGTGGTGAGACAGGAGACTCACATTATAATTCAGCTTTGAAGAATCTCAGACGTAATAGATGGACTGATTGTTTTATCTGTAGCTGTGTTTTTTTGTCTGCTTGTTTGTAAAACAAACAAGTGGTGTTTAGGTATTTCTGCAGAGCTATATAATTTAAGCCTGCAAATTATGATTGGAGTGTATAAAACTGTCTGTTTTCTTGGTCTGTGTCGACTCCTGAAGCAACAAATATTTTCTGACAGGAATAGAAAAGATCCTGCAGCAATCTGTCTGTCAAAAGATTGGTCGTATATATCCTTCATTGAAGTGTGTGTATATTTATGATCTTTATAGATTACTTAATAAAATTTGTTGAAATAGTGTGCTTATGGTTTCCAGCAGGAATAATTCCTACTCAACTGTTGCAGAAAATCTTTAGTCTGTCTTAAAGCAAATCAGAATCTGGCTAGTTTACAAGAAACTACTATTGAATTACCTCCTAATGCTAACAATCTCCAGGTCCAATGGATGCCAAATGTCTAGATTCCTCGTAGTCCAAACTATGGAGGGCAATGGACATTCTGAAAAATAACTTTCTCTTGACCAAAGAAAAGGTAATATTTCATACCACAAATATTTTCTTTTCCAACTTTTCTCTTTAAAATGTAGATATTAGGCAGAAATTGATTTAAAAAACCCCCTAGCCCTTTCTGGGTAGTCTTAGAGAACAGGTAAAGATTACAAAAAGAGATTAGCAAATAACATTACGTCACCTTAAAAACCAAATACGTACCTTTATGGCCAGGTCTGTTCACAGTCTGAGTGATCCTTTGAACTTTTTACTCCCCCAGAGTTTCTCATCTAGAGAATGAGATTAATTAAAGAGCCAAACCACGTAAGCTAGATGGTTTTTTGGCTGTGGTGATCCAGTCATTCAAATTCCTGTCTGGACTTCTGTAATTCCTTATAGCCTGTGTCTGAGCTCACAATCCTTGCTAATATTTCACTAAGTACAGAAACCAGCAGTAGTGTTGTTTTCATAGAATTATAGAATCATAGAATGGTTTGGATTGGAAGGTACCTTAAAGATCCTCTAGTTCCAACCCCCCTGCCATGGGCAGGGACACCTTTCACTAGATCAGGTCGCTCAAAGCCCCATCCAACCCGGCCTTGAACACTTCCAGGGATGGGACACACATGACTTCTCTTGGCAACATGTTCCAGTACCTCACCACCCTCACAGTAATGATTTTCTTCATAATATCTAACCTAAATCTGCCCTCTTTCAGTCAAAAGTCATTCCACCTAGTCCTATCATTACATTCCCTTGTTTTTCATGCAGTGATGCACCTGTTCTCAGATCTTTCCATGCATCTTTGGACCTTCCACAGAATGGCTCTCTCATGAAGATGTGCTGAGTTTTGTGATGCAAGCAGCTTTTCTTAAAATTGTGTTCCACAGGAGTCAGGTGAACTTTTATAAAGTCGTATGCTTTAAAGGTGAAATCGTAGCTTTGTGGGGCAGGGCTACCTGAAAAACAAATCCTGGGCTCTGAAGCAGTACAAGAAAAAAAATATCTTGATATTTTCAGTCTCTGCAGCCTAAAAATGAATGTAATATTCACTGTTTTGGTTCATCGTTTCTGTAGGTGAAGCTGTGAATGTGAAGGAAGAAAGCATATTTTAAAAAAAAGAGGATTTAAAAGAAGGTAAGAGTAAAGGGAGATAACAACAAAAGCGTAATAAAAATGAAGGGAAAAATGGAGAAAGTAAACAGAAAATAAGAATAAAACCCAGAGGAGTTGTATTGAATACTTTTACAGAGGAAAATGAGACATCCTGGCCTACTATTGTTATGAAAGCATCTAGGTGTGTGAATTGAAGAGATAGACATATTAAAAGATGAAAAAGGGGCGTGAAAAAATCTTCTTAGTGGTGCAATGGTTACCATGATCCACCCTACACGTAAGATTCGTAATTAATTCTGATATTTAAACTGTCCTCCCTGCGGCAAAGAGAGAGTATTGACTTAAAATACTTTGAGCTTGTAGCAAGTGGGTAACAGTCTCTTCTTCAAATAACCAAGATGCAGAAGATGGAAGGATTATACAGAAACAACAAAAAAGGTGCAATTTCCACAGAGTTGAGATAGGAAACCTAAAGTTCATAGCTTGCCTCATCTTTATTCAAATATGAATTAAACAGGTTTGTCGTGTTGATTCCCATGGGACTTTTTCCCACAGCATCTCTTCTGCTACAAAATCCCATTCATGCTATCAATTCTATCAGTGAGGCATAACTCAAGTAATTTTAGCTCACTAACATTACAGTCACAAAAACCCCGTAGAATTATAGACAGGTCTCTTGCAAAAACAAGGAGGTTAGCAAACAAAGTAATGCGCACACTTTCACTATCAGTACTCTGTGAAGAAAATCATTACCATTGCCCGCACTTTAGGGGGAGTACATTAAAAAAATGTTTAATGGTTATGTGACTTTCTCAGGGGTGAAGGTGGAGTAAATTTTATCTGATCAATACATAAAATTCAAGAATTCTTGGCTTCCAATTCCAGTTTCTAATTCCAACATCAGATAAATACAGTGTCTAATATTCTGTGTAGATAGCCACATGAAGAGTTGTTGTGTATATATTATTGAGAGACATTTTAAAGTTTAATACCCTCTTTCCAGCAAAACAGCAGAATATAATCAGTTTCCTTAACCTTTTTAATACATCCTAGAAACATAAGGTTTAGTCTTCAAAGGTGAAAATAAACTTACTGTAGCCTGAATAGCCCAAGGGATGAGATAGATTCATAAAAAAATAAACTGTGATTTAACAACCATGTCTGATCTTGTGTGAAAAAGCTACAGTATTTGGATATGTCTGGGCAAGATGCCGTCTTTTAATTATGCATGAGAAACACACATATTCCAGCTTAATTCAGGCAGCACTAATACCTCCTTTTACAATGCTCACATTTTTCACTGTATTAAGGTGTTCATTTCTAGAAGTAAAATAGAGAAATATAAATGACTTTTTATCATAGACAAAGTAATGGTATGTGCTCTCTTCCAGTTGTTGTAAGCCATGAGGTTTCTCTGAATCAAGGGTAAAGAGGTAAATAAGGGCTTAGAAGATGAAATACCTACAAGAACATAGCAGAAACCTAAACTGTAAAATCCTGTAACATGCAGGTTTTGTAGCGTTTGAAAAAACAGTCAATTTCAGGAAGGAAATAAATTTGCTTTTTTTCCGCACTTCAAAACTCTGTAGTACTTGCAGATGGTCACATAAAAAATGGAAATCTAATCATGTTCTGACTTGTCATATTCTATAATTTTGCTGGGACATATTTTATCATGGCAAGGTAAACTGTTTATGGCCACTCATATTTATATTGAAGTTACACTCATCACTGATTCAAAGCTACCCGAGAGTTAGGAACAGCAGTCTTTTATCATACAAGATAAGTGATCCATTTGCCAAAGATGTGGGATGAGATTTCATGGATGAAGCATCGTGAGAAATGGTGTCAGACAGAGACTGTGAGATATCCGTAGCTGTACATTGGTTACACCATGATAAGAAAATATCCAACACATTAAAGCGAGATCAGCAGTGTTGCTAATACTTGCTAGAGGATCACATTACACCTGCAAGTGGAAGATATTCACAAGATAAGAGGTTCAAAGAGTATCTCACAGATCTTTACAACACAAAAGGAAAGAGCAACAATTTAATTGATAAACTCCAGTGACAGGATGTTTACTCATGGAGGTGAACAAATATATCAACTCTTACATATTCTATGTTAGCCTGTGTTAGCAAGGTAGAAATGTATGCATGCTCACGGAGCTATACATCTGTGCTCAAACTCATCCATTAATCTTTGGATCAACTAATAAAAGAAGGATAAGACAAAAGAGCTGAAGACAAATGGCAGACCAAGAGGTATACACAGAAATGATACCTCACATCTATTTCCATTCTCTGATTAAGATAAGTCTATGGAAACTTGATTTAAATATCAGAACATTAAAATGAAAGCCCTTTCACCTGTGTTATAGGAGGTCAAATAAGGATTATTACAACGATCCTGTCCATCTACAATCCACGATCTTATTAACTTTGCTTGTAGAAGTTTGAAAAGGTATTTTTAACGATATTCAGTAAACTGGAAAATAAATTTAAGAAAAAATAGATCTAAGTTGACATATCATATTTTATTACTAATGTTAGCAATTATTGTTACTAATGTTAGTAAACATTGTGTTTCAGAAACAAGAGCCTTTATAGGAAAAGTTCTTATTTGATGATGTTTTGTTTTGCTCAGTAACAATTGTGCTCACTTTTAGGATATTTTTACTTTTTTTCCTGTACTAATCTTTCTCTATACATCTGTCTCAGATTGTCAGATTTCCCCTTTCTTTTCCCTCATTGCTAAAGCTATTACTAATGTCAACTTTGTCATTTGCATACTTTTTTGTTATTATGGTAAAATCAAAGTGTTAGATTATACAGCTGTGGCATTCAGATTCAGGTATCGATTCATCCTTAGTGTTGATACTGCTACATTAGATATTTATTGACACATTGAGATATCTGTCTATAATATAGTAAGAATAAAAATACCATACAGCCTTCAAAATAAATTAAGAAAAGAACTATGGCTGAAATCAAGTGAAAAAAAGTACCAGCATAAAGAATGATTAAAACATAAATGAAAATAAAAAAACCTTACTAGAGTATGAAATTTTATTCTTTTTCAAGGGAATAATTCCTGTGCATTTCTTATTATTTAATATGGAATATAGAATAAAAAAATGCAATGTTTACTGAAATGCTGTGTAATTGCAGTGAGGAGAACTAATTCTAAATTTTCTGCTGTGCCTGAGCCTTTGAAGCTTAGAAGAGAACTCAAAGCCACTTTTGCCAGCATCTGTAAGACTCCAGTCCCAGCTGCAGCCAAAGTAGCTCCAGCCTTAGAAGACTGTAAAAAAGTAAATAGTCAACCTTAATTAAAATGTAACATGAGGTAATGTAGAGTCAGATCTCCAGTAAAATCGACATTTAAAAAGGAAGTTTAAATCTCCATGTTGTCTGAAAATCAGCAAAGCTGTTATCAGTGACAACAGGGATCATCCTGAAAGATCTTTTCCAAAGTGTAGGAACTTACTAATTTACTGAAAATGTGTTTTTTAATCCCATTATTGAGATAGTTGGATCACATGTTCAAGATCTAGCCCATGACAACTTAGCCTTGAGTTATGACTTGCTAAGCTTCTAATTTATGTGTCAAGTTGCAAGCATCTCAGAAATGGAACCTTCCCCTTAAAAACACTCACTAAGTTCTAGCAGTGAGCTATGTTTGAACAGAGACAAAATGGCAAAGCACAAGCTGATTAATCAGTTAATTCAACAGAAAAGAAATAGTGTCCTACAGAGTGAAACAAGTATTTCAGTGTCGTCTTGGAAGACAGCTCTGAAAAGGTAAGCTTCAATAAAATTTCATCTTTAAATTAGAAAATCTACCATTTAATGCATAAATTATATATGTTATTCATAACCTTAGAGTAAACTGAGGCATCATATTCCATTGATTCAATAGTTTATCTATACTTGACATATATCTTCCATTAAGTATCTTCAAGCTTCCAAGTTAACATATTCCAATCTATACTCAAATAATCTACAATTATAGTACTGCTACATTAATAAATATTCTTCATGGCAAAGGTAAATTATTCTCCCTTATTTGTGATAGAGTATTCTGGTGGATTGGTTCTTAGCCCTGTTATTTCCAAACCTTACTCTTACTTATGCAAAGAGAACTACTGAAAAGATAACATGAAGGTGTTCTGGTTCCAGTCAGAACAGGGTTAATTTTTGCAGTAGCTGGGAGGGGGCATGGCTAGGACACAGAGGTTATTCATTGTTACTCAAGCTGTGAAATGTTTAATACAATCAAATTCATTGGATATAACTATAAAAAACTTAGAGTTTGTCTGGTATTTGACGCAAATGTGCGAACAATGTTCATACATCTCATCTAAAAAATCACTGCTCCATTTGTGTCTCACTGAACATTTAGTTACTCCATTCATGTGCTAGAATTTTTTTTACTTAGTTTTTTCTAGTGCATGACATTTCTCTATTGTTACCCATGTAGTGACAAAATCTAAGTTTCATCTATTAATATAAAGAAGATCTGAAAGACAAAGAAACATCTTCAGTCTGACAGATATAAACAGGAAAATTATTAAATGGCCCAATGTATTTCATATTTGAAAAGATGGAATCAGAAGTAAACGTTCGATTTGGGATTCTAAACTAGATCTTATTCCAGTGTAAACCATCTGGCAAGTTCAAACTGAAGAAGAAATAGAAAGCAAAATGTATTAAACTTTAAATTTATTCGGCCATGGAGACATAAATACATATCACATTAATGCGCTACAGATAATGTGCTGTTTGTAGATAAAGTAGGCTTTTATTTGATATGGTGGCATACAGTTGAGTTGGGCTGATATGTTAATGTGATTCCCTAAAACAAATTTTAATACTCATATGCAGCATAGAAAAATAATATATATAGGTAAAATAGCATTTAGTATAATTACGTGTATTCACTAGGATGGTACATTTGCACTATATCCCTACTTCAAAGATTTTGCTTTATAGTCATGACATTTAAATAACCTTAAAGTAATTCAGTCTAGCGACTCTCAGATAATTAGAAAAACTGGATGATTTTAATTCTTTCTTTGAGAAAAAAACCCAAAACGCAACCCTAAACGTAGAATCAAAGAATCATAGAAGGGTTTGTTTAATTGAAAAGTTTTGCTTAGTGTATTTTTCTTTCTAAGTGTTAAGATAAATTAATTCATCAAAATAAATGAAATATTTCACATTGGTTTCAACTGGCTGTAGATCAGGCTCAGCATGACTTCATTTAGGAAACTAGCAGGTAATCAAAATAAGCAATCTGAGGCTACAGATCTATACATACAGAAAATGATACAATTGGGATATCTATAAATTCACCATTTAGTGAAGTATCAATTTTAAATCAGAAAATATGAAGTAAAATCAATCCTCTACTACTAGATTTTTACATAAGCCCAGGGGATATGAAGAAGGGAAAACATTACCTAGATAATGTCATTTAGTAACTATTTTTTTAAAATATAACATCACTATGGAAAGTAAAATTACATATTAATATAACTTGGAATTAAATGCACGGATATTAAATATGCAATCATATTAAACCCAAAATACTTATCAGATTAACTGTAACCTATAATCCTTCTGTGCTTTTATCTTTGGAGTCAGAGGTCTTACAGAAAAAGTACACTGGAGATTTAAAATGGAATCTCGGGATAAACCACAACTTGATTCTAAGAAGCTCTGAATACCCTGAGATTCATCAGTCAGATTAATGAGGTAATTAATCTAAAATGACAGAAAGTACATGATACTGACTAAAAATTATATCATGTTCAAAAAAGAAAAAAAGAGTAAATTATTTTAGAACAATTAAGATATTACAGACATTGAAAAACTGTCTGTAGGTGCTGTTTTCACAAGATTTCTACATTTCATGATTGATCATAAGCTTCAGTTAAAAACCTAGAGATTGAAGTTTTAGCTATTTCACATCTCTAATGCTGTCGACAGAACTCTACATGAGAACAGATTTTTTTGAAGAACAGCCAACCCAAGTGGTTCAACTTATATTCCCAAGTGGTTCAGCTACTATGGTTATTCTTAGACATCCTATTTCTCCACTGCAATCATATGCAAATCTACAATAGGAGAAGAAATATACAAAAGAAAGTGGGATTTGATTTTTTTCACTAGTAATATAATTTATTATCCACGTGCAGTATATTATGTGGTAGAAGGTAATATCATTATTATTGTTGTGTTGATGAACAAACCATGCCTCATTTTAATTTCAAATTTATATTTAAATGTTTGTATGAAATATCAATTTTATTTTAATTTAATTTATAGTAATGTAAACCAAACTGATAACAACTAAGCAATATGATAACGAGAAAACTTTAAATAAGAGCACAACTTGATCACTTGCATTTGGGCAGAGATTCTGGAGATGTTTATCTATGAGATTATTATTTTTATTATTATTATTAGTAGTAGTAGCAGTAATAAAATTATTCACTAGCTATTTATCTAAACTACGATGATTGTTTCTTTATAGCCACTTTTAGCCATATAAGATGAAGACAAAATGACATCAACATTTCTTTTTTTCTTATGCTATGAAAGTGTATCAAGCTTGCATTAATTTTTTGATAATATAAATGACTAGATGTCCTGGGGTGTCCCAATGAGTCAGGGTCCAATTTTCTACCTTACATATTATAAATATGAGCAATAACTCATGATCTAGTTACCTAAGGAATTTTATAAAAATAGGAATGATGATTTATCAAGCCAGCAACACTGTAAGTGGGAACTATTTTGGAAAAAAAAGAGCTGAAGTAGTTTGGAGAATCTTCTATAAAAGACTAATAAAGTAATAGAGATTTGTGGCAAGTGAGAGCAACTGAACAAAAACCTGTTGACCACCTGAGTCATTCAACAAATATTAAATACTATTGCCTCTTGCCATAGAAAGTTTGACAGGGAGAACTGAAAACTGAATGAAAAGTAGAATCTCAAAAATTAGAAGTGTATATGGATAGAAGGAAAAAACCATGAATGTTAAGAGGAAATATTTTATTGGGTGGAAAGGGGAAGATGTCAAGAATGAGGGGGAAAATTACTTACAGTAACTTTGAAATGGGATTTTATAAAACAGAGAGTGAAAATACAGTGATTCATATTTTCCTAAGTGCTTTGTAGTTTTTTCTAGTGCACAAAGGCTAAGCAGCCTTTTGGGAAATACCTTAGTCACAAGCCAGTCTGGCAGACTCTGCTCTATGAAAACAGACTTTTAAAAAAAATATAGTTGCCTGAAATTAAGTTTTGAATTGCAAATAAATCTTAAGAAGTGCCAGGAATCCAGAATATTATTGAAGTTATTATGAGCTTTGTGTGTTCAGCAGATTTTTGCTAACTTGTGGATTTAATACTTCCGAGACAAGCCTGAAATACTTGGCTGTAGTATTTTCACTTCTCAGCTGTACTACAAAATGGGAGAATATGGGATTTTATGAGTTTAATATAAACTTATCATTCTGAGTTGTATGCATTGTCAACAGCAAATTTCCAATTGCAGTACTTACCACTACTCTGTTGAAAGAATTACTGGGATCTGGTGCCTCCAAAGATTAGCAGTCACATCGCCTAATCAGTTTGACTAGGAGAGAATCATTAAAGTAGGAAAGGTAATCTGGTGCGTACATATGTTCAAAGGGACAGGAAGGAGAATATATAACCTCAGAGTAGTCTTATTTAATTTAAGGAAATACTGTGTTGCTGATCCACCCAGACATAGGTAACAATGAGGTGATTAAAAGAGAAACATAGCAGCAAATAAATAAATAATTTTGAATACATTTCTTTATTTATATCATTCATAAAGTAGTGGAGTAAAATGAATTTCAAAATTTTTCTCTTCCTCCAGTGAATATATTAATTCTGTAATTCTGGGAGTGCAAGGAAGAACAACAGATGAATTTACTGATTGTCAGATTAATTGATAACTGATGAAGAAAGCACTCATAAGAACCATGGATAAATGTTAGAAGACAGATCTCCACTCACACACACACAAGCACACACAAAAGGAGTCAACCTTCCTTTTCTATAGATGTTGACAGCTTTGAACATAGATATTACATATTTAACTCAAAAGCAGAAAATAAAAACTAGTGACGGTATGTCAGTAGATCAGGCAACATAAACAAGCTGTAGACTTGCATTTTTATCCTCAGTAGGAGAGGGTGAATCCCGTTTTATTTGCCCTTTAAAATATGGGATTGACCCTGTCGCTTCAACAATAAACCAAGAGGCCTCTGACTTTTGTCGTGTCTGCCTGGAGTTTTTTCCTGGACCATCACAGAAGTCTTTACTACAGCAGCTGTAAGACTGCTTTTCTTCTTATTCTAGAATAAACTTCCGAAATAGATAAAATGAGGCCCAACAGAGATGTATCTTCTCCTCTCCACTGATTGCAATCAAGTCGCTTGTAGGATGGATTAAAGCCATCCAACAATCCTTGACTTTGGAAATAACAGAACAAGTAATTTCTTGCACTTTATTACTTATACATAATATGAACAAATGCTCTTAAAGGATAAAATTACCTTTTGTGAATCACAAACCAGTACAGAGGAGTAAGAATATGTCCTAAAAGTCATGGAGTATATCTTTAGGGCAGGGCTCCAAGCTGAGAGCCTCATACCATCCTTGAGGCTACAACGTTCTTCATACTATTCCTTAGCTAGTGTTAAAAGATCTTTTTGCTTCCTCTGGTGGATGTTGCAGAGGCTGATGGTATAGATCCATAAACTGGGAAACATTTTATTTCTTTTCAATACATGCTTATGATGGTCCCAGCTCAATTCAGGCCTGAAGAGTTCTCTAATTTCTACACGAGGTTCAGAAAATCTCACTGTTGACTCTGGATACTGACATTTTTGGGAAAGAAAGACCCTTCTGTCAAGGTCATGGAAATTACAGCACTGTTTTCAGCTACAAATATCAACCTCTCCTCCATGCAGACCTGCTTTATCCAAACTAGAATGGGCAGAATGTCTAGAGCCAAAGGTAACACTTTTAAGAGCAGGGTTGTAAAAAAATCCCATAAAACCCTCTTTGATTTATTATAAATTACTCCTGGGTAAATTCTGATTGAACACAAGAGGAGAATTTTTCACAATCAGCAACTGGAATAACCTCCCCAGGGAAGTGGTGGATTACACAACATTAGACTCTTCTAAGATATGGCTATTCAAGATGCTAAACCACCTTGTCTAGACCAAGTTTTTGACAGAAAAGATTGGATTAGATGATCTTTGAAGTGTCTTTCAACTTGGTATTCTATGATTATACGTTTCTATGAATATACCATCTTAAATTTTCTAGGGCTTTCCAAATTTCAATGAAATAATTATAGAAAAACTGTTTTTATTGTGTCATATTTTAATAAGTACTTTCTGATCAATCAAAATTTGATATTGGTAAATGTAGCGGGTTTGGTTTGCCAACCGGGCAGAAACACCAATTTAGTGTAGTGGTTTGATCACGTGCTTTTCACTTTGTGAGATAAGGATGAGAAGTGCAAAGCAGGTCTAAAACTTTAAAGAATATAAAGAAGTTTATTACTAACAGAATTTAAAGTAACAAATAAAAAGAAGTGAAAGCAAAACCCTCTTCCCTCCAGCACTCTCCAAGCAAAAACTCCCCCCCCCCCTCCTCCCTC